>OX459055.1:6443490-7043490 GCA_949775005.1 Orthosia gothica
TGTTATCATCACGATTTCTACAGAAAGACGTCCACAGCTGGACATAGGCCTCTCCCAAGCGTCGCGCATCTATCAGTCCTGTGCGTCTTGCCAAGGTTCTGTCATACCTCCACAGAACTAAGTTTGTTAAGTTCTTTTGCTGATAAAAAAATACTTCTAGTAATATCTTGCTAAGTAAATTGCATGAAAATTCACACTGTGTCTGCATAGTGTTAATTTTCAAGCAATTTACTTAAGTTATGATTATGATTACCAAAATTCGAGTATTGGATGGTTCTTTTAAAAAAACTCTGCAGCATAAATGAAAATAAAGCTCTGTCATTTTGATAGACCATCACCAAGCATTTATATCCAAAGTATACCTTCGTCAGTTTTACTTTTTAGGGTTCCGTACCCAAAGGGTAAAAACGGAACCCTATTACTAAGACTCTGCGGTCCGTCTGTCTGTCTGTCTGTCTGTCTGTCTGTCTGTCTGTCTGTCTGTCTGTCACCAGGCTGTATCTCGTGAACCGTGATAGCTAGACAGTTGAAATTTTCGCAGATGATGTATTTCTGTTGCCGCTATAACAACAAATACTAAAAACCGAATAAAATAAATATTTAAGGGGGCTCGCATACAAAAAACGTGTTTTTTTTGCCGTTTTTTGCGATAATGGTACGGAACCCTTCGTGCGCGAGTCCAACTCGCACTTGGCCGGTTTTTTTTGCTTTGTCAATTCAGGACACATTAAACCTTTTGTAGCTACGTGATTGCAGTTTGCGTGCAATCATAAAAAAGCACTTTAAGGACGCTATTACATTTTTCTACAAATAACAGTACTTTTGAGGTATCATTTTAATGCATAAGCAATCACCGATGTGAAGATATCATGGTCTTAATTTAAAGATAATATATTCAGCTCCAGATAAGCATCAGAAAAATTGTATGACATCATACAAAATTTTCGCACAAATACGTTTTGCCCATCACAATAATCGCAAAAAATTGAAAAAAGTAGGGTCCGAATAGGTTCCAGTTTAGGTAAATTTACAGCATATTTTATCTTCAAAATTATAAAAAAATGCGGCATATATAGTCCTTTACAGTTGCAGCTAATTATTTTTGGCGGCACTTGGCCGGTTTTTTTTGCTTTGTCAATTCAGGACACATTAAACCTTTTGTAGCTACGTGATTGCAGTTTGCTTTCTACTTGACTGCGAACTAAAACATTAATAACGGACCGGCCATATCCAACGCAAACTATTATATCATAAAAAATGCAAAATTGGAAAATCGACCATAAAGTAGGTACCTCTGTATCGAGACAGTTCCCTTCCCAGAGTCTCTAGACAACTGGCATTTGATGTTAGCGAAGGCGGTAGTCGAAATGTCAGAATGTAAGCGATTGATCATGTGATTTTTCAATATCAATATTACTTGACCAAGTGTCATTCTGTCAGCGAGAAAATCCCAAACATTTCGAAGTTCTGACAATCTTTATCTCTTATAGAATCGTACCTTGTCTAGGGTGTCAAGTCCAGATAAGGTAAAAATGATTGCAGAGTCGAGAATATCTATGTCGGCTTGTTGATGAGTATTTACACCCGTTGTCACTTATATTATGAAATCGCGAATATTATTGAAATAAAAGAAATATACCTACTTAAAAGTTATATCTTCCTGTAAATTGTAACTCCTGGTACCACATAATATTCCACTAACAACGACTACGTCTTGAACACTCAGAAATTACATTAGCCAGCCATTTTGATAATTCTGAAAACCAATTCAAAAGGAAACAAAAACAAATTAACTTCGTCATTAGAAATCACACTCGCACAAGCAAAGAACAATGGCAAGTGCCCATACATTTTTTTAGCTGAGATTAAATTCCTACGTCTTTAAATGAAAAATATCTGGTTTAACTGAGGGTGATGTTCTGAATTAGTTTTTTCAATATTTTTTGTTCGAGAATGTCGAGAATAATAGATATTCAGTCATAAACTTTTGTAGGTTATGTCTGGGTAACTTTTATTATTGTGTTTAATAGGTAATATTATTCAATTTCGTGGATGTAAAAGGGGAATATCGCATTAGCATTTCGCTTACCTAGTTATTTCAGCATGAAATGTATAATATATTCTTTGAAAAGAGTATATTTATTTAAACTAAGCGACTTTGACGTTTATCAAAAGGTCGTCGTCCTCGTCAACAACCAAGCTATATTTTTTAAACTTGGATACTAGTCTTTTTGCCAATCATAAACTAAATGTAATTAATTTATTTCTACTACACTAGAATATTCTTACCTACCTGCGAGGAACATCTATACTTAGACATAAACTGTATTGTTAACTCATTTACTGCAATAAATACATTAATTATATTATGAATTAATATAGTTACTACTTGTCACTTAGCAGATAAAATATAAAATGGCAACACTAAACTAAAGAAATTAACTGTAAAATCAAATAACTTTTTATTTATTATGATTTTTTTTAATCCGTTTTGAACCAGTCCAATAATATAATTAAAAAATGTAGACAATAGAACGTCTTTCGTATATAACTCACTTTCAGACGCTCAAATTTAAGTCGGCTAAAATCTCGCCATTGTTCTTTGACGATAGCGTTGTTGTTAATGTGTTAATTTCAGTTATTAATAATAGGTCACATTTTCCTCTTACATCAACTGTGAATCAGGCTTGTGGTCGCGGTTAATGACTGACGCACATACACCAATACTCGATAGCCCCTAAATGAGTAAGTAAATACTGACGCGAGAGGGTCTCGCGCCTGAGTGATAGTAACAGCCGGGTCGATGTCACGGTAATGATCGTTACCGTGTGGTGTAAAGATGAACATTCATGTAACTCGACCAAACATTTGTACGCATACCTTTAAAATATTTTCTGCCAGAATGAATTATTCTGACAGAAATTCATAATTAATATAGTAGTTAGGCTTAATAGTTAGAAATTACTTCAATCACACGATATTCGCCAGCAAAAGTTGGAGGGGGGACCTTGCGGCAACCACGCAGTATCATGTTTCCGAGGAATTTGCATGTTGTAATTTAGTAATTAGAATTCTCATTTGCCATAGCATGTCGCGAAGCACAGGGAACGTGTGGGTCGCCGCTAGGCAGCCGCAAGAAAACTTTAGCGTCGTCTAAATTGAGGCCTGAGAGACTCATTTAAAATAATATATCTTTAATTACGTCCTTTTTAGGGTTCTTAGGGACTCCTATTGTTGTCACTAACATGTCCGTCTGTCTGTCTGTCCGTTGTCTGTCACACAAGTTTTACAGACAAACGGTTAAACCTACTTTTATTTTGCGTATAGCATTCCCTGTCAGAGTCTGTATTTCCTGATAGCTACAACTTGGGAGTCTCCAAGTCAAGAGTGAATAGGTTTCCTCTAGGCAAGCGTGCTTTATCGTCGACCACATCATCGCTTACCATCAGGTGAGATAGTGCTCAAGCGCAAGGCTACCAACAAAAAAAAAGCTACATAGTCATTCTTCAAATTTTCACAGTATAAGCGAGTGTATGACATGTTGAAATCTGTAGAAATTTTCTGGAAATAGGGTTCCATACCCAAAGGCTAAAAACTTGACCCTATTACTAAGACTCCGCGGTCCGTCTGTCTGTCTGTCACCAGGCTGTATCTCATTAACCGTGATAGCTAGACAGTTGAAAGGACATGGCTAAACAACTGCCCTTAACATGTATAGAAATTTGTCATTAGCTCGTAACATTCAAATATTCATTAATGAATTACTACAGTTTTATTATTCTTCTAGAACCTTCGTGAATTAATCAAATAATTAAAAGTATTTTTCATGGTTTTGTTAGACAAAACGAACATAAGATTACGTTCGACGAAAAATTGTAGTCAATAAACCTACTTTTAAAGGCATTTGCGTAAGCCAAAACGAACAGTATTCATTATTATTTATTTTTTGTACCTATCGCAATAAATCTCTAAACGTTGAATTCTTTATTTACATTTATCTGATTTCTAGAAATAGTTGATGATTTTTCGTTTGACAAAAAGAACTTAAGAGTCTGTTCTTTGAAAAATTGTAGTCAATAAACCTACTTTTAATGACATTTTCGTAAGCCGCAACGAACAGTATTCATTATTATTTATTTTTGTGCCAATCGCAATAAATCTCAAAACGTTGATTTCTTTAATTGCAGTATCTGATTTCTAGAAATTATTGATGATTTATTGTTTGACATAAAAAAAACATAAGATTCTGTTTTTCGAAAAAAATTGGTCAATAAACCTACTTTTGAAGACATTTTTGTAAGCCGATAAATGATAAATGATTTTATTTCTGTAAGTTGGTTTGTACAAACGCTTTTACATGTCTAACACATTTTTTTTAAAACTAGATGAGGTCGGCGTTTCCTATCTGACTACTCTGAGAAGAAAGGCCGAAACAAACTCAGAGGTCACAGTCTCTTTTAAAGTCCTGACAAAATCTTGGTTCGATCATGTGAAGACCAACACGAACAGTATTCATTTAACAATACGAACAGTATTCATTTTTATTTATTTTTGTACCAATTGCAATAAATGTCAACACGTTGATTTCTTTAAAAAAAATGCTCTCAAGCAGTATAGCACTCGACTAAAAAAGATAGTGAATAATAGTAATAGTGATTTATATAATAATGATAATTTAACATCGACAGCTCACAATCCTAGTAATAATAATCTAAATAATAATAATAATTTGACGTTGACATCTCACAATAACAGTAATAATAATTTAAATAATAACAATAATTTGACATCACATAATAACTCTTATAAATCTTTGTTCTTAAACCCTGTAATTCCATATGACATTTACAAAATAATTAAATCCCTAAAGAACACTAAAAGTACTGGATATGATGACATTACAACCTCTTCAATCAAAGAAGTAGTGCATGTTATCAGCCCATTACTCAGTCATATCTTCAATTTGTGTATTGAGCACGGTGTTTTCCCGAGCAAACTGAAAAGGTCTGTAGTAAAGCCACTATTCAAGAAAAATAATAAGGAGGATATTGCATCCTATAGGCCTATAGCACTGATCCCTATATTTTCTAAGATATTAGAAAAAGTTATATCATGCAATCAGTACTCATTTTGAAAAATACAATCTGTTTGCAGAGGAACAAAAAGGCTTTAGGAAAAATAAATCAATTGACTTGGCAATTTATGATCTTTTAAAACCAATTTTTATGGACATGACCAAAGCGTTTGACTACGTACACTATGAAACACTTCTGAATAAACTGTACAATTATGGAATAGGGGCAATGTCCATAGATTATTAGAATCTTATTTAAGTGATAGATATGGTTGTAGAAATAAATGACATCAGCTCTTTAAAAGGCACAGAACAAAAACATCAATCTAAACCTAAAAAAGTACTATACGGTGTACCACAAGGTAGCGTGCTAGGGCCGCCCTTATTCTTAATTTACATTAACGATCTGCCTAACGTCACACAACACCCTATGATTCTTTTTGCTGACGACAGCACAGCTATTTTTACTGGTGAAGATATGGATACTTTTGAAGCAGATGTAAATAATACCCTTAATGTAATAATTAACTGGCTGACAAATAACAACCTGGTCATCAATTTAGAAAAACCTAAATTAGTCACATTCCCTCGAAAGAGTAAAACTTATTTCAACATTCAACATGATGGTACAGTGATTGAACAAGTCAGCTGCGTAAAATTTTTAGGGCTGTGGATAGATAATGATATGAGTTGACAAACACACATTGACACAGTATGCAGTAAACTGAACCAGTACTCATATGCTCTTTACAAATTTTCTAAAGTTGTCGATCAATCAGCTCTATTAACTGCCTATCATGCCTAAAACATAAATATATCATCAACCCTAAAATACGCTATTATTTTCTGGGGCAATGCCACAAATAAAGAATCAGTGTTTAAAGCGCAAAAAAGATGCGTTCGCGCAATTGCTGGTATCTTTGTTCCTGAATCATGCGAACCATATTTTAAAAAGTTTAAAATTCTGACCTTTCCATCAGCTTACATCATATGAAGTTGCGGTATTTGTTAAAATAAATAAAAATCTATTCGGTGAACTAAAATCAAAAAGATATATATTACTAAAAATATCTAGTTTACCACATAGAACTGCTCTTCTGAGCAAAAGTCTTTTTGGGATGGCATCAAAAATTTACAATAGGATACCTGAGGACATTTTAAACACTAAGGAACTGCCACTATTCAAATATAAATTACGTAATTTTTTAATTGACAAAGCTTACTATACGATCCAAGATTTTCTTAATAATTAGTACTTACTACAATCTGTCACCACGCATCTAATTATTTTTGATACCTATGAATATTTTGCATGTTGACTTAATTATTGTATGCCTACTAGGCAGGACATAATGGAACTGTAATTTACCTAACATCTGTCTGTACAACATATGCCCACAATAAAAAGATTTGATTTGATTTGATCTGGTTTATTTTATTTGGATGCCATTATAATCTTTTCAAATTCACTTGCAGAACATATCCAGGAGATTTAATTATTATTTAAGTGAAATTAGTGTGTAATTACAAGTAAAAACATAATAAAACGGCATAAATACTTAGGATTATGGTTTTCCTGGCGAAGTATCAAGTTAAATTAAGAGTTTTTGCTCCGGTTGTCGACCGGTAACATATCGAACAGCTGATGACCGAACTACGGCATTATACGGAGAGTATTGTTTACTTACGTTTTTATAATAATAGCACACAATAAAACTCGGATGCAATGGATTCCATGCAACCTTCTTAAAACATTGTCCATTGTTCGCTGGAAGGTCGCTGGACCGGTTTTAAGACCAAACGGCATTCTTAAGAATTCAAAGTGTCCGTTTTCAGTGCTGAATGCTGTTTTCTCTGTCATTTTCGTTAATCTCGATCTGATGGTAACCGCTTGCTAAATCTAATGTCGTAAAGTGCTTTTACCTAATTTATCAAACAGATCAGTGATATTGGGCAGTGGGTATCTATCGTCAACAGTTATTTCGTTTAACCGTCTCTAGTCAATTACCATTCTATATTTTAATTCTCCTGATGCATCTTGCTTTTTTGGGACTAAATGAACTGGGGCTGACCAAGGTGAATGAGATTTCTGAATAAAATTTGCTTTAAGTAACTTTTCGATTTGATTTCTTTTTTCTTGCGACTGACTAAGGGGTTGTTTGTATGGTTTGACGTAAGTAGGATCTTCGTTTTTTTTTCCTAATACAATGTTTGACTTGGTTAGTGAAACTTAATGGAATGCCATCACAATAGAATAAATATATCTTTATGTTCTAAACATAATGCACTAATGGCTTTACTTTCTTCAGCTGACATGTGATTCAGATGAAGCTTTTGTAAGTTATCTGTTAATATTTTTTCTATTTCAATATTTTCAGTTTCGTTAAAATTACTAACATCACAATCATTTATATTACTTTCATACGGTTCTACTTCGAATGGTTAAGTAGTGACTAATTTAATTGGTTTATCAAGGGTATTCTGACTTACGGTAGTAAAGTAACCGTTCTTGCATTTAACTAAAGCGCTGGCATATGCACACCTTTCGTAAATTCTCTGAAATCCACTAGAGCATTACCAGAATGATAATTAGCAGGTATTTTAACTCTTTGTTCTGATCGAGGTACCAACTCTATTATATGTTTATTCTTATCGCGCATAATTGGTATCATCGTAGTTTTAGTTTTCAAGACCTCGTTTTTCAAATCTATTAGTGCCTCTACACTATGTAAAATATCATTACCTAGTAAACCATCGAAGCTAGGGTCGACTTCATAATTATGAAATTTGTGAGTTTCATTAACATAAAATATCGGAATGCTGGCATTGAAAGTACTTCTTCGTGTTGGGTTGTACCGTGAGTACTTCTAACTTCAAATGGGTCATAATAAATATAATCTTAAAAATAGTTATAGGCCTTTTCCGGGTTTATAAATGATTTAGTACTGCCCGTATCTATCATATGGCAATTTAAGGCATGTATCGCAATTTTATTATATCATTTCTCTATGTTTTCCAAGGCTACTGATTGAAAATCCTCATTATTTTCCGTAATTTTTTTTTTGTTGGCTTCTTCCAAATAATTTTCATCTTGATTATCGGAAAAAGAGTAATAATCGTGATAATATTCATTGTTACATTGGTAATCGCCGGGAAACTGACTATCATCGTAAGGATCAATTTAAATCCCTTTATATAGACCTGGGCCGGAGGCGCCGTACGTGTGACGTCCCTAGATTGAAGTTCATTTTGCTGAATACCGAACGACTGTGAAGGTCTATTGAACGATTGGTTCTGGTTGCCAAATGGCTGTAAGAATTTATTATTGAATTGATGATTTCCAAATTGTTGAGGGCTCATCCCAAACTGTTGGGGGCGCATCCCAAATTGTTGCGGACGCATCCCAAATTGTTGCAGACGCATCCCAAATTGTTGCGGACGCATCCCAAATAGTTGTGGGCGATAACCAATTGTTTGACCTTGAAATCAAAACTGTGGAGTATTCGTCCCAAATTGTTGACCTTGGAAGTTACCTACATAATAATAATAAATTTATTTCTAAAAAAACTTAGTAATATTTTACAAAAAATAGTTTGGCAGTTTATATTTCTAGTAAATGGATGTAGTCACTGCAACTGAACCAGGCAATGCCTGTATTTCGGTTTTCAGTGCCTTTTACCCTCGATATTTCAACAGTAAATGCCAACAAAGCAAATATGTTTGATTATACTGCTAATATATTTAATAACTAAAAGATCAATACGTGAGTGAGGTTTTAATGAATGTGTGAGGACTGATAGGTGTTTTATGTGGAATATGAGTGATGTGGGTGCGTGTGAATTTTGATAAATGAGGGTGTGTGAGGGTGAATGTGTGTAGGTGTAGGGGTGAGTGTGTGTGATTGTGAATTCATGGCCATGGTTTGACTAATCTTTTTTAACTAATTAATACCTAAAAATACCAATTACTGTACAACACATAGTAATAACTCCGTATCTTCATAATTTAATTGTTGCAAATAATCACTTACTATTTGTTTAAATTTGAATTTAGTAAAGGGGTAAATATTTAATTTATAATTTATTCTGCTGTAAAGAAACGGACCAAGAAATTCAATAAATCTTTCGCTAAATTTAGTTGATCTAGTGGTCCGTTCCATACGTACTCTTTTATTTCGGCATTTTTTCGCGAGGGGGTCATAAGATAGTTTTATATGTTGTTTTAGAATAATGTTGAGGATGAAAAGTTGTCTTACGGTCAGAACTCCACAAAGCCGATATAGAGAAACAGTAGGAAAGAGGATGGGTTTAAAAATACACACCTTTAGAATTGCGCGCTGTGCGATTTCAATGGACTTCATAGTGGTTTTACAAGTACCGCCCCAGGATGAAATGCAATAATTTAAGAATGATTGACCTAGGGCATAATAAATTTGTTTTAGGAGATATGGCTCAGCAACGTGCCGCAAATTTTTAAAGACATATATGAGTTTGCGCACTCGTGCACCAAGCAGCTTGATATGCTCTTTGAAATTGAGATTTCTGTCTAAAGTAACACCTAAGTACGTGACGGTGTGAACACGTTCCAGAGATCACGTGCAGTCGGCTTTCAGGGTACACTCATGAGAGATAATTTTGTGGCTGTTTCTGAGACATGAATAATTTTTGATGCTAAAAGAGATATACTTTGTTTTTTCCACATTTAAAGTGAGAATGTTTGCCTGAAGCCAACTTCTAGCGATATTATAGCCCTGTTGAGCAGCATCAAATACCTCATCCCAAGTATTGGCGGCAAAAGCTAGGGCAGTGTCATCAGCGTAGGAGATGATTTCACCATGTTTGAGCTTAAGACTCGTGAGTTCGTTAATGTACACAAGGAATAAGGTGGGTTCTAATATGCTGCTCTGTGGTACGCCACGTGTAACTGGAAGGTAGGTAATTTTGTATTTGCTCTCAAGGACACAACTATTTTTAACAGGAAAAAACCACGTGTATTATATTTAACATAGTTATAAGAAGAGCAGTGACAGATATAACGTAAGAAAGAATAGCTGTCAAAACACCAAATTTCAAGATTCTGAGTTCACGGAAAGTACCCTGTAGGTTTTGATTCCCTTGCGAGTGTCGAAAATTCGCGGCAATTTGCGATATAAACGGCTGTATCTTTTGATTGCGTTGGCTTAGAAGTTTGATTTTTTCATAGTTTTAGGGACAATAGACCTGAGTATTTGATATAAATTTTAGCTTGATACCTACCACGCGTTCCTGAGAAAAAGGGTCTTGACAGACAGACGGACGGACAACACAGTGATACTATAAGGGTTCCTCCTTTTGAGGTATGGAACCCTAAAAATGAGAGAAAATTACTTTAATGAGTTGGTATTCTTTACGTTTTAGGTTAGAAGCTTTATTTTATTTTCGGTAATCAAAGCCCTTAAACTTCTGAAGGCCAAGCAAATGACATTCCTGCAGTAGAACTTTATCAATACGTTAATAGCTCCACTATATCGCCGAAGATTACCAAACAACATAATCAGAGTTACTTTGACAGGCACATAACATAACCTATAAACATGTATAGCCTTTTCCCAGTTTTTTTAACCGACTTACCAAAAAGGAGGAGGTTCTATGTTCGACTTCTTGTTTGTTTGTTTTTTTTTTTTTTTTTTTTTTTTTTTTTTTTTTTATGTATGTTCACCGATATCTTTGTCAATTGTGGACCGATTTTGAAAATTCTTTTTTTGTTTGAAGGAGTATGTTTCGAAATTGGTCCCATTTTAATTTGGAGAAGGTCTGATGAATAACTTCGGAGATACACAACAGAACTCTTCAATAAATAACGGCAATACTCTCGTAATTGCTGCAATCGCATGTCTGTTTGTTGTTTATACCATTTCATAACATAACATCACGCCAGTACGCTCTAAAGGGGTTCGCAGATCTCTCATATCACCGGTTATGTTCAAGTTTCATGTTATTCGGTTAATCTATTCTGGAGTTATAGGGACCTTAATCAACAACTTGGTATTAGATAGGTAAAACTAAAAAGGGAAAAATAAAAAACTTTTTTGCAAAAAAATACTACCGACTTCCAAATGAAAAACTACAAAGTGAAAAATAACTTAACTTTTGGAAGTCGGTGTCCATATCGCAAAAAAATGTTTCCTACGAAAGACACCGACTTCCAAAAGTTAAGTTATTTTTCACTTTGTAGTTTTTCATTTGGAAGTCGGTAGTATTTTTTTGCAAAAAAGTTTTTTTATGCGTTGTATCAAAGTCAAAGTCAAAGCCATTTATTTGCATTAAATGTGGTACAAAAGATGGTATAAATACGTTATTAGCACAATGACACATTTCGCCATAATTTGGCATGCAAATATTATATTGTGTTAAGGTGCTTACAATAAGCAGATCACTAATAATCTAATAACACATTATTTTTATTAGGTACGTGGGACACTCAGAATGGGCAACAAATGAACGCCGAGGTTGGTTCATCCTGGTACAGCACTCAGAGACATATTTCGGGTAATTAAAATTTACTGAATGATTTATACAAATGTATGGATTTGACATCTTTCAATGGCCATAGCGACGATACGCCACCTATCGTGAAAAAATGGCAAATCACATCCCCATGTGGACCAATTTTGAAAATTATTATATTATATTATAGTGTTTGGAAGTGTATACCCTGGTTTATAAGGGTCTCGAGATGGTCCCATTGTCACTAAGTCAGAATCTGATGGTAGGAAACTATGGAAATCGAGAGAACTCCTCAAATACTATAGGTAAACATATAACTATTTTAATAATTTTATCAACAATGAAGAAAGAAAGAAAGGAAATCATTAATCATTTTCACTCAGAATGTATCACTTTGACTGATGAAAGACTGATGTAGAAGTTGTTGGGAAAAGCCTAGGCCCACCAGACATTATTATGGGAAAACATCCAGGCCATTATTTCGTCCTCAACACCTTGCAGTGCAAATTTGTGCCTAGGTACCTACTGCGTTCTCATGTTTTTACAAAATAAACTAGTACTAACTTTATCTTTGTACTGTATTTGCTTTGGCATAGGTTCTTTATAATCTACAAAAGCAATAAAATACGGTTAATTACAATATTTATTTTGATTCTGACTTTAAATACTCATTTCTAGGATGGAGTTTTGGACTGTAGATACGATAAGGTTTTAAATTTATTTTTTGCAAACTGAGAATGGTCTAGTATTTGTAGGCACCATTATTTTAATAAAAAAACAGTTTAATTTTAAAATCAAGCTAAAAACCAAGGTCACCTTGGTTTGAAGCGCTCCAAACCTCAGTATCAAAGATTACTATTATATACTGGGTACTCAGTATTCAGTATCACAGCTCAGTATGTTTAGAACGCAGTGCAGAGAGTACGTATTTACGTTCGCACCGTACATTCATTACAACGACGTTATGGCGCCTTGCCTATAAAAACTTCAAAAAAAAAAACATCTTCAAAACTAAACACTAATCTTAATATCTTCTTACTAATATTATAAATGAGAAAGTTTGGATGGATGTGTGTATTTTTGTTGCTCAATCAAGCTAAAATAGCAGAACGGATCTGGATGAAATTCGCCACACAGATAGAATATAGTCTAGAATAGCACATAGGCTTCTTTTCTTCCCGGTATAACCCCTTGGGACAGGAAAACATTATTCACGCGGGCGAACCTGCTGCCAGGAAGCAGCATATTTTATATAGGTACCTTTATAAAGTAAAAGAATATATGTACTTTAAAAAAATGTCCCATGCATTTTTTTCTCAGTGGAGTTATTATATGACTCCGATGTCAAATCCCAAAGACAGGGCAAGTCTATATATATCGATAAGTTCTGATAATTATTTACGTTCACTCTGTTGATTTATTTTGTGCGCAGCGTCGCCTGCGTCTACGCTCGCCGCCTGCAGAAGCACGACATTCATACGCGTGGTTTTAAACAAACGGCTACACGGTTTCAAACTAGTTTTAAATCAACTAGTTTGCAAAGCACGCCTTTCTACCAAGAGCGTTTAAAGGTCATGCTAAATTTGGTTTCAAACCACTGTCTACACGGTGTAAAACGGCCGCACGGGTTCACCTAAGTATGTACCCTTTATTTACACTAAATTAACCTTTCTAAAATCAGATGTAAAGATGCACTTTAGTTTTCTAAAAATATGTTAACCCTATTCAAAGCTGATATTATTGAGATTATTGAGACTGAGGAGCTCGTGGCTAAATAATAACAGTCGCACGGGTCGATCTTCAAGGTTAAGCAACGCTTGACGAGGTCGGTCCGTGGATGGGTGACCATTTCAACATAGCGAGTTTCCTCCGTGCCTCGGAAAGCACGAAAAGCCGTTGGTCCCGGCTGTCATTTGAAGATCTTTGACAGTCGTTACGGGTAGTCAGAAGCTGGAGATCTGACACCAGTCTTGCCAAGGGGTACCGTGTTACCCAGTTACTGGGTTGTGGAGGTCAGATAGGCAGTCGCTCCATGTAAAACACTGGTACTCAGCTGAATCCGGTAAGACTGGAAGCCGACTCCAACAAATTGGGAAAAGGCTAGGCAGATGATGATTCAAAGGTGATATTATTATAATATGATATTATATATGTCGCCGCGTAGGCGTGAATTTGCTGATTTATTATCCTAACTAATCGTTTTAAGTGTCTATGTCTATTTAAGTTGGGTTTTGAGTTCAGCGCCATCTATTGGCTCACTGTGGAATCAGTATTGATTCATAATTCATATGCTAATTTCAATGTTTAATTAATACGAGATGTTTAAATTAAACAGGAACACTTATTGTAGGACTTTTGGATTTGTTCTCATTTTAACTATTGCACATTTGACGAAGTAAATGTGTTTCATTATGTTATTCTTATTAAGTTGTCAAACAATGGCGGATGTTATAATTTCTATGACCAATAACCAGATTTAATAATTTAATACGAGAACTAAACAAATTTGAGTAAATGATTAAATACTAAGAAGTCATAAGACTATTTTACACAGCTATGTAATAATGAGAAACTTTCTAATTAGTAAGATTGTTAGATCACCGGAAACTTGAATAGTTTTGTTATTAGATGACTATTTCAATAATAAACTACAAACCACTTTGTATTTGTGAGTATTGAGGTTGTTTAATGTTAAAATAATTAACTGATCAGCATTTTAGTATTGTTTGCTAACTTTACTCAACTATCCAAATAATTAGTGTCTAAACAAAAACAATATGGAAGTTCCGCCCACTTAGAACGCGCGTCGCGCGGACTATGTGTGAAAAATAAGAACTGATTAATAAATGTAATCGAATAGATGTTTGAAAACCTAATTAATTGTCATAAAGTGATTGTGTAATCTATAAAAACATTTAAAAAGAGTGTCCTGGAGTTTCTTGCTAGATCTCCTCCAGCGATCGACAAGGGCTTTGCGATCTAGCAAGCCACGCGATGTGGTTTTAGCTTCAAGTTCATTTGAAAACTCAAAGTGCCTGTAACTAAATCAAATAAACACTCTTGAGTTTCAATCCAGTGTTGTGTGTTATTGAAGTAACCCGCTCCAGTCAAGAATAAAGGAATTGCCTCTAGACATTGGGATTAAAGATGGCGATTCTACGATTCATAGGTACTTCGACGTGACATCAGAATTGGGCTCAGCTCCCACTATCGCCTTCTGCCCATGCTATGAAAGCCATCCGAAGAATTTTGTACAACATCGCCAGCGCCGAGGGTATGGCAAAAGATTTTCCTATGATAATTTCCAAGAGTAAGCGATGCCCAGACATAGGCGAAAATAACTGGAATATTTTTACGTGAACGATCTGAACTCTATTGAAACGACAGAAGAAGCTACTGACTAGTGGCATGGATGCTGTCCTACACCATTGTGGCCAAAACTTTATACAGCACAGAATGACCGAAGCAGCTAAGCGAACAACTTGATCTGTCCATTGATAGATTCCATCATGGTTGAGGGGAGTATTCTGTTTTTTTTATTTATGTAACTTAACATTCTTAATTATTTTCATCATACAAGGCAAGGTCAGTGACCTTTTGTGTGACAATTTTAATCAATCTGCCTAGTCTTTTCCCAACCAAGTCCGGGACAGCTTCCATTCTAACTGGATTCAGCTAAGTACCAGTGCTTTACATGGAGCAACCAAAACCCAGTAACTGGGTAACACAATACCCCTTACTGACTGAGTGGTCCCTGCTGTTGTTTGTGTGGCAATTTGTGGAATTAAAATGAATGAAACGGCTTAAATTGTTGAGGTATTCATAATAATATATTGAATACCTCAACATGGTAGCAGAGCGTGGTTGTTAATTTCTAGCCCAAGAAAGTAGGAAGCTGGCTTCGTGGTAATCTTGAACCTTCTCTTTAGTTCAGCCAAAAACTTTAATGATTCCTTTTGATTAGTGGAGGCAATCAAACCATCATCAACATACAGTCCTATGATAGTTTTACTCTCAATTTTTTGTTGTTTATTTACAACCAATCGAATAAATAGACAAGGATCAGTGTCTGACTGTTTAAATCCGATTGTCTTGAGATAGTCAACTATGCATTTATTCCAACAACGTGGAGCTTGTTTGAGTCCATACAGACTTCTCTTCAATTTGCAAACTTTGTTTGTGCCATCGCTAAATCCCTTTGGTTGATTCATAAAGATATCTTCATCAAGTGAGCCATTCAGAAATGCAGTGGCAACATCAAACTGCATGAGAGTTAGCCCTTCGTTTGCGGCGATACTTAGAATTGATCTGATTGTCGCCAATCTAGCTACAGGGCTGAATGTTTCATCATAATCAATTCCTTTCTCTTGCGTGTAGCCTCTAGCCACGAGTCGTGCTTTATACTTGTCAAGGCTTCCGTCGGCATTTATCTTCTTCTTGAAGACCCATTTACAAGATATTAGTTTTCTATCTTTTGGCCGATCTACCAAAATCCAAGTTTTGTTGGCATTTAAAGATTTAACTTCGCTTTTCATAGCCTCGAGCCATTCAGACTTCTGTGGACTTTTTATAGAAAGAAAGAAAGAAAGAAAGAAAGAAAGAAAAATATTTATTTGTGACCCGCACAGGAGACACGAGAAAATAAGCACACACTTAAACAATATTAAAATAAAAAACCCTGTGCGAGACCAAAAAGGCTCCTATCTCAGCATGTGCAGCGATATCCAAAAAGGTAATAACGCTGCGCTGATATTCTGATAGGGCCTACTGTTGATGCCACGGACACACTTACGGAAACAGGACTTATAAAATAAAATAAAATAGAAGAATATATAAATAACAAACAAAATAGAATAAAACACTGAAGGTGGGTCAAAGTAAGTGTAAGTATAATACAAATATATAAACGCGATGCTCAATGATCATTTGTCGAAACCATAGACAAACGACAGAGCGCGCAGACCAAATAGTCAAATAGTGGTTTATTAAAAAGTACGGAAAGAATCTATGGTCGGCTGTCAAAAGAAAAATATTATGTAAGTAGTATAATATGTTATCATTTTCAGTATATTATAATGTACTCTGTGGTTATCATGTTATGAAATAGTGTAAATGAATAAGTGTAAATAAACCTGGCGAAAAGAATTGCTAATTGGATAAATCAGAGTGGTGTGGATTTAATATGTGTGGTGTGGTGTTTGCAAGAAAGTTCATAATAAAGAAAATGGGTTAAAGGCGGTAAACCTAACTGCGTGCAAACCACGGGTAAGCTTATCTTCCGGATTCCTTTTGCTGAAGTAATAAGTACTGCTTGAATTTAGTACTAAATGTTCCAATCGTTTTTATAGCACGAAACGGCGGAGGAAGATCATTCCAGATACGAGAGGCAGCGAATTTGAAACTTCCACGGAATGCTGCAGTTCTGTGTGACGCCAACAACAGGTAGGCAGAAGCTCTCGTTTTGACCCTATTTACATCGCGCGACCAGGTCAATTTACCGAACAGATAGTCTGGTTTTTTTGTGAGAATTGTGCCAAAGAGCAGGGTAGCCAGATGCAGCTTTCTACGATCTGACATTCTCATCAAATTACCCTTATTTAAAAAAGGAGTTACGTGACATCTAGGAGGGATGGTAAAACAAAATCTCGCACAAGCATTCTGTACTCGCTGAATTAACCTTTCACTTCTACCTAGAATGCACGCCCCGTACACAGTGTCAGCGTAGTTCAGCTTAGATAAAACTAGTGTTTCACAAAGCAGAATGCGCATATCCACACTTATGTAGGGACGCACACGATACAGAAGCTTAAGCCTGTAAAAGCAGTTGCGCACAGCCTCCATGATGTGTGTCTCAAAGTGCAGGTGCTCGTCAAACAGTAACCCAAGATTACGGGCTTCCCGGACCCTTTCAATGGAACACCCGTCGATCTTCAAGTCCAAATTCCCATTACCCATTTTATTTAAAAAATCTCTTGATCCCATTAAAATAAATTTTGACTTAGCTGGGTTCAAAACTAAGGCGTTTCTCATAGACCAAGCCGAGATCCTATCAAGATCCTCATTCAAACTTTTTACAGTGTCAACAGCCTGCTGGGGATGAAAAGATAGGTACATCTGCAGGTCATCAGCATATAAGTGGAACTTGGTGTTGAGCAGGCAGTTAATGATGTCAGCACTGTAAAGAATGAAGAGTAGCGGGCCCAGGATCGATCCCTGCGGTACACCCCTATTCACGCACTTAGGACCAGAGGATTTAACAGCTCCATCACTGTCGCTCGTTACCTGGACAAACTGAGAACGGTGAGTCAAGTAACTCTCAAACCACTTTACTGTCTCAGGCTGACATCCATAATAAGTCAACTTCGATAGGAGGAGTGAGGTATTAATAGAGTCAAAAGCACGCGAAAAATCTAGTAAGACCAGCAGGGTACCCATGCCCTTATCTCTAGCTTCAAGAATATTCCCAACCACATCAAGAAGAGCTGTGGCTGTGCTGTGCCCCTTGCGAAAACCCGATTGAAGAAGCGGCAATATGCTGTGTTCCTCAAGGTAAGACCGAAGCTGGTTAGAGACAACCTTCTCCAGGACCTTGGAGAGGCATGGCAATAAACTGATCGGGCGAAGTTCTTTTACACTGGTAGGATTAGAAACTTTAGGGATGGGTCTAACTATTGCCAATTTCCACAGATCCGGGAAAGATGAGGTGGTGATGGAACGGTTAATGATGGCCGTTATAGCTGCAAGGGTCCGAGGAAGGGTCATCATCAGCATCTCAAGAGAGATATGGTCACAACCCTGTGCATTGGACTTGAGACTATGCAACAGCCTCAGCACCATATCCTCATGAACAGGCTCAAGCTGGAAGTGACTGTTACTGAATCTGTGGTGCTCAAAGTACTTCAGGTCAGCAGAAGAAACCCTACCGGTGCCAGGCACGTCCAAAAAATGTTCATTGATTTTTTCTGGGTTATTACAAAAATGAGGTAATCCGTGATCTGGTTTATTAGAGATACTAGTGGCTATGGTAGATTTGATGTGCTTCCATAACTTCTTAGGTTGTTTAATGTTTTTATTTATGTATGTTTTAAAATATGCACGTTTCTCACTCTCAACGGCAGCCCTAACAATATATTTGAGCTCTTTATATGAGTTGACATGACGCAAGGATTTAGTGGACTTGGACTTTATGTGGCTCTTGTCCCGCAATTTCATCATTTGTTTGATAGTGGGTGTTATCCAGGGGCAAGACTTTTGTTTTATTAATACTTTTTTAAGTGGTGCATGTAAATCAAACAAGTTCCGAATAAAATTATTAAATGTTTCAACCATGCAATTCACATCCTCTAATCTTTCAATGCATTCCCAGTCCATCTTATTCAGGTCCTCGTTAAACTGGTCAATTAGAATATCCCTGAGAGGTCTGTACGTGACCCAATGGGGGGCAGGTTTCTCTACTTTGAAGTTTAGCTCAACCGACACAACGGCGTGTTGACCGAGCTCAGGTACATGAGATACAGAGACCTCACGTACACGGGCGTCGGTGCACACGACGTCAATAAGTGATTCACTATGATCAGTGAAATGTGTCGGTTCAGTAACAATTTGTTGCAATTTACAGCATGTTAAGAAATTGTTCAGTAACTTTGCTTTATTGTCCGAGAGGTTTAGCATGTTAATATTAAAGTCACCCAACAAAACAATCCTGTCAGCGCAAGCAAAGGAGAAAAGAGAGTCGGTAATCGCGTCAAGGAAGATGTTCACATCAAGCCATGGCGGTCTATAAGCAGTACCGACGATAACCGAGTGCGAGTTGACGGTCAGTCGGAGCCACATCTGCTCGACCTGTGGCGCAGTCGGGTGCGGCATGAGGCACGCGCGCACTCCGCGCCGAACATAGAAACCCACGCCGCCCCCGCGCCCGCCGCGCACCGTGGTCGGGCGCGGCACGTGACGCAGCCGGTAGCCAGGGACAGTCGGCGCTCGACCCTCCTCGCCCCGCCTAAGCCAAGTCTCGTTTATCGCCATGATGTCCACCGCACAATTTGCCATAGCCACAATAAACTCATCCTGGCGCGTACCTAGCGAACCCGCGTTAAACAATCCAACTTTTAAATACTTAGACTTAATCATGTTGACAATTCTTGGACGTGCATGATTAGTTTAAAGGTGTATGTATTAGAAATGTAATAAATGACAAATTTAAAAGAAGTATGTAGATAAATAATATGAATTGTAAACACTATAGAGATATAACCGACAAGCCGACGTTTTATAAATATGTAATATGAATGATAGATATTTAGTGCTCGGGCAGCAGGGCCACAGAAAGAGACCATTATATACAGAGAGAGGAACAGTGCTGGCCGCGCACAGGGCAGACTTGAAAACATAAGTACACCCAACATAGACAGTATGACCGTAGATCTTAAATTTAACATAACACAATAAAAATTGCAGAAGCCCAGCGAGCTAAACAACCTTCTCGACAGACATCTCCCGGCCAAAAACACGAGCCAAGTCCTCTTCTGTGCGGATACAATGGGTAGGCTTGCCGTCACCCTGCTTAACCAGAATGCGGCCGTTCTTCGTCCAGGAATATCTCCACCCAAGACGACTGCCAGCCTCACGCACACGGTAGAATAAATGTTTGTTAGTTCTGGTAAGCCTCTCGTTCACATAGAAGCGCCGCGGGGGCGCAGGGAGACCGAGGTCCGCGGTCGTGGCCCCCCGGCGGACACGCGCACCCTGCAGCAGCTGGTCGCGCAGTGCGCGGCGCGCCAGGCGCACCACGATGCGTCGCCCGCGCGCCGGCGCCGCCGCCTCTCCCGCCGGGCTCGCCTCGCCCGCGGCAGCCGCGCGCCCCTCTCGTTCGACCCGCAGGCCCACACGCTGCGCGAAAACTATGTCGCGCGCCTCCAGAGTCACCCCAAGTTTTGCCGCCATCAGTCCCACAGTGTGAACCACGTTCTCACCAGGGATCTCCGGGATGTTCGCTACTTCAAGATCTGAGCCAAGCAGATCCTGTTCGCGGTCGTTGAGCTCCAGTTGAAGCCGCGCGACACTCTGCTCGAGTTGGTTGACCCTGGTGTCAGGCGGTGCCTCACTGGCCCTGCTCTCAAGAGCCTCTATTCTGGCCTCCAAGCTGTCCACCCGCTCAGTGCAGACTCCCACCGAAGAGTGCAGGCCGGCCATCTCACGACGAAACTCCCGCATCTCGTCCCTCACTTCCCGCAGCTCGGACCTGAATAGCCTGATTTCTTCCCGCAAGGTCAACTGGGTGTCAGGAGAAGGTTCTCCATCGGTTCCCAGCTCACTCCCTGCCCGAGAATTCACTTCGGGCACTGCAACTAGAGGTCCAACAATATTGGCCTGAACCCGGGCCGCCTTCCTACCCTGTTCAGGTGCGGCAGCAGTTTTAGTAGTTGGGGCACTACTGTCATCCTTTGGCAATTTATTTTTGCAGTCAGGGCACTGCCAGTCACCGCCTGTTTGTGTTCCAGCTGGTAAACAAGCAATGTGAAACTTGTTTTGGCAAGCAATGTTGCCACACGTGGCGCCCCCTTTCGTCGACAGAAATTTTCCGCATGATGCGCACTTAGCCATGTCGCAACGCGGTTCGGCTAAGAGCAGCTAGATGGCGTGCACGTACTTCGCACTAGTTCCTTCGGCGCCGCTAGATGGCGCTCGCTCCACAAAGAGATATCGACCTTAACCCAAATTTGAAAAAAAAAAATTACACCTTTTGGGGGTACCACTTACACCAAAACTGTACAAGTGACTGCACTTATTTTTTTTTTTAAATATGCAAAATGTATTGTAACTTTTAGTTTTCAAGGATTTGCACTGCGAAATCACTAAACACAACCCAGATAACAATCTCACACGTAAGTCACACTGAGTTGAAATTGTAAATAAAGTTTTCAGTTTAATAGACCGTGTTTATTATTTTTAATACTAAGTGAACGAACAGCCGATGTGTCCCGCAAAATGTCCGTGACGTCACCCTATAGCGTCTTCGTACGTCGTGGGCTCATCATTGATCAAAGCAGAGACAATAAAGTCATCATATCTGCTTGGAGCATGCAGTTTAGACCTGTCACGAAGTGTTCTAGTATCAGGGATATCATCATGATCTTCGTCTGAATAATTTATTCGACACCCATCTGGTTCAGGAGACGACTCGTCCAGATGTTCCTCTTCTAGACTTAAATCATTAGATGTTTGAGGCAGAGCACGGTTTTATAGTAACGAAAAATATATCGAAAATATTTCGTGATATTTGAAATGAGCAACGAATAATATTTTATGTGATTGTGTAAAATAATTATTTAATAAAAAATTAGCAACGATTTTCAAACCAAATTCGAACAAGATCTGTCAAAATGTCAACTCCTTCGACGAGCTGTAAAATTGATATTGGTCGTTTGGAAGGTAAAGAAAATTGGTCAACATGGCGCTGCAAGGTACTGTTATTGCTTCGAGGAACGCCTGGCGGATTAGATGCTATCAACGGCAATCTAAAGCCTCCTACGCAACCTGGTGCATCAGCTACGTCGGCAGACCAGGCTTGTTATCAAAAAGCTCTACAAGACTATAATGAAAAAGATAGTGCCGCGATGCTCATGTTAATGGCAAATATGTCAGATGTCACATTGCAAAAGGTAATGAGACTCACAAGTGCGAAACAGATTTGGGATAAATTACATACCCTTTTCGACGGCACATCTGAAGATAAAAGCTATAACCTTTGCTACAGCTTCTTTAGTTATCGCAAAGATCCCCTACATGACATGTCCATGAATATATCCAAATTGAAAAACATATGGCATGAATTAAAGGTTGAGCTACGTAAGGACGAAACCAAATTTGATCTGCCTGAGATTCTACTCATATGCAAGATTTTAGAAACGTTACCAGACGATAGTTACTTCCCGTTCAAGTCAAGTTGGATGCTCATGTCAAAAAAGGACCGTAACATTGAAAATTTGACAGCGCAAATTTGCAGTTACGAAAGATCTCTGACTAATAAAGAAGAAGATTCTGAGGCTCAAGCGCTAGTTATACAGAAGTCTTTTCGCAAAACGAAGAAGAAATGCGGGTATTGCAAACTTATTGGGCATAACGTCAAACAATGTCGAAAATGGATTGCTGATGGAAAACCTTCCAAAGAACAGCAACAATCTTCTAAACAAGCTAACAATATCAACTTAAACCTGACTCTTATGCAAGTTGAGACCAATGAAGCAGTAACCAACTTTGAAGATCTTGACAATTGGTATGTCGATAATGGCGCAACAAGCCATGTCACTTGTCAACCTGACATATTCTCCACTTTTCAACACTTCACTAAGAATCAGACGGTTACCATTGCAAATGGATCTACAACTGAAGCCATTGGAAAAGGAACAGTCGAATTGATTGCTGATGTTTATGGTCGACAAGAGCATATCACATTATGTGATGTTTGGTACGTTCCCGCAATAAGACGCAACCTGTTCTCTGTACTCGCTGCTCAAGACAAGCTACAAAATAGTGTATTCACATCTAAGAGAGAATCCTGTCAGCTGATAAACAATCGAAAAGTGAACTTGATTGGCACACGTGTCAAGAATGGAGGTCTCTATAAGCTGAAAGTTCAGACTATTAGAAATCCAACCCCAGAAGTGAGCACTTTGTCAACAGAAGACACTTTGCAACTTTATCATGAAAGATTCGCTCATCAGAACAAAAGACACGTTAAACAATTGATTGAAAAGGAACTTGGTATCAAAGTCAAACTCGATTCTGAATTATGCACAGGATGTGTTTATGGAAAGACACACAGATATAAATTTGGAAGAAGAGAAAGAGCTAAAGAACCAGGAGAGACGATACACACAGATGTATGTGGTCCTTTTCCAAATTCATTCATGAAGTTTCGGTATTTCGTATTGTTTAAAGATGACTACAGTAATTTTCGTCATGTTTACTTCATCAAGCATAAGTCTGAAGTCAAAGACAAGCTCGTGCAGATGATCAATGAAACGAAGACAGCTGGTCATGTTATTAAAACAATAATCAGCGACAATGGAGGAGAATTCAAAAACGAAGCTATTGAGAAGATACTCCACTCGCATGGTATACAGCACCGGTTTACAATGCCATATACACCAGAGCAAAATGGGTCTAGTGAACGAGAAAATCGAACCCTCGTAGAAGCCGCTCGCACTATGATGCACGCTCACAAAGAACTTCCACTTGCCTGTTGGTCAGAGCTTGTTAACACGGCTGCGTACATCCTGAACAGAACTGGGCCAACTTCTCATGAAGGAAAGTCACCATTTGAACTGTGGTTTGTAAAGAAGCCGTCCATAAAACATCTGAGAGTCATTGGAACAGAATGTTTTGCACATGTTCCCAAACAGAAGCGAACAAAGATGTCAAAGAAAGCTCAAAAATGTATTTTAATTGGATATGATGGTGATGATGGCTATCGATTACTGGGATTTAATAATAAAAACGAACCGTCATTGATTCGCTCGAGAGATGTTACATTTAAAGAAACTCTAATAAAATCAGTTGGATTGGAATCAGATATATCAGAGGAAGAGGATGAACGCACTACGACAGAAATCGAACTCAAATTTCCAAAGACTCCACAAAATCAACCAATGTTTGAAGCAAGGGAGGATATACCACAAAATACGGAAGTATTGCCTCAACATAAATTACTCCATAAAATAAGACAGCTGACTAGGAACTCAATGTTATTGTTTAAATATGGTTCTTTTGTCTTAAGAATTGCAATGGCTCAGTTATTTGAGAAATTTTATTTTATTTGAGGAGTATGTAAGGATCGTAGCAAGTGGCAATCTGTGGTTGCTGCCTATCCCCATGGGGACAAGGTGTGAGTGTATGAATGTTAAACAATTCAAAGTACCTACGTTGAGTTTTGTACCGGACAAAAAGTAACAACTTATTTTTATAGCATTCATTACATTTAGGTAGCTAAAACAAAAGTTTAGTAGGTAAATAAGTTAAGTAAGTTACAGAATGTATGTGCAACAGAAGTAGTAAACATTTGGCAGAAAGTGCCATGACATATTCATGTTGACGCACTAATTGGCATTTTTGCAATTTATTGTTTTTACCCGACTACCAAACGGGGTTTATTATTGAATAATGTGGAATCCGTTGCATGTCATACTTTTTTTAAAGTAAAGTAAGATAAGAAAATGTATTAACACATTCCTTAAACATGAAAAGCACAACAAATAAAAATAAAATTATAGTGTGCTCAAGAAAATACTTACAACGATTTGCATTTAAGTAGCTGGGGTGAGAATAATTGTTTGGTTACAAGACTAAACAATATTTAAAATATTATCTAGAGGTTTTTGTAGAGTGAGTATGCATCTAATATAAATGTATTTGTATGAATGGGTGAAAGGGTTGTGATACACCTGGGTGAGTCATTACAAACTTTATAATCAGGGTAAGTATCAGCAGAGCTTCAGTTCATGCATAATCATAATATAATAATAAATAGTCATAAGCTGATAGCCACCTGGTAACTTTTAATTTACAAGTAGGTACGCTTAGTATGTGTGAGTAACCTATTATGTATGGACCTTGTGATTTTTGGTAAATTAATGGTCCTGTGTATGTAAGACATATTTGAGTGAATCTAATGTGATTACTGTGTTCCATCTTATCTGTCTACATGATCTGGTAGATTTGTTTTGGCTATGGGGTTCTTGACAGTGATAGCGCTATAAGTTAAATCTAATTAAAAAATTGTCTGACCCTACATTCTTGGTTCAGACTGTCAGTTGGATACTGATGGGGCCTTTTATAAGCTCTAAGATTTATGCTTGTTCAAGTTAAGTTTGTTATAATAAAGTTTATTTAATCATTCAATATTTGAGAACCTTCCTAATGAATTAAATCTCACAATGGGTTTAGTTGAATTTTACTTGTTATGGTACATGGGTGTAAATAGATTAGTAATTTCTGACAGATTTCAAAGCTTGTTATTGGATGCACTTGCACAGAATAAAAACAAACAAAAGACAGGTTTGTTTTTTGATAATTTGTCACTTTTAGCATTCAATAACTTTCTTTTCTTTTTGCAACTTTTTACCTAGCTTGTATTCAAACTTGTTCACACATAAATGTTTTGTAATGAAATAGGTTTGTAATAGGTGTGTAAATAGGTTGTTGCGTGTGTGGTATGCAAACATGCATCATTAAAAGTAGTTTTCAACATGTTTTAACATTAATCTTTAGCTAGTGCAAACACCGTCATAAGTAATGCAGCAATCTTCATAGTTATTCATTTCAGTGTCATCAGATTCTAGTTAACTTTGAATTACTCACTTACTATTTCAAAACAATAACATAATTTAATTGTTATCAGTACTAACTCCTACTTATTTAAATATTAATAGGATCATCTTTTCTTTTATTATTATTTATCTGTATACCTTCTCACATTCCAGATTCCTGTGTCATATCAAAAATCAAAATGGTTACCTACATAGTCAAGTATTATCAAGGATGTGGAAACAAAACTAAAAATACCTGGTTTGCAAGTGACCGTGTCGCCGGGTCAGGACCTTAGAAGCTACCAACATACATACAAGCCACCAAATAGAGGTCAGCTGAAAAATGACTTCAAGCCCAACATAACTAAAGTAAAAGGTGAGAAGTTTTCAAACTATCTTCTACTCACCTCGCTAACTGATACGGTGTTGTTGTATCAGAAGGCTCAACACAATAGCCATGTCGAATAACTACATGACGCTTGTGCATGATACTACCATGCAACAAAGTACTTTTAAATTATTATTCCTGGGTTCAATTCCTAGGTTGGGCAAAATTTGTTTATGGGGTTTTTCCAATAGGGATTCCTCTGTAGCAGCCCAGAGTTTTGAAATTGGTGAACCCCCATGCTTCAAAAAGCATGTTGAGCCATTGGCCTTGTGCACCATAGTACCTCCTTATGCAGATGGCTCAACAGTCAGGAGGACTACTGTTATTATTATGTTTTTGTAACTCGTTTCAGTTTATGCTATTCTATTGTCATATTTAGTCAATTATAAAAATGAATAATAAAACAAGCTCTAATTATTGAGATGTCCAATAACCTATAGCTCTGGAGGCACTTAATAAAATAATAGGTTATATCAACACCAAACTATCAGCATCCATGGAGATGGATTTGAGGTAATAATGAGAACACAATAAACTATCTTATTATGCTGTGGAAGCAACTAAGATTGATAACACAACAAACTATCCTATTGGTATGCTGTGGAATCAAGTAATAATGATAACACAATAAACTATACTGTTGGTATGCTGTGGAAGCAACTAATAATGATAACACAATAAGCTGTCTGTTAGTAATCCGTGGAGGAAACTAATAGTGATAATACAACACACAATCTATTGGTTTGCTGTGGAAGCAACTAATAAAGATTTAATATCCATTGGTTAGGCGTGGAGGCCGCTAATGAACAATCTCTCATGTTATCCTGCTGGGTCCACGGTGTACAAGACCACCCAGAGCCTGGTTCCTTATATCCTGTCAAATCAAAGACTTCGTGCCTGTCACGGAGCAATGATCCTAAACTCCTTAACCTTTAATCCTGTCAAATCAAAGACTTTGTGTCTATCACAGAGCGGTGTTCCTGATCCTATCCTTAAATCCTGTCAAATCAAAGACTTTGTGTCTATCACAGAGCATTACCGTCCCGTGAGAATGAAACTAAACAAAAAACAGCTGATCACAATACTCCTACACTACCTACACTATACTTACCAAATACAAGGCTGCTATGTAAGCCTTCTTATAAGTAGGTATGTGCTCATTAATGCATCAAATATTTTCATTTGAGATAAACTTAATAGTTACCTAATTTCATAAGTATTCAGTGATAAATTGATAACTTAAACTGACTATTACCTGATATTACAAATCAATGAATATTGTAAGATAATACAAACAATAACATTCTGCAAACAAGATTCAAATTGGACTAAATAAGCTAGCAACTGATTATTCCATGTCAAAAATCTGAAATAGAAATTGTATGCCTTCATTGACATGACATGTAGCAGTTAGTTGTTTCCTAACAACATTGGTCTTTACCATATAGCAAGTAGAATACCTAAAGCATATAGCTGTGGGTGTAAAAATACATTCAATATTTCCAAAATAAGGCATACTCAGCTTAGATTTATTACAAGCTGTCAATGATAAATAAAATCAGTTGTTATCAGATTCTAAACTTAATTAATACTGTAGGATGATAAACAACAATAATCTGCCGACAAATATTTCTCCGCTATTACAGATAACAACCAAGAAACACAGAGACTGAGGACACCGGAAGGCCCAGAGCACGAGCCTCCGATCACAATGGCCGTGTCGCCGCGTAGGCGTGAATTTGCTGATTTATTATCCTAACTAATCGTTTTAAGTGTCTATGTCTATTTAAGTTGGGTTTTGAGTTCAGCGCCATCTATTGGCTCACTGTGGAATCAGTATTGATTCATAATTCATATGCTAATTTCAATGTTTAATTAATACGAGATGTTTAAATTAAACAGGAACACTTATTGTAGGACTTTTGGATTTGTTCTCATTTTAACTATTGCACATTTGACGAAGTAAATGTGTTTCATTATGTTATTCTTATTAAGTTGTCAAACAATGGCGGATGTTATAATTTCTATGACCAATAACCAGATTTAATAATTTAATACGAGAACTAAACAAATTTGAGTAAATGATTAAATACTAAGAAGTCATAAGACTATTTTACACAGCTATGTAATAATGAGAAACTTTCTAATTAGTAAGATTGTTAGATCACCGGAAACTTGAATAGTTTTGTTATTAGATGACTATTTCAATAATAAACTACAAACCACTTTGTATTTGTGAGTATTGAGGTTGTTTAATGTTAAAATAATTAACTGATCAGCATTTTAGTATTGTTTGCTAACTTTACTCAACTATCCAAATAATTAGTGTCTAAACAAAAACAATATGGAAGTTCCGCCCACTTAGAACGCGCGTCGCGCGGACTATGTGTGAAAAATAAGAACTGATTAATAAATGTAATCGAATAGATGTTTGAAAACCTAATTAATTGTCATAAAGTGATTGTGTAATCTATAAAAACATTTAAAAAGAGTGTCCTGGAGTTTCTTGCTAGATCTCCTCCAGCGATCGACAAGGGCTTTGCGATCTAGCAAGCCACGCGATGTGGTTTTAGCTTCAAGTTCATTTGAAAACTCAAAGTGCCTGTAACTAAATCAAATAAACACTCTTGAGTTTCAATCCAGTGTTGTGTGTTATTGAAGTAACCCGCTCCAGTCAAGAATAAAGGAATTGCCTCTAGACATTGGGATTAAAGATGGCGATTCTACGATTCATAGGTACTTCGACGTGACATATATTATTCGTCACAATAATTTCTTGAGGTTTGAGAAATCTTTATTAACATAAGAATACAAATAATTCACTTACATGTGAATATTAAAAATAACAGTAGGTAGATTAATTATTGTTGGGAGTTAATACAGAGGTAGTTCAATATAGGTAATTAATTAAATTTACAGGGTATACCAAAAATACAACAATATTTTGGTTCGACACTGGTTCAAACATTGAGGTAAACAAGTCACCGCCAGTTACAATTATAACACGGATAAGCGCAACTGGTTGTGGCTCGAAACTATTTCAAGGCAAGTGCGTTCTTTAATATTAATTGTTTGATTAGCTTTTTAAATGTAGTCTTTGATTTGGATTCCTTAAGGTCTCTTGGTAATTTGTTAAATAATTTGGATCCTTCATATAAAATAGTTTTTCTGCCGTAATTTGTTCGGGTTGAGTGTAGTTGTAAAAAGTCTTGTTCACGTCTTAATGTCATTTTGTGTTTTTTTTTTGTTTTGGTGAAGGTAATGTTTGTGTGTATATCCTCATTAAGTATTTTTCTAATCAGTATGCATGTATTGTAAATGTATGTTTGTGTAATGTTCATTAGTTTGGTTTGTTTATAAAGAGTGTCTGTTGGAGTTAAATAGTCATAATTAAACAACGTTTTTAGTAGTTTATTTTGAGTAGTTTGCAGAAGGTTTGTATGTGACCTAGCAGCGGCGCCCCATATTTCAACTAGGTAGTCAATATGTGGTTTAACGAGTTAGAAGTAAATTGAATAGCGAATTTGTCTGGATAAGCAGCGAACAATACCTCGTAGGGTACCAGTCAGAGACTGTAATTTTGATTTTATTTTTTGAATGTGTGGAAGCCACGTTAATTTACTAACCAAAGTCAGACCTAAATATTTTTCTTTATCTACTTTATTTATGATTCGATTATTTATTTTTAATGGTGCATAATTGCCAATTTTTTATTTTTTGCTGCGAAGATCATAAAATTAGTTTTTGCTGTATTAATGGTAAGGAGATTTTGCTGAAACCATAAGTTCAGTACATCCAGATCGTTTTGTGCTTGGTTTACAATGATATCTATAGAGTGACCGAAGTAAAACAGACATGTGTCATCAGCATACAGTGTAAGGTCCCCTTTTAGACTAATTTTGTGGACGCTGTTTATGTACAGGAGGAATAATAGGGGAGCCAAAATTGAGCCTTGGGGCACACCATAAGTTATAATTTTGGGATTACTCTGAGTGTTACCAATCTTAACAACTTGGTATCGGTTTGACAAGTAAGAAATAAAAATTTTAAGTGCGGAGCCATTTATGCCTATTTCCATGAGTTTGTTTAGAAATAATTCATGACTAACTGTGTCAAACGCCTTTTTCAGATCAATAAAGACACCCAGAGCGATTTTCTTGTTATCAATATTAAGTTTTATAGCGGTCACAAGATCTATTGTAGCAGATAGTGTAATTGATTTCGGTCTAAAACCATATTGTTTCTCGTATATAAAGTTAAGAAAGATAAGGTATTTTTCAAGGCGATTGAACAGGACTTTTTCAAATATTTTTGATAGCTCGCTGCACGGGCAGAACTGAGATGGGACGGTAGTTACCCGGCTCTGATTTAACTCCGGTCTTATAAATTGATGTAACTTTTGCAACCTTAAGACTATCCGGAAAAGTCCCAGATTCCATACATTTGTTAATGCAACTAGTGAGTTCGTCAAGGATTAAGTTTGCAACGCATTTCAGTGATTTTGTGGTGATTCCTTCTAGGCCTGAACTGGTGTTATTATCTAAGTTATTGATAATTTTAAGGATGTCATCTGTTGTGATTGGTTCTAGATTACTTAGGGATGATGAGCTAGATCCAGATAAATTTGTTGATAGACTAGACGAGTGATGTTTTTTCGAAATCTGATTTGCCAGTATCGAACCTACATTTGCAAAGAAATCGTTGAAACATTCACAAATGTCCTTTAAGTCACTAATTAGTCCCCACATTTTCAATGACTGTTTCTTGCAGTTTTCAAATGCTTTTATGTAGTACTTTGTTTTCGTTCGTTGGATATATTCTGATACTTCATTTCTTTTCTTTACAAATATTTCTTTTCTTTGCTTGCCTTTGGGTTTTTCTTGTGTTGTTTCTATTGTTTATTTCACTTATGATAGATTTATTGATCCAGTCTTGTCTTCGTGGGTTTAGCGTTTTGATTTTGGTAATTTTGCTTAGTTCTGTACAATTCACCAGTTTTTCTTCCAGGATTTCGTATGAATTGTCTAGATTTATGGTGCGGTATTCCAGGACAGTCCTTTGTAGTGCTTCATAGTCAATGACATGGTAGCTTATCTTCTTCAATGGTTCTGGTTTATAACGTTTTAGTTCGAGAGAAATTTGACATGGGTGTATCGATAATGGCTAGACGGAAATTGCACTGTTTAAGATTTGAGGAAATGTGGTCAATTATAGTCTTTGCTGTTGTTGAGTCTCTTGTGCAGTAGTCTTCATCCATTTTATTCAACAATTCGTAGCCATTTTCCTTGATTACTTCTTTGTACATATTAGTTGCACGCTCTGTATTTAATAAGTTGAAATTGAAGTCACCAAATACAACAGCACGCTTATTTTTATGTAGTTCTAGAGACGTTTGATTGTTCTGGTTTCCTATATATAACTCCGATGTCTAGAGTATAATTTTCAATGTGAATCCACAAATAATGGTTGCCATTTTGACATATTTCCTCCGTTAGACTGTGTTTCAGATTATTGTTCATAAATATCGAAACACCACCACCCCTCGTATCTTTTACCTTCATCGTCAGATTTGATCCACGTTTCTTGAACCACAGCATGTAAGCCAGATCGAGAAGCTTTTATCACACATTTTAGTTCGTCAAATTTACCAGGTTTGACGATGCTTCGCATGTTAGCGTACAGAAATTTAAAAGATTTGCTTGATGTTAGAATGCTGGTATATTTATCAACAACTTGGTACGTTACTTTTTCATTTTTATTAGAATTCGTGAGATTGTTTGCTGAGGGTTCAGCGGCTATTCGTTTTTTGCCGGTAACTCCACGATTTTCGGTAAGCCGTTAATATATTTTATGGTGAGAGTTTTGCCTTCAATAAGCTGTCGGCGATTGAATTCCTCTTTGAGATTTTGTAGGTATTTACGCTGTGCAGGTGTCTGATCTGAATTTATTTTGATTCTGCCACACAGTTTCCTTTAAAACCAAATTAAATGATTTAATCATTGCAGTTTTGTCAGTAAATAACAAAGGTACTTTCCTGTTTCGCATAAGGAAAACAATAAAATTGACTAATTTTGCGTAAATACATTTTATACTTACCTAATTTTATAATTGTAACACAACGGAAATCGCCACTTCTTATTGCAATCAATTTGGTATTATTATTACTTTGGGAAATCTCGACCAACCTAAGTTGTGAGCCTGAACTCCTGGAGGCCCGATGTCACATAAATAAAATTAAAAAATTTTAATTAATAATTAAATTTTTATAAATTTTTTTTTATTATTATTAATTTAATTTAATTTATATTTTTTTTTTTTTAATAAAATTTATGTGACATCGAATCGTGCATAAATATAAATTTTCAACCTCCTTAGAAGATGAATTTTCGAAAATCCTTCCTTTGTGATCAGAGGCTCTAGAGTCTAGAGCCTCTGACTTGAACCTCTGACACTTGTCTAGAGTCTAGACAAGTGTCATTCGATGACAGCGTTGGCGATGATCGTAATGCCAAATGAGACCAAAATGCAGAAATCGATCACGTGACATCTCAATAGTAATTGACAAGCTGACAAGCTCAAATTTTTTTGTCCGTTCTCCATTCGCTATCACGACCCTTTCGTTGATAGAATGTCACAGCTTCGCTTCAGGGTCATCTTCGTGGAGTAAGAAACCGTTTGTTTTATTCGTGATTTTCAATAGACCCAGGTTTAGGAGCTGAGGGCTGAATGAACTGACTGATGACTGGATGTGTTCGTGAATGAATATAAGATACTTATTATGAAAAACACCTCCTACAGTGGTAGAGCACATCTCTACTAGTCGATCTATCGTAAAGTAGCTAGAGTGCAAGAATAGGTAATTTCTTAATTAAAAATCCTCACGTTTTCCCCTTTTTTCGCAGAAAAAGAGGGCAATGTAGGTAAATTAAACTTAAAAGCGCTAACTCTCAGCTTATTTCCTAAGGTCACGATCGAGGTCATTTTACGCCTCCGGTTTGTACGTAAACGCCGCGCGCTTTCTCTCTTTTTCGGCGACCCAAAAAAAGAGAATAATAAAATAAATTAATAATATAATTGGGAAAACAAAAAAAATATAGATAGAAATAACTATTTTGATCTGATTAAAGTAAAAATAAAAAAATACAGTTTGTTTTTCAAAAATTTGGAGAAAACTGACGAAAAGTTCCAACGCGTCCAGAGTTACGTACTGAATCCACGGTAAGTACTCCCTTTCGTATCGGGTGACACCGGACACCGGACACCCTGTATACTTTTTCGAGTTTTTAGGTGGATTTCAAAAACAAAAATATGCCGATAGCGTTTTTTCCGCGATATGCCATTCGTCCTGCATGCAATTTCGCCCCAACTGTTTCGGATTACAGACCCATGGGATTATTACATTTGAAGTTCTACAAGGTCACCCTATGTACTTAATGTGTGGCAGAGATATCAGTCAATCAGAACAGAGCTTAACTTCCAAAAGTTCGCAGAATATTTTCCATAAAACTACTTATATGTAATGATTGACATTTATGCGTACGTTCCAATGATATTCAAATAAACAGATATGTTATAAGCGCGCGCATTGTGAAGACTCGAATAGTAGACAATTGTATGATTTAGTCTTTAGTTTATGTCACGCATGGCGAAGAGCGATACGCTTTGTTGAAAAAAAAACAAAATTAAAAAAATGCCATCGTGTGTATTTAGAAAGTGTACCAATTATAATACCAAATTACATAAAACAGAAGGGATCTCATACCATATGTAAATACGCAATACACCTCAATTTACTAATTTATTTAATTTTTTTTTCCTAATTTTCTGATATTTGGAGGTTACAAAAAGAAAAAACATTGGTTGTCAGAATAATGTTTGTTTACATTCACACGCAAGTGACAAACACTAGCTGTCTCTTTTTTTCTTGTTTGTTTTATCAAGCCATCCCTTTCGACATTGTAGTGAAATGTCAGATGAATGAAAAGTGTGTATGTGTGCTGCCGCTGCTGCGCGGAACACTTTTTTCAATTGTTTTGTGAGTGTATAACGTATCTGTTTATTTGAATATCATTGGTACATTCAGAAATAATGACAAATGATTAACATTTACGCGTGCGTTCATAAATTTATTTTGTGTAAATTAAGGAAGAGCATTGTCCTACCTCATTGAGTGGTATGGTGTTGTAGGTCGTGGGTTCGAACCCGAGCAGGCACTTTACTTTGTGTAATTTATTTCATGACCACTGCTCTCAAAACGGTGAATGAAAACTTCTTAGGGAAACCGGCATGTCCTAGAACCAAAAATTCGAACACGTGTGACATCTACCAATCCGTACTGAGTCCGCTTTCTGGATTATAATAGCCCACTCCCTCTCCAGGTCTAGGTGTTCCAGTAGAAAATTAAAAGGTAGACGATGATGATGAATTAATATGATGATGACTTAATGAAAATATTCCACAAACTTTTGAAGGGTAGGTAGGTAGGTACCCCCGTCTGTTAGTTAGGGCTACTAAGTGCGTTTTCTTAGAATTGATTCACGACGAGAGGTTAGCTCACCCACCTTGTAAGTGTGTTTAGGTAACAAGTGTGTCATAGACACCGTTTTTAAAAGCTTTTGTTGTTGTGTTGTTGTGGATGATGGCAATTCGACACGTATGCATGTAATATTGTTGGAATGCACAATATTCATAAAGGCGAATGGCAGGCTTGTATGGAAATTTCGTACCGCTAATAAAATTTCGTGTTTTGGGATATTTTTTGTTTTAATTGGTACTTTATATGATAGATAATCCCTTTTTAAATTCTTAGATTTTTAGAACTTGGGACGTATAAGATATAACCAGTTTTATTTTTTAAGGTTATGTACTAGTGTACCAATGTTACATATACGTAAATGTTACATATTGTTACATAATTGGTAAAGTAAATGTTCTAAATTGTTTTTTATTATCTTTGTAGTGGTTACTTACCATTAAGTAGGTAGATTGAGGTGAGGATCGTACCTACCCAGGGCATTATAAGATACCTATGTCCAGCAGCGGATTGCAACAGTTTGATAACGATGAGTTTGATTATATTTAGTGTTATTTGTATTTCTAAATAATTAATTATCATTTCTATATTTGTGTTATTTTACACAAGGCAACTTCTAAAACATAACTGCGTTTAATGTACGATTTTATTACGTTTATTTATTAAAATCTTTTGCTGATATTATTAATTAATCCGAAGTTCTAAAAATAGTTAACTTACATAAGAATCAGGGGCGTAGCTACCGCCGTATCTGCCGTATCAATTATACGGGGCTCCTCGGCCACGGGGGCCCCCGACGTGCGTAAGCAAAAATTAATAAAACTTCCAATTTTATTTTTTCGCCTGTCAGACCTGTCACTATTGTCCATAGAGGCAGAAACTTTCGAAAAGCTAAAGTCATCATCAGCTATAAATTATTTAATAAATCTGTTTGCCGAAATAAAGCAAGGAGATTGTATATTTAATTTGAATTGTTTGTAAAAATTTGAAAACAGTGACAGATAGATAATTATGATGAATAAATAATTATATTATAATAAGAATAGATAATTATAATAAATATTTCTTTTAATTTTATGCAAACTTTTTTTTTTTCTTTTGTGAGAAATCTTTACCCTTCATAAGGGCCCCCAAACAAATTTTTATACGGGACCCCGCCAAGGCACGCTACGCCACTGATAAAAATAAATGGCTTAGTTGCCTTAATAAGTGATACAAATTCTATAAACGAACAACCAAAAAAGTATGCGGTACGTAATCTGCCGTTCACCTTTATGTTACTCTACGTGGTAACGTGGGCTTATAAACGTGTGCTACTTTCATAAATGTATGCTTGTATGCTCGTATGCTCGTATGCACGTAAGCTCGTATGCTAGTATACTCGTATGCTTGTATGTTTGTTTGTATGTAGGTATATATGTATGTTTGTCCACGCATTTCTCTGAAAATAATGATCGAATCATCATCTTTCTTTTTTTATTGGATTAGGTATCTCTTAACTTAGGGAATAATGCAAGTTTCATCAAAATCGGTCCACCAGTTTTCAAGATATGGAACAGAACTCCATAGCGACAAACAACACGAATGTGTAAATTGGTTTGTTGAACCATTTTTTTTTTGTAAAAAATGAAAAGATCATATTTAAGTTTCCATACAAAACTATTTTTAGTTTTTTTTTTTCACTGTAATTACAAAGTAAAATGCAATTGAAAATATTTTTTTGAATCCAGTACCGAAAACACCCCGATAGTTTGCCGAACAAATCCGAGCCCGTGTGACGTCACAACGTTCATTTCTACTCATTGTAGCACATAGCTGATACAGTGTTTTGACTTTTAACCGATACAATCTTGTTATTATCGTCAATATATTGATGAATATCGAATATATTGATCATAAATATCGAACCTTAAAAGTTATCGTGCTTGCTTCGTACCATTATGTACGAATACTACAAAAAGATCCCAATTATACGTGATTCGCGCAATAGCCCCCTAGTACCTAGCAATCTACTAAATTTGAGCAATGTTCTATGTCTAACTAGATTCCAATTATAATGTGTTAATTCTGTTGTTATCTTGTTCTAATTTAGTATTAGATTCGTATTAAATTCTTACTTTGATCATTAAAGACTGAGAATATGAAATTTTTAAGCGAACTTTCGAGCCTTTGCTCGAAAGTTCGCTTAAAAATTTCATATTCTTTAAAATGTATATGCTTAAAAATTTTATATTTGAGATTGTTGTATAATTACGTAACTTGAAAACATGATTTTTTGTTTATGGTGATATATTCATTATTTTATACTTAAATGACAGATATATGCGTAAAACTAACATTTCTGTTTGAATTGTGAGAATCGATCGACGTATTTAAGAGATATTTGGGTCGTTCTTCTTTTTAACCTACAAAAGGGTGTCTCCACCAGTCAGTGAAAAAAAAAACAAGGAAATTACCATAATTTTTTCTTAATTGTATTTCAACATGCACTGTACTATACACATAATGGCTGTGCATGATTAAATAACATATGTATTGAATAATTTTAGTGTAAAAAGTACGTTACAGAGTTGTAAATCCGCGTGACAGAAGTGTATTTCATACAAAATCTCAGTGTCTCCCGCTACCTCGGCTTGCGTATAATCCATAATATTACGAAAAAACTATGTGATGACACAAAACGTAAAAATATCTTATAAATCCTAAATATATTACCTATCATGTAATAACAACCATTATTTTTTATCACATTTAATAAAATATTTAAAAAATCTCAAATACTTGTCTCCTACTACATGATGTTTAATTTGTAAATTCTGTCACGTGGGTTGTCCTTCGAAATACGCGTTTGTGCCGTCCGTCTTTGTGGCCTGCGATTGGAGGTTTAGACACCCTACCCCCCTTGGTACGATTTCCCCTCTGAGATCAAGAGACAGCGCGTCAGTCGCCCGAAAGCTATGATAAGAGGTGTGTTTATTCGGCTACCGCTTCGTCACGTAAGTAATTGATTCAAAATATAATTATAATTGTTACTTTGCGTTGTCCACTCTTACGTTATAAGAAATATTTTATTGCCAACGTGTAAATTATATATTCTATGTTAACTTTTAAATGTTATCGACTTTGCAACAAATTTTTACCCCTCCGTCACATGACAACTACGTCACATGTTTATTGTGACGGAGTGGTGAAGTACGTGACAGAGGGGTAAAATAAACGTTATTCATGTTCTATTTATGCTGAATACGAGAAATATTGAAATAGATAGTTATAGTTATTATGGTAATTATTCTCACGAAATGTGTCACAAATATTTTTCTATCTTCTTTAGTTAGTTTAGGTACTTTTTACTTATTTCCTATTTCCAGATACCATCATGGCGAAAAAGAAGTCATTAACACCAGCAGAAAGACAGCAGCGTTGTCGGGAGAAACGAAAAAAAATAACCCTGAGAAGGTAGCTGAAATAAAACGGAAGGATTTAGAAAGATACCATGCTCGAAAGAAGCTAGTGGCTGCCATGAGCATACGAGAACATCGAATCATAAAGCGAATATTGCAAGACGGAAATAAAAAAAGAAGGTAGAAGAAAAATATCCTTAAAGAGGTACTTTTAAACACGCCGGCTCCACCACCAATACCAGTAACCCACGAATGACTCCATCTGCAACACCGACTTCCTCTGAAGTAAACTCGTAGTTCAAGTGGAAGAAAGTATGTGAAAAGAGATAGAAAAAAATATACAGAGATAATATTAAGTTTCAAGAAAAATTACCAGTTATAGAAGAAAGTTCGAAAATATAAGAAGACATTGCTCAGAAAATCGAAAAATGACAGCAGCAGGAACAAAGATGAAAGCAATAGTCAAAATACAAAGAAGTACAGCGTTCTTATCAGGGCATGGCAAAGAAGCTGCTTATAGAGGGACAATAAACGTCAAGCTGATGCCGTAGTAGATGGAGGAAACAATATTGCAGATGCCAACAAAATTAAACTGTTCATGGTGACAGACGAAGACGTAGAAAATGTAGCAGCAACGATTCCAAGTAACATTGTGCCTCTGAAAGGAACAATTTCACCAAATGTACATGGAAACTCGTGGCAGCTTAAACCATTAAATTGTTTGTGTGAACAATTCTATTCTTGCCACGTTTCTAAAACTTATCGGCCTCTGCCTGAAACCCAGCAACAACAAAATACTGTGGACGAGTTCTTATCTAACGAAAAAGAAGACGATACAATTCAGTATGTGGAGGATTGCATGCTCTCTGATATTACGAACACAATAAGTATGCCCCGAAAAAGTTTTTACGATACTGTGTATAGCCCAGATGAATCATCCGATACAGATCAGCCTTTGGCCACGCTTAAAACAAAAGATCCAACTGATCAAACTGCCGTCTGCGGTACTTCTTACCAAACACGCCAGCCTGAAGACATTCATCCAATGAATATAAAAGTTGGAGTACACGTATTGGTTAAAGTACGAAGCGAAAGGAAAATCCATTACACTTACGCTGGAGTAGCGAAAAGTACCGTCGATGGAAAAGGCGATGTCTTGGTAATGTTCCTAAAAACAGTCGCTGATAGTGGAATACTGTTTAAATTGGTGGAGAATGACGTATCGGATGATCTTTTTGATGATTTGATTAAAGTCTTACCAGCTCCGAATTTTATTAAAAAGGGAAAGAGACAATATTGCCAGTTCGAAGAGCCACTGTCAGTATTCGAAAAATAAGACTTTCTATCAGTGGCTTCGAAATTTAAATATTGTCTTTATAGATTGTGCTATTGTTAATGATGAATATTTTATTTTATGTTTTTAGTAATTTTAATTTGTTGTCAAATAGACTACATTTTTTATTGACTTAAGACGAGTAAGTAGTCGTTTAATTTACTGAAATATGAATCACTTATTCTAAAGGTTCTCAAATGTGATTTATTAATTATCTAAGTTCGATCTCATGTTATTTTATGTGAAAATGCTGAAGACTGATAAAGATTTATAACAAAATAAATGATTCTAGAAAAATAAACCTGTTTTATTCCAAAACGCAGCCTGGTATCCCCTAGAATAACAACTCTGTCACGTAAGTTACTACTCTGTCACGATGTTGTCTCCTGGTAGGAAAATTGTTTTGGTCGTTTATATATTTTGTTATGACTAGTGCAACATTGGAAAATTTATATTTATAATAGTTGATGATATTGCCGTCTGTGATATTCATATTTATTTGTAAATGATAGTAAAAATTGATTTATAGCAAAAATATACTTTATATTAGCAGAAAATGTGACAGAGTGGTATAAGATCATGAATAAAACATATTTTGTAAATGCAAATGATTTAGTTTAATATGTTTTCTAAAGGGTCCTTTAGATAATTAATGTATTACAAAAGTACAAGTTATTTGACGAAGAGTATTCGATAGAATAAAATAAAAGATTTCGTGACGGAGGTGTAATTTTTTTTGTCGAATCCATCTTTCAGGTCTTGAAAATCGTACAAAAATCTGTAAACATCTCGGCCAACAACTTTTTCCGATAGAATAGAACTTCTGCTATCAGAATATATATATATACTGACCAGGAAGCTTAGTAAATTTTATTTCGGAATTGAGCTAATGTTTTATCAAATTGTAGGTTAAAAAGAAGAACGACCCATTTACGGAAGAATTAGTGTAACGAAAATCTACCAAGTTAATATTTTTACGTTTCTGTTCTACAAACTTTTTAGTGTTTGTAAATATATAATATAGACATTAGTGTTCAATATTATTAAGGGATATTGTCAATCTGCCTACCCTTTAACCCAGTAACTGGGTAACACGGTACCCCTTGGCAAGACTGGCGTCAGATCTCAAGCTTCTGACTTCCCGTAACGACTGTCAAAGATCTTCAAATGACAGCCGGGACCAACGGCTTAACGTGCTTTCCGAGGCACGGAGGAAACACGGTATGTTGAAATGGTCACCCATCCACGGACCGACCTCGTCAAGCGTTGCTTAACCTTGATGATCGAACAGCGTGGCTGTTTTTATTTAGCCACGAGCTCCTCTATTAAGGGATATGTAAATAATGGGAATTACTAAAAATTTGATGTGTATGTGTATCATATTTAGTGGTATCTAATGAAGTTTTTTGATATCCAAAGTCAAAGTTTCGCGCCAATCGTGTTTGTTTACTTTTTATTTTACACCAATATCACCTACCTATATATAAAAACGATTACGTTATGACAATTATGTTACCTGGTAAACAAAAATAACTAACACCGGTCCACTCTCACGTATTATTCATTACGACTACTTTATTTATGCTCAAAACTTCCAATTCGTACATCAGGTGGGTATATTATCGACATTAGCCTTTATAAATCCTTTATCACACATGACTAAATAAAATTTGTTGTTTATTAATATTTTTGCACTAGTTTTCGGATATTTTAGTCAATCTACGTGTAGTTGACACTATAGTATCATGATTTCCTTGAACGTTATGACGTCACAAACATGGCGACTCATTGTGGCCCGTTTGTAGTCACGTGGTTATTTTCAAAATTTTATCGATTTTCAATTGCTTATAATAAATTGAAAAAAAATATTTAAGAGTTTTTTGAAACGACAATATAATTTAAGTTATGTAAAGTTTCGAAATACATTAAAAAAATCGTCATTTTTTTTTAATTCAACAACCCAATTGTGTTATTATTATTGTTATTATTATTATTATTATTACCCAATTATGTGTATTTCGTCAATACTTTCGGTAACTTAACAAAGAACTTGCTCATTTTTAGTGATGGTGTACTAAACTTAAAGCATACAACCCAATTAAAACACAATACTAAAAGGAATATCTACATAATAGGAGACGAAAAATTAAGAGGTCTGTCAGCACAACTAATACAAACAAAGGCAGGTAAATGGAATGATAATTACAACATCGAGGGTAAAGTTCAACCATATGCTTCATCAAGTGAGATCTTACGAAATCTGGATAATCTGTCACGTACCCTATCCGATAATGATATTGTTATTCTCTCGGTTGGAAAACATGATAGGGATCCCTACAAGTTGTTAACTAATCTGTGTAGAACCCTGTGTAGTATAAGTTATTGTACGATATTGATTTTGAATGTTTCAGAAAATAGGTACCTTAATGTCAAAAAACTAAATTACGAACTAAAATTGTTCACAAAAAACTTTAAGAATTGTAAGTTTATTGAAGTAAATGAGTTGGATGTAAGTTATCATAAGCTGTCAAAATTAGATTTAATAACCTACAAACTAAATATAGAGATAGATTTTATTCGATATGAAAAGGATTTTATAATACTGAGTTCAAGTGCACGCAACTCACTTCATGATTATAGTAAAAACAACAAAACATTTTTTCGTTCCTAAGTCCTCCATTAATAATACTACTGTTATGTATGACAAATCAAAACAGAATTGCCGAAATAATAAATTACGAATCTTACAGCAAAATATAGCCGGCATCTGCAGTAAACTGGACATGTTAGAAGTAACATTAACTGAATTGGTAGAAAGAAACAAGGAGGTTGATATACTTTGTTTCAGTGAAACTTTTGTGAAGCAAGGTACGGAAGCTAATATTAAACTAAATAACTTTAAATTGGCTGCAGCTTTTAGTCGAGATAAATGTAGAGGGGGTACTTGTATTTTAACTAATAAGATATATGACATAAAAACTTTAAATATTCCTTCAGGTATAGCTACAGAATTTTATTTTGAATGCTGTGGCGTTGAGATAATAGGTTTAAGCCTGATTGTTGTAAACATTTATAGAATACCCGATCAGAGAAAAGCGCAAACAGGTGTATTTCTCCATAAACTCGATCATTTATTAAATTATTTGACGGACCAATACAAGAGAAAGAAAATTATAATTTGTGGTGATTGGAATGTCGATATTTTAAAAAACAACGCCGCAACAAAGGAACTTTTAGGTATACTAAGTAACTATAATTTTGAAGCACATATAAAAACACCAACTCAGGCAAACTCTTGTATTGACCAAATCGCCAGTAACGTAAAGAGTGTTCAGCCAGAAATTCATCATTTCGGCCTGTCTGATCATGAAACAGCACAATCAGTTACTATAACAACGGATATACGCAAAAGAATAACGTGTTGGTCAGAATTGAGGCGTGACTACTGCATAGAAAACCTTAATAAATTTCGCGAGTGTATGTCTGCTCTTTCTTTTTCAGAAACTTTTAACTCGGACACTCTAACTGAAGCCTTTAATATTTTTTATGAAACTTTTAAATTGTATTACGATCTGTGCTTTCCGGTTATTAAGGTTAAGCTTAATAATAAACCAGTTACACAAAACTGGATAACGAAAGGCATTAAAAAATCTAGCAAAACAAAACGTCAGCTATATCTAAAATTTAAAACAAGTAAAATAAATAAAAAGCAAAATGAAAAATCCTATAAAGTTTATAATCATATTTTTAGGCGATGTGCACAGCGAGCGCAAAAACTTATGAATACAAGACGTATACAAAGGGATAAAAATAAATGTAAAGCTACATGGAATGCAATCTCCTCAACAATAACGGGTAATAATTTGTATAAAAATGACATTGACGAAATAAAATTTAATAATGTAACATATAATAATCCATCAGACATCAGTAATATATTTAATAACTACTTTATTAATTTGACATCTAATCTGCCTTTAAATTCTAATAATGCCAATAATTCCATTAATTCTAATAATTCCATTAATTCTAATAATTCCATTAATTCTAATAATTCCATTAATTCTAATAATTTTAATAATCCTAAAAATTCTCGTAATTCTAATAATTGTAAACCTAAACAAATAAACAAAAACCTAAATACTATTTTCTTGAATCTTGTAGATGCAAAGGAAGTGTATAAAATAATTATGTCCCTGAACAATAGCAAAACTAGTGGGTATGACGGCATCGCCACAAAGGTCTTGAAAGCTTGTGCTAGTCGGATATGTCATCCACTAGCACATGTTATAAATTTATCTTTTTTGGAAGGTGTATTTCCTGACCAGCTTAAGATGTCTGTTGTGAAACCACTATTTAAAAATGGAAACAAGTCAGAACCGAATAATTATCGGCCTATCACGATAGTACCGATTATATCGAAAATTTTTGAGAAGGCAATGCTTGTTAGGTTAAATAATTTTCTCTGTACGCATGATATACTATGCAAAGAGCAGTTTGGTTTCCGTAAAGGTAGCTCAACTGCTCTTGCAATCTTTAACTTGGTTAAACATGTAACAGATAGTATTAACAAGGGCGATCCTGCGGTTTCCCTGTTTTTAGATATGAGTAAGGCCTTTGATTTTGTTAGCCATTATAAGCTACTAAACAAATTGGAATTCTACGGTATTAGAGGAAAAGCACATGAATGGATATCTAGTTATCTAGGAAACAGGCAGCAGTGTACCGAAATATCGAAAATTGTAAAGAAAAGTGACAGACTATATTCCAAAGAGAAGTTCAAATCAGTATCGGTAGTAAATAAGTGTGGCGTGCCTCAGGGAAGTATTCTCGGTCCTTTACTTTTCTTACTTTATATAAACGATCTTCCAGAGGCCACTTTGCAGAAATGTATACTTTTTGCAGATGATACTACAGTTGTTATAAAATGTCAGGATAAAAGTGACTACAAATCAGCTACGGAAAAGACCCTAAAAGATTTAATAAGTTGGATGGAAAATAATAACTTAAATATAAATGTTAGCAAGACAAAATTAATTGAATTTAACTCCTATAATAGCAAACCATTAGTTTTGGATATTCTGTGTAATGGTGAAAAGGTACAACAAGTGGATCAATTGAAATTTTTAGGAATTAATGTTGACAAAAACCTGAATTGGAAAAGCCATGTGGAGCATATATGTCAGAAATTAGATAGGTTCGTGTTTGCTTTAAAAAAGCTGAGGCAAAATGTGTCTGTAGAAGCTGCTCTTGCGGCTTACCATGGTTACGTGTCATCTGTTCTAAGTTATGGTCTAATCATGTGGGGTAACTCGACCGATACCGACAGGGTCTTCAAGCTCCAAAAACGCTTCATCCGGGTAATAAACAGAGCATGGTTCTTAGATAGCTGTAAACCGCTCTTTAAAAATTTTAATTCTGCCATTGCCATGTATGTATATTAGAGATATCTGCACTTTTACAAAAAACCACATGAATTATTTTAAGCAACATACCGAGGTTATACCACGACAGAAAAGGACTAAGTTTCGCAACCTATTATATCAGCCAGCTGCACACAAAGATATTTATAAGAAAAATGTGTTCAATATGTGTATAATCGTTTATAATACGATACCAAACGAATTGAAGTTGTTGCAAGGGAATGTTTTTAAAACTAAAGTGTCAGAGTGGTTACAAAAAAACTGTTTCTACAGCATTAAGGAATTTTTGGAACATAAAAATATTTGTTCTGATTGTTAATGTATTGTAAATAAATTGATGACATTTGTATGTAATAATAATGTGTGATAATAATGTGATAATAATGTGATAATAATATGATAATAATGTGATAATAATGTACTAATAATATTTCTGCATAATAATGCCATTTAAACATAAATAATTTGCACGCTTGCTCGCAGGCAGAATACAATGACGTTAAGGCTGTAAGATCTTCCCTTGTAAACTGTGTATTTTCTTGCAAATAAACAATTTGAATTTGAATTTGAATAAAACTAAAAACTTTTTCACAAAAAAAATGGGATCTAGCCGTTTTGCCGAAAAGATTTTGACAAAATTTCATTACCCAAACAAATTTTAGCAACCTTTTTCTATAACCATTGCAATATTTCGAATGATTTTAGTAGGTACGCATATTTTTATTTGGTCAAATTTTTACTTGGCAAAATATTACCAAGTATAATGTCATTATGGCATTTGATATTTAATCAAATGATTTATTACAGCTTACAGCAAACAATCTACAGACAATAAACGTTTGGTGAAATGATTTGTTAAGACAAAAAATATTAAGGCAAAAATAATATTTAATGGGAATTATATAATTAAAAAATGCAATTTTATTTTAATATAATCATTTGTTTAATGAAAAATATTTTTACAATACAATTTTAATTTTTTTGCAATTTCAATTCTTTTAATTTGTCTGAAACAAGTAAAATTTATGGTTACTTGATATTAGTTTATATATGGAAGTAGTTAGAGTGAGTTAATTATTAAAAAAATGGTTAGGTTAGGTTAGGTTAGGTTAAAACTGTGACCTTGTGACCAGAAACGACTTGCATTAATAGAAAAGAAGAGATTGTTTTTAGTAGGTTACCCGGAACTGAACTATTTAGATTAGGATAATTACTTATTTAAAAAAAGTGGTTAGGTTAGGTTAAAACTGTGACAACTACACTGATAAAACTGTGTCGGCCGGCGAGTGCCAGGAACGACTACATTAAATAAAAAAAAAACAAAAATATATAAAAAAAAGTATCAATATTTGGCGTATTTGATTTTGCGTAAAAACTGTTATTCCAACTGAAATATTTGACTAAATAAAATTTTTTAAAAGTACTAGTTGGTAAACAAGTTATAGTTTAAACGTTGATTTCCCAAACATTAGGTTTGCGTTAAAAAAAATTGTGAAGAGATTTTTTGCTAAGCAATAATTTGGCAAATGAAATTATGCGAAAAATTTTTTGGGAAGTGATAATGTTTCAAATTCTTTTCGGTCAAACAAGGGAGACCCAAAAAAATATACCGACTTCAAAAGCAAAACACTAAAAAGTACAAAATAACGTTCGTTTCGGAAATCGGTGTCGAAAAACGATAAAAAAAGAACTACTAAAGACACCGGCTTCCGAAACCGAAAGTTATTTTGCACTTTTTAGTGTTTTGCTTTTTCATACAAACTATGGTTTGTATGCAATATATATTGCCCCTTTTCACTCCAACTAGGGTTGAAAATCGTCTGATACATCTCCATTCATTCAAGTCTAAATACACAACGAATTATAAATTAAATGTCTAGTAGGGCTCATGTAATAGAGCAAGGGGACCGGGCACAAATCTAGACTCCAGTAGCTGCAGTTTGTTTTTAGTTTAAGAGAGATGCGCTGACAAACTGGTAAGCCGAGCCTTCAAGTCGGTGTTTTCCGTCTCCAGCCTCTCAATTGACCTCAACTGCAGATCGCGTAGCCAACTCATCTACCGCAGCTTGAACTGTCACTGCTGCCAACATGAGGCTGTGGACAAAGCTTTGGCCCTTTGTGATCCCTTTATTTGTTTGCAACCTCCTGAATAGTTGTAATGCTATCCTTAATGCAAGTGCTAAGTTCCGCCGTCTGTTGCACTCTTGCACTTGCAACGTTTTAGCCATCATCTCTGGTTTGGGCAAATTTAGTTTTGCCGTTTCCCGAGGTTTTGCCTGCTCAGGTCCTATTTTCTCCGTCGGTTTCCACCTGCTGAAATTTGTTTGCCAACGTATCTTCATTCACTTGGTCAGACCATCGTGTTCGTCGCGACCGGCCTCGTGCTCTCTTTCACCGTCGGTAAGCGGCTCAGCAGACTGCTTGCTTGCCGGTAGAGATCGACTCGATTGACTTGCACCTGTGTGCTGCAGTCGATCTCAGCCATTGGCGTATCTAGGGTTATTCGCCAGGGTCTGGCCTCTGACGGATGCGATGGCCAAGTATAATAAGCGCCGCCGGGCAGCCGGGTGTTGCGGAAACTCCGAGTTTGCGGCAGGATTGTATGTTTCCGCGACCCCCAGCGTAAGTTTTAGATGGAACACTGGAGTGGTTTTTAGTCAGTAGGAGTCTGACAAGAGGTAAAAAACAGATAGTGCCAAGTAGCTGTCAGTTTTATAGACGAATTAAAAAGACTCGAGTTTAAAAAGATTTAAGTAGAGAAAACCCGCGGCAACCGATTTAATATTACCTCAATTTAATAGCAGTAGGTACAAATCTGCTAAAATAAACAAATGGCCATAACAGCCAGCAAATTAAACCATTTAAACTTTTCGAACGCTGAATTAAATTAATTGATCAATTTCGAACGAATGCCATAATTCACACGTGCGAACCAAGCTTAACACCACACTTAACACCCAATAGCAAGATTAGGCCGTTTATAATATTTTTTTTTTTTTGTTCGCCCTTCTCGGGCAGGCTAAGGTCTTTGACCATACCGCCTCGTCTTCAGTGCAATTTTAACATTCTTTAGTATGCATTAGAATACGGGTGTAACAGATTCTAATGGTTTTTGGAGTATTTGGCAGCAAATTGTATCGAGTCAGCCTTCCCAGTAAGCTTTGCTTGCGGAGGTAGTCAATACTACAAAAAAATTCTCCGCTCCACTATCCTGAGATCGCTTCTGTCAATGATTTCACATATTGTCCAGTTGCGTAGACAGTTGAGACACAAAACTACACCAATTTTATATCACAATATCCACTAGGAATCAATTTGCAAATAATATTATCAGCCGCTGAACTTTACTCGAAAAAATCCCGCCAAAAACTTTATAATAATAAGTTTTGAATGAAAATGACAGCAACGTCGAGAGTACACGCACACTGGCAACATAGAAAGAATTCTATGTCATGTCTATGACGTTGAAGAAAAAAATTGAATGAAATCAATCGCACGGTTACCAACTTAGGGATTTTGTCCCTAAATTTAGGGACTTGAAGTGTTAAAAGGGACATTTTTAGGGAATGGAATTTTTTGGGGATTTTGTTAGGGATTTCAAACAAAACTTGCAAAGTCGCAAACATATCATGTGTTTCCAGTTTTGTGTGTAGAAAGGAACGCACGATATGTCATTCATATTCTCTAAAATGGTACAGAGTATCATGATGGTACGATTTTCCTTATTTCGGGATTATGGATCGTGAGTAAAACTTGATCATACTGTGTACACGATCAAGAACTTTATCGTACGTATGTATGACTTGACTGTGACGAGCAATAAGATGATGATGTGGTTCTGGCAATACCTAATTAACAACTTTTCATGATTGTATTTATTCAATAAAAAAAAATCATCAACTTAATGTGTAAAGTTTTATTTTATGACCTACGAAATAATTTTGGTACTAAATAAGTATGTAGGTATAACACATAAAATTCTATTTAGGGATTTTTAGGGAAATTCAGAAAAAATATTAGGGAATATTTTTGGTAATGGTTGGTAACACAGATCAATCGCCAATCGGCCATTCGTATTGTATTTTACCGCGAACTTAAGTTAATTCGAAAAAAATATAGAATAGCAGACGTTAGAATTTTATAATTATTGATGTTCATACAAAGGACATAACAAACAAGTAAATAAAAGGTTTCAAGTGGTTAAGTGACCGATTATTTTTGATTAGGTATCTCTTAATTCAGACGCCCGTGGAAGTTTCGAAGTTTCTTTTGAAAAAGTTAAAATGTTTTAATTATTTCACTCTATTAGTTTGATATTATGAAAATAGAAGTAAGACAGTGCATCATAACAATTATGACCGCTTGTAAGTATTTCAAGGCGTTCACCGTACGTAACTATTGACTTAAAGTTCACAAAATGTAAGTACTTAATATACCTAACTTTATACATGCATTATTTTGCTTAGTTTTCAATAATTTCATAATATTACAAAAGAAATTTGTATAAAGTAGATAAACACCTTATTGTGTCTAAGATGAATACATACATATTGTCTTTCTTTGAAAAATATTACCTAGAAACCATTTTACAGCGATGTTCTTTTGTTTTTTCAATAACGTTGTGTTTGTGGACGTGCGTGTGGTTTAGAACAGAAAACAAAACACAATCTTATTCAAAAAGATCAGAAAAACCCTAAATACAAACCCTTGTTTACAACAAGTAAAATTTTAAAAACATTTTTAATGCATGCCACATAAATTTATCTAGTAGCAGACGCGTTTCGTTCGACAATCTATTGAACATATATCTATTTAGGACACGATCTAGATATAGACCTTGCGAAAACACCACGGTTCAAACAGTAATACGCCCGTAACTTTTGAACGGCTGAACCGATTTTCATCAAACATAGCTAAGAACACTCTCGATAAAGTCACCTTTCAAACAAAAAAAAAACAGTATCGGTTCATCCGTTTCAGAGCTATGATGCCACAAACAGATACACAAAGACACTAATAACACAGGCACACACGTCAAACTTATAACACCCTCTTTTTCCGACGGGGGTTAAAATATGCAAAAATACTAGGTAGAAAATTCTTATTTACTGATATGGTTAAGTGTCCAAAAGACTGGCTTCTTTGAAGATTGTGTGTCAATGCTTACTCTCTGGCCATACAAATGTTTGGATAGCTCTTCAGGCCTACTTGCACCACTCTGGGTTACCTTACTAAATCCCGAGTTAGTAATTAATGCGATAAGGTTCATCAGTATCATCATTTCAACCGAAAGATGTCCACTGTTGGACATGGGCCTCCCCCAGGCGTCGCCACATTGACTGATCCCATGCGTCTCTCATCCAGCTTATTCCAGGTCATCGGTCCACCTAGTGGGATAAGATTGCCCGTTGTATATTTTTTTAGTTTTCCGTTTTAGAAACAAATTCTGAATTAAGTTTTTGACACAAGTGGTCTTAGTTGACAAAATCACACTATTACACTAATATTATTAAGGCGAAAGTTTGTGAGTGAGTTTGTTACTTCTTCATGCCAGAATGGCTGAACGGATGTGCATGAAATTTGACAAAGAGGTAAGTACCTATATTATAGTCGAGAAGGCTTTTATGCGGGCTAAGCCGCTGGCAGAAGCTATGTCTAGTAATTAAAAATCAATTGCTGTACCTACATATGAAAGATCATCGCTGAGAATGACTTGATAGATTGATTTTTTTTGTACTGTTCATAAAAAAAAGACTTACTGTTTAATAATAAAAAAAAATTATTCAGGCAACTTTCAAAACCCATTTTATCATAACTCTTAGGAAAAGTTTTATTTAGAAAATCCAGGGTGGATCGCTAGTTTTAGATGTTTCTAAGTTCCTTTATTATACTATATGACAAAGTTCTAATACCATTGCATACAATTTGTTTTGAAGATTTTTATTATTATTATCATCTTGGGTAAGTAATCAGTATTTATTTTGTATAGTTTTGTATAGTGAATTGCAATCTCTGGAACCAGTGCCATTTTTACCCGACTGCCGAAGGAGGGTGATGTGTTTATCAGTCTATGTATGTATGTATGTTGCGTCTTAACCCTGCGAGTGTCACTGGCTAAATTAAAATTAGTTATAGAAAAATGGAAAACCATTCAATTTTTTTTCTTCCGTACCCATTGTGTGGGTGTCAAAGTAAATGGTTTTAAGAGGTGATTTTAAATATGTATAACACTTCTATGTGTAAATAAACATAATTCGAAAAAAATATATACTAAAAAGTTATAAATAAAAAAAGTTAATTCAAAAAACCCAACTGCTTTAAAAGCGAACTGAAAAGAGATAAACAAGGAGAAAATCAAGCTGTGCAGTCGGAGGAGTGCTGTCTGTCTGTCTGTCTGTCTGATAGCTAGACAGTTGAAATTTTCACAGATGATGTATTTCTTTTGCAGCTATAGCAACAAATACTAAAAACAGAATAAAATAAATATTTAAGTGGGGCTCCCATACAACAAACATGATTTTTTTGCCGTTTTTTGCGATAGTGGTACGGAACCCATCGTGCGCGAGTCCGACTCGCACTTGGCCGGATTTTTTTAAATTTATTCATCCATTTAAAAGTAAGACATAGGCTACACAGGAAACAAGTTTATTGTAAGTTTGCTTTTTACCCGACTGCCGATGGAGGGTAATGTGTTTATCAGTCTATGTATGTATGTAGAGGAGCTCGTGGCTAAATAATAACAGCCGCACGGGTCGATCTTCAATGTTAAGCAACGCTTGACGAGATCGGTCCGTGGATGGGTGACCATTTCAACATACCGAGTTTCCTCCGTCCCTCGTTAAACCGTTGGTCCCGGCTGTCATTTGAAGATCTTTGATAGTCGTTACGGGTAGTCAGAAGCTTGAGATCTGACAGCAGTCTAGCCAAGGGGGTGCTGTGTGTTGGTCCCGGCTGTCATTTGAAGATCTTTGATAGTCGTTACGAGTAGTCAGAAGCTTGAGATCTGACAGCCGTCTAGCCAAGGGGGTACCTTGTTTCCAAGTTACTGGGTTGTGGAGGTCAGATAGGCAGTCGCTCCATGTAAAACACTGGTACTCAGCTGAAACCGGTAAGACTGGAAGCCGACCCCAAAATTGTTGGGAAAAGGCTAGGCAGATGATGTTGGGTTAAACCCAAGGCAACCAGAGGTATTCAAGGCGGTCGGCAGACCGGCAAGCTATTTGATACGTTAATACTATGTCGCGTTATCAAAATAGCTGTTCCTCGACATGTCATTATTGACTGTGTAGCTCCTTGTAGGTAAAACACAGCGTGATGATCATCATTACTAGTCAGCATGTCGTCGTTGTGGCATTTTATCTCTTCTTTATAATAAACGCGCGGTAAAATGCCGAAAAAAGACGGAACCTGGCAATAGTGCTGTATTGCTTATCCATATCAAAAACTTTACCTTCACCTTTATGAAATATTCTTGCAAAGTTTAAACAGATTCCTTTCAGCAATCTTTGCGTAAAGCTTGGTCATACATCATTATCATCTACAGCTCGACTAGCCCACCGCTGGGCACAGGCCTCTCTTTTCCTATGCCAATTTTCATGCTCCTGTGGCAACCTTAACCACCATACAGATGAGCATACTCAAATAAAAGAATAGATTTTCGGCATCTGATTCGTTCGCACACCTCGCAAAATTACTCTTTGTTGAAAATATTCAAAATACAATGATATTAATGTAAGAATATATTAAACATTTAAACTTATCAGACTAACACAAGCTTGCATAGTTAAAGATGTTGCTTTTTAGCATCTAATTAGGAGACAACCGTCATCGACCCACCTACTTGCTTCATTATTCCAAGAACGTTAATAAATACATCTTCTTGTCTTGAATTGATATACCTACTTGATCCTCAACAGTTTTATACTCAAGCAAAGCGATATGTACATTCAGCGGCCATAATTACAGTAGCATCTTACTTTTCGTATACACCTGCACGGTTCTGAGCATATCACGGTGTGTGATGATTCAATGAAAACTTATAACACATCACATCATACACCTTCAACTGTCCATTTCCAGACACAATAGAAATTACCATTGTTCTAATCCGATTCGGTCTGGTGGACAGATGACCGGTGTAGTACTATGATTTGCTGGCATGTGGTCAACAGTAGACACTCAAATCGAATTATCGGCGTCCGCACCGAGCCGTTTCAAAACTAATGTTTGAATTTGTTACCGGAGTCGTAGGAGTGGGCCACTCAGTAGCGTAAACATGGGTGGTGCAAGTACAATTCGCGGTAACGCGGTAAGGTTTTTTTTTACCATTATTAATTACGATTTGAACTCAATGCGTAATAAAATTAAATCAGGTAACAAACAATGACTATAGTTTAAGAAAATGATGCAACATATTAATTGGTATGTCATAAAAAAGAAATTTTCGAAGGATCATTTATTAAAATATTTTATAACTCAAAATCATAAAAAAAATTAAATTAAAAAAATTAAGTATATTTCCATAAAAGTATTGTATATCTTTTGTTAATGACAATATTTAATATAAGTCTTAGTCTTATATTTAATATATTACTTACGCTTAATTTATAGTTTTCTCCATTAAAAGCGGATTGAAACCCCAACCTCATTCTTACGATCGAAACGTAACTTATCAAATAGTATTAGGACCAGCACGTCGCCCGTATCAATATAAATTTGATTTTTAAATCAACATTTAGTGTGATCTTCATTATGATACAGCTAAAAAGACGTCGATGAGAGGAGGCTATATGCTCATGTTCAAATCTGTGCTACGCGACTTGTTACCCAACTCCATGCAATGGGGATTGATTTGCAAATTGTTTAGTTGATATGAAAGCATTCGTTGCTTATTCATTCACCAAAAATCGTCGCCGAGGCTGGTTAACAAGGGGTGACCTTCCACTTCTTACACGATTCTGCAGACTGCCTTGTTCTTCCAATATTTGCAGTCAACGACTCGCAATATTTTTATAGAAATTAGAGAAAATGTTTTCATATATTTGGTACTAGCAATTGATTTACATAATTAAAAAGAGGAAAATATATATTCATAATTATCGTCACATAATCTGTAAAAATAACTTACACATAAACTGGTTTCATTGGAAGTATGAAAAACAAACCCCTTCCAATGCAGGGCCACGATATTTCCCCAGGCTGCACAGTTTATAGTTGATATGTTTGAATAAAGGTAAGTATAAAAAACACCGCTGGTAACCCAAACGCTCGTATTTAATATCACCAACCAACAACGCCATACTATTCGGCCAATTAATTGTATTTAGGGTTCCGTACCCAAAGGGTAAAAACGGGAACGGGACCCTATCACTAAGACTCCGCGGTCCGTCTGTCTGTCTGTCCGTCTGTCACCAGGCTGTATCTCATGATCCGTGATAGCTAGACAGTACAGAAGTGCGCAGTGCGATAACGGTACGGAACCCTTCGTGTGCGAGTCCGACTCGCACTTAGCCGGCTTTTTTTTGTAAATTCAAACTTAATTTAACGATGTATTCGTGGCCAGATCGTAGAATTAATCCCATCATGATGTGGTCGACGATTTCATGAAATGGTTGTTTCATGATATGGCCAGATGAAACTGACCATATCGTTTAAATTTCAACGTTTGATGATTATTTCAATCCACGTTTGCCCAAATCATTAAGTTTCCGAACTGCCAGGGTTTTTTTACGTTGCACTCCTTTTTTGAGTGACTTTCCTAAAACTCAAGTAGTTTTGATTCGTAACGACATTAAACTTCAATAGGCCCTTTGTTTCCGCTTATGGTACATACTTAACTTCTGACCGCGATGATACCTGACTACTGTGTATAGATTACATACTGAAATATCAATCAAATTAAATGTAATTATGTACAGTCACTTGCCTTAGACATAATTGCGGCATGAAAACAATGTTTTTTGTGTTCAATTTACCAAATTAATCTGAATGATAAAACATCCCGTGCAGTGCGATGATCAGTGTGGTTATGAAACTGAAATATCTCGTTCAGCGATGATCGGTGTAGTAACGTGACTGAAAAATCTCGTGGGTGCGGTGAAGAGCAGCACTTTTCAGTAAAATCCCGTGCGGTGCGATGATCAGTGTCGTTATGAAACTGAAATATCTCGTTCAGCGATGATCGGTGTAGTAACGTGACTGAAAAATGTCGTGAGTGTGGTGATGAACGGCACTTTTCAGTGCGGTGCGATGATCAGTGTCGTTATGAAACTGAAATATCTCGTTCAGCGATGATCGGTGTAGTAACGTGACTGAAAAATGTCGTGAGTGTGGTGATAAACGGCACTTTTCAGTGCGGTGCTATGATCAGTGTGGTTATGAAACTGAAACATCTCGTTTAACGATGATCGGTGTAGTAACGTGACTGAAAAATGTCGTGAGTGTGGTGATAAACGGCACTTTTCAGTGCGGTGCGATGATCAGTGTGGTTATGAAACTGAAACATCTCGTTTAACGATGATCGGTGTAGTAACGTGACTGAAAAATGTCGTGAGTGTGGTGATAAACGGCACTTTTCAGTGCGGTGCGATGATCAGTGTGGTTATGAAACTGAAACATCTCGTTTAACGATGATCGGTGTAGTAACGTGACTGAAAAATGTCGTGAGTGTGGTGATAAACGGCACTTTTCAGTGCGGTGCGATGATCAGTGTGGTTATGAAACTGAAACATCTCGTTTAACGATGATCGGTGTAGTAACGTGTCTGAAAAATGTCGTGAGTGTGGTGATAAACGGCACTTTTCAGTGCGGTGCGATGATCAGTGTGGTTATGAAACTGAAACATCTCGTTTAACGATGATCGGTGTAGTAACGTGACTGAAAAATGTCGTGAGTGTGGTGATAAACGGCACTTTTCAGTGCGGTGCGATGATCAGTGTGGTTATGAAACTGAAAAATTTCGCACAACGATGATCAGTGTAGTAACGTGACTGAAAAATTTCGTGTGTATGGGTGATAAGTGCCACTTTTCAGCAGTAACAATGTGCTGTCGATCAAACTGAAAAATGCCTCACTTTTTAATTTTATTATATTTGTATAATATTCATCCCACAATTATTTGGGACTGATCATAGTGTACAGAAACATTTTTGAATGTAGTTGTTTAGTTTAGCTTTAGATTGGCAATTGACAATCTCTTTGTAGGAATCGGAACAATAAACTTTGTACCATCATGGTCATAAGTGCAGTAGCAATCTCATAAAGCACAGCAAACCAGTCTGTCTTACGACCTTTTATAAACAATTCGCGCTTAGATACACACGCGTATGTTTTACTATTACTCTTTAATTGTTAAACTGGTGAATGGTAGTGTGGTAATCATAAACATATACAAAAAAACATACATACAAGCGAACATAGAACCTTCGCCTTTTTGGAAAATCGGTTAAAAAGAGTCTGAGATATAAAGGTAATAGGTACGTTGTTGATTGGTGATCTTAGAGAATTTGCCTTGCATTGGAAGTTTTGTTTTTTAAACTTCGAATAAAAACGGTTTATGTGTTTCTAAGTTATTTTTACAGATTATGTGATGATAATTATGAATATATATTTTCCTCTTTTTAATTATGTAAATCAATTGCTAGTACCAAATATATGAAAACATTTTCTCTAATTTGTATAAAAATATTGCGAGTCGTTGACTGCAAAGATTGGAAGAACAAGACAGTCCGAAGAATCGTGTAAGAATTGGAAGGTCACCGCTTGTTAACCAGTCTCGGCGACGATTTTTGGTGAATGAATAAGAAACGAATGGTTTCATATCAACTAAACATTTTACAAATCAAACCCCCATTGCATGGAGTTGGGAAACACGTCGCGTAGCACAGATTGGAACATGTGCAAATATTGAAGCCTCCTCTCATCGACGTCTTTTCAGCTGTATCATAGTGAAGATCACACTAAATGTTGATTTAAAAATCAAATTTATTTTGATACGGGCGACGTGCGGTCTTAATACTATTTGATAAGATACGTTTCGATCGTAAGAATGAGGTTGGGGTTTCAATCCACTTTTACGGGATAAAACTATAAATTAAGATTAAATATAAGTCTTAGACTTATATTAAATACGGTCATTAACAAAAGATATTCAATACTTTTATGAAAATGTATAATTTAACTTTTTTTATTCCATATTTTTTTTATGATTGTGAGTTATAAAATATTTTAATAAATGATCCTTCGAAAACTTTCTTTTTTATGACATACCAATTAATATGTTGCATCATTTTCTTAAACTATAGTCATTGTTTGTTACCTGATTTAATTTTATTACGCATTGAGTTCAAATCGTAATTAATAATGGTATAAAAAAAACGTCGGGTTACCGCGAATTGTACTTGCACCACCCATGTTTACGCTACTGAGTGGCCCACTCTTACGATTCCAGTAACAAATTCAAACATTAGTTTTGAATCGGCTCGGTGTGGACGCCGATAATTCGATTTGAGTGTCTACTGTTGACCACATGCCAGCAAATCATAGTACTACAGTATGATGTCATGTGTTATAAGTTTTCATTGAAACATCACACACCGTGATATGCTCAGAACCTTGCAGGTGTATACGAAAAGTAAGATGCTACTGTAATTATGGCCGCTGAATGTACATATCGTTTTGCTTGAGTATAAAACTGTTGAGGATCAAGTAGCTATATCAATTCAAGACAATAAGATGTATTTATTAACGTTCTTGGAATAATGAAGCATACTTAGGTGGGTCGATGACGGTTGTCTCCTAATGAGATGCTAAAAAGCAACATCTTTAGTACTATGCAAGCTTGTGTTAGTCTGATATGTTTAAATGTTTAATATATTCTTGCATTAATATCATTGTACATTGAATATTTCCAATAAAGAGTAATTTTGCGAGGTGTGCGAACGAATCAGATGCCGAAAATCTATTCTTTTATTTTTGTATGCTCATCTGTATGTATGTATGGTTAAGGTTGCCACAGGAGCGTGGAGATTGGCATAGGAAAAGAGAGGCCTGTGCCCAGCGGTGAGCGTGTCGGGCTGTAGATGATAATGATGTATGAACAAGCTATACGCAAAGATTGCTGAAAGGAATCTGTTTAAACTTTGCAAGAATAATTCATAAAGGTGAAGGTAAAGTTTTTGTTATGGATAAGCAATACAGCACTATTGCCGGGTTCCGTCTTTTCTTCGGCATTTTACCGCGCGTTTATTATAAGAGATAAAATGCCACAACGACGACATGCTGACTAGTAATGATGACCATCACGCTGTGCTTTACCTACAAGGAGCTACACAGTCAATAATGACATGTCGAGGAACAGCTATTTTGATAACGTGTCTTAGTATTAACGTATCAAATAGCTTGCCGGTCTGCTGACCGCCTTGAAAACCTCTGGTTGCCTTGGGGTTAACAACAAAAATCACCACGCCATTATGATTTTTTTAAATAACTATGTAAGTTTTTTTTGATATCTTACAAATAAAATATAGTTTTGAGCATATTTTGGCAGATATTTTTATTCGTTTTGAAAGTATAGGCTACCCTTGGTGCGCGAGCTCGATTCTTACTAGGCTGAATTTTTACCGACTTCAAAAAAAGGAGGCAATCAATTCGACACATATGTATGTAATATTGTTGGAATTGCCCAATATTCACATATGTTATGTCTATACATGTGTGCCAATTTCATAAATGTATGTAGGTATGTATGTTGGTATGTATGCATGTTTTATTGTTGGAATTGCCCAATATTCACATATGTTACTCTAATTGGGCTTCTATACATGTGTGCCAATTTCATAAGTGTATGTATGTATGTTGGTATGTATGCATGTTTTATTGCCCAATATTCACGTATGTTACTCTAATTGGGCTTCTATACATGTGTGCCAATTTCATAAGTTTATGTATGTATGTTGGTATGTATGCATGTTTTATTGTTGGAATTGCCCAATATTCACATATGTTACTCTAATTGGGCTTCAATACATGTGTGCCAATTTCATAAGTGTATGTATGTATGTTGGTATGTATGCATGTTTTATTGCCCAATATTCACATATGTTACTCTAATTGGGCTTCTATACATGTGTGCCAATTTCATAAGTTTATGTTGGTATTTATGTATGTTTGTTCACGCTTAACTCCAAAACTACTTATCGGATTGTGACCATTCTTTTTAGGGTTCTGACCCGAAGGGTTAAAACGTGAACCTATTACTAAGACTCCACTGTCCATCTGTCTGTCTATCACCAGGCTGTATCTCATGAACCGTGATCACTTCAACTTACAAAAAAAAAAAAAATAGTTTCGAGTATATTTCTGCAGATATTTTTATTCGTTTTGAAAGTATAGGCTACCCTTGGTGTGCGAGCTCGATTCTTACTAGGCTGGATTTTTAATGACTTCAAAAAAAGGGAGGCAATCAATTCGACACGTATGTATGTAATATTGTTGGAATAGCCCAATAGTTTAGTTGGAAAAGCTTCTAAACATGTGTGCCAATTTCATAAATGTATTTATGTATGTTGGTGCATTACTCCGAAACTACTTATCGGATCGTGACCATTCTTTTTAGGGTTCTGTACCCAAAGGGTAAAAACGGAACCTAATTACTAAGACTCCACTGTCCATCTGTCTGTCCGTCCGTCTGTCTGTCCGTCTGCAATATTATACTTTAATAAATTTTATTTCATTAGTATTTTTTATCAAAATTAAAATTTAAAATAACTCTAATGTAGAAGAAATGTTTTTTTTTTTGCAATGGTATCTCATTGGTCTAGTGGTCTCACGCGCTACTTTTGAGCATGAGGTCCTGTTTTAAATGCCCGCTTTGAGCAACACGCTATTGGATATACCAACCTAGAGTCTGGATTTATGGCAACCTGCTGTACTATTATAGGTAACCCTACAGGAAATATATAAGTATGATGTTAGGATGTAGCGACTTTGAATTTGTAGGATCCAGTTTCCACATATATACTTGACTTCGTGGTAAATATGTGGTAGGTGGGTCTAACTTCGAGAAACAGGTCAACCGTCGAATCCGACTCGGCTGGGCAGCGTTCGGGCGCGGTATCTTCTCGTCCAACTTACCACAGTCAAGACGAAAGTCTAAGTTCTGTGTCTATTGCCAGTCTAAGCTATACAGCTTTGCTTGTGCCCGTATATCGCAAGACTGGAACCAGGTCTGCAGGTCGCAGCACACCGAGGAAAAGATGGCGGGGATGCCTTGGATGAGTTCCTCGAGAATTTGCGAGAAAAAGCACAACACCTAGAGAAATTGAAGGAATGGGGGGGGGGGGGGCTTTGCCACCAGGAGTGGGAAAATACAGGCTATTAACATGAATGAGTAGCAGTAGAACATACGATACGTTTTATCCCGGGAGTGCCAATGTTGCCTTGGGATAATCTTCACGTGGGCCAAGCCGCTAGCAAAAGCTATAACTTTTAAGTTGCGCACACACGGGCAATTTCAAGTATGGAGTACCTACATAAATTGTCATGGATTAAGCAACTATTAGTTGCTCGTGTGAGTGCAGTTTTTCAGATGCGGCACAGTCTGACAACGGGCGAGACTTCATCTGATTGGAAACGGTTTGATGCTATGGATAACTTGGATGGCAAGGTACTATTTCGTACATAATTTGTTTCTAGAAAAACGTCGTATTGAATCAAACAGTCAATGAACTTAAGATGCCACTCGGTAAAAAACCAATCTTCTCAGATCTTGAAAAATGACTTTTTATTTGATCTGAGGAAAAATGTGTCAAACATTCTTTCAGTAAAGAAAAGATGTTCCCGCCTTGTTTTTGTAAATGTTTGTCCTGTATGTTTTAGTGGTGTACAATAAAGTACATAATAATAATAATAACGCCGAGAGAACGACGACACAAAACCGTTCTTATTATTACCTATATTAATTCCACATCATTGAAAGATGTCCATGGCTGAACATAAGCCTCCCCCAAGTGTCACCAAATCGACCAGTCCCGTCCGTTTCGCATCCAGCGGATTCCCGCAACCTTCACCTGGTCATCTATCGGTCCATCTAGTGGGGGGCCTGCAAACTCAACGTATACTTTCGCGGTCGCCACTCCAGAACTGCGAGTAATGTGCCCTGCGCTGCCACTAGAGACGTAGATAATAATAATATACCTACCTATGTACTGTTACTACAGGCTGTTCAAAACATGATGCTTGAGCGTGGCGTTTGGCGCGTTTTGCTGTGCGATCAACCAGGCAGCCGAATTGCGCAAGTGAATTCGGCAATGCGAAGAGTTTGACCGCTATCAAATCGACCAATCACACGCAAGATGAATGACGCGATGTGGATTTCCGATTGTGTGATTGTTCGATTAATAGCGGTCATGCTCTTTGCGTTGCCGTATTCACTTACGCAATGGCTGCAGGTATCCGCCTGCACCTACACCCACTGACTGACTGGTGCACAACGAACTGCTGCAGTGCGAACACAAGACAAACAACGAGTTGAAGATGAATGGGTTGGTACTACACGTTTCAAATAAGCAGGTAGAGTGCGCGCAAGATAAGTCTGCGCGCGGACAAAATCGGAACCAATTGTTTGTCATTTATGTCAGGTGTCAAGAGAGTGTGTTGTATTCCGTGTTTTTATTCGTTTCCGAAGTAAAAAATCGCCATCATTATGCCAAAAGTAATCTAACGTGTTGGCAGGGATGTTTTCTTGTAGTGAACAAGACAATAATGGGGCTACGGTACCGTTTTACAAAGATAGAGCCCGCGAGACCGCTATGCTTATTTGACAGGTAACTTTTAGAGATACATTTAAACTAAAATTTCCCTAAATTTTCGTACTATAGGTGTACCAGAATCTCATGGCATTTTTTTTTTTTTTTTTAATTGTGATTTTCATATGGCAATGTCAATTGTCACCTGTCGAATCAAAGTACTTGATGTGTCAACCGCTGCTGAATTTTTTTGATATTATTTGGAAAGTTTGTTATTTTTGTGAAAATGTCGAAAAACCCACTTCGATCTCATGCGAGACATATTGTTTTCAATGTGTATCATAAAATAAGGGAAGAAGAAGGCGTAAATCAAACTCAATCTTTGATTTTAAAGTGCGTCGTAGAGTGGACCGGTAAGTTGGACTGACTTGTTTTGATACTTTTAGTTTAATTTATATTTTTCTTACTTAATTTTAATTTCTTTCCATTACTATTATATGGTAAATCGTAGGTCAGGGCACATCGAATGATGGCTGGAAGGAAATGGCAACAGTAATGTAACTGTTACTAATTCTTCGACAAGATATTGATTTTAACGGAGATTGAGAATCTTTAACGTAAGAAAAATATTAAGTAATAATCTGCGCCCTGCAGTGGGACGTGTATATAGACGGGAGTTTTTGGCGGGATTTTGTCGAGTGAAGTTCAGTGGCTGTTAATGTTATTTGCAAATTGATTCCTAGTGGATATTGTGATATATTATTGGTGTAGTTTTGTATCTCAACTGTCTCCGCAACTGGACAATTTGTAAAATCATTGACAAAAGCGATCTCGGGATAGTGGAGAGAGTTTTTGGGGGCCGAGTCACCCACGTCCGTAGGAGAGTACCCTTAGATTCCCTACACGTGGTCCCCGGGTGGTGCAAATCAGGTGACACAACTGGTGGTAGGCTTCGGCCGAAGGCTTGTGACCACCCACTGAGCAAAGACGTACCGCCAAGCGGCCTGGCCGTGTTCCGGATACGATGCTCAGTGTAGCCATCTAGAGGAGTTGGGTCGAGATAGCTGTTCCACTGCAAGCAGACCAGTCTGGCGCGCGCTGTTATGGGCGTATCGGGAGACTAGTCGCGGAGGGTAGCGGGATCCGAGGCACGGTGCACCGCTGGCCGACCGCAGGTAGTTGGGGGCCCAAGTAGTGTGCCAGCCACACATGAAAGGCTGCCCCGCCAACTGTCGAAAAATCCCGGAATGCACTATCGTGCTGGTTGGCGACCAGAAGGGAGGGCCCGATAGACATTCCGGGGGGGGCTCGGGCGTCCCCGCAGTCTCCGGGCTAGTGACCCAATGATGGCGTCCTTTCAGTGCGTGTCTGTAAGTTAGCAGCGTGGAACCTCGTCTCACTTCCTACTCCTCTCTACCATTCACTCTTCTTTAAATCAAAATGCCAAGGATAAAAAATACAGGATATAAACAGCGGCTGCACCCCCTCCCACACAAAGTTCACCTCACCAACATTAGAGGTCTGCACTCAAATCTCTCTGCAGTCCACTACCACCTGGAGACTGAAAAACCAGCGCTGTTTTTCCTTACGGAGACGCAGATAGCGAGTCCGTCAGACGCGTCGTACCTATCTTACCCAGGGTTTACCCTGGAGCACAATTATAAACCGCGCGCGGGAGTGTGTATGTACGCCCGTGATGACACTTGCTATCGGCGTCTCCGTAACCTTGAGGACCCAAGATTTTCGACGCTGTGGGCTCTAGTGGACACAGGTCTGGATAAAATTATCTACGCCTGTGTCTACCGCTCGCACAGTGGAGATCAGGAGACAACCAGGCTCACAGAGTACCTCAGTGAGGCGGCTGATGCGGCACAGCAGCGGTACCCTTCCGCCCAATTAGTGTTACTGGGGGACTTTAATGCCCACCACCAGGAGTGGCTCTTCCCATACCAGTGCACTGACCATGCTGGACGAGAGATGCGTAAGCTTGCGCTTGCGCTTAACCTTACCCAGCTGGTCCAGGGGGCAACGAGGGTGCCGGATGTTGATTCGCACACGGCCAATTGCTTGGACCTTCTGCTGACAACAGAGCCAGACCGATACTCTGTGTCGATAACTTCACCTTTGGGTAGTTCCGACCATTGTCTGGTGAAGTCTGTGTCCGTCTACTCCCCGCCCGATCCCAGCCCAAGAGGCACGCGGCGGGTTTGGCGGTACAGGTCAGCAGATTGGGATGGCATGCGATCTTTCTTCGCATGTTATCCTTGGCAGCCTACTTGCTTTTCTTCGGATGATCCTACGGCGTGCGCGGACAACGTGACGGATGTGTTGCGTCAGGGAATGGAGTACTACATTCCGTTTTCTGACGTAACAATGACCAATGTTGACCGGCCATGGTTTGGCGCTGAATGTCATCGCGCCGACGCGCTTAAACATGAGGCGTACCTGGCATGGGTTGACGCTCGTTCGCGCAAAGCGAGTGACGTGGGTCAAAGGAAGAAAGCCTATAACAGGGCTGCCAAGTCCTGCAAGAAGGTGTTGAGAAGGGCTCGGTTCGACCACATTGGCCGAATAGGGGCCAAACTTGCTTCTTACCCAGCAGGTAGTAAAGCGTTTTGGTCCCTGGCTAAGTCGGTCGAGTCCAACTTCAGCCGTCCCTCACTACCACCACTGCTGAAACCCGACGGGTCGCTGGCCCACTCTGCTGAGGAGAAGGCAAATTTATTTGCCTCTCTTTTTGCGGAATCTTCACGTCTGAACCCTGGTGACGCGCGGCCCCCTTCTTATCCTGATGGATGCGAGACGAGTATGTCGGACATTCGTATCCATCAAAAGGACGTCCGTAAGGTACTGCGCAACCTCGACGTGAACAAGGCTAGTGGCCCGGACGGAATACCAGCAATAGTTCTCAGAACCTGTGCGCCTGAACTGTCTCCGATCTTGACACGCCTATTCCGCCTTTCGTATGAGACTGGAAAAGTGCCGAATGCTTGGAAGCTAGCTAACGTACAGCCCGTGCCCAAGAAGGGTAGTCGAGCTGACCCGGCCAACTACAGACCCATCTCTGTAACGTCCATACTCTGTAAGAGTATGGAGCGTGTACTTAACACGAAGCTCCTGGCTTACCTAGAATCTAACGATATCCTTAGTGACCGCCAATACGGCTTCCGCCGAAATCGGTCTACTGGGGATCTTCTAGCGTATGCCATTCACATCTGGAGTGAGGCCATCGAGAGACACGGGGAAGCGCTTGCCGTCTCCCTCGACATCTCGAAGGCTTTTGATAGGGTCTGGCACGAAAGCCTTATTGGTAAGCTTCCTTCATTCGGTTTGCCCGGTGGTCTGTGTGATTGGATTGCAGACTTCCTGAGAGATCGGTCCATTCGAGTGGTTATCGATGGCTGCTCGTCGGACCAATTGGATATCAATGCCGGGGTCCCTCAGGGGTCGGTACTCTCAGCAACTTTATTCTTGCTGCGTATTAACGATCTGCTTAAACCCGGCACCTTTGGGTATGCAGACGACAGCACTGTTGCTGAGAGATACTTGTCCAACGCTCGTGCTACCGGGCCTCAGATCCGGTCTCTCCGGGAGGCCATGGTGGAGCGCTTGAACCTGTCCTTGCAGGCAGTCTCCGAATGGGGCGATGCCAATCTGGTCAGGTTTAATGCCGCTAAAACCCAGGCGTGTCTTTTTTCCGCTAAAAAGAGCCAATTTTACCCAGATCCAACTTTCCGAGATGCGACCGTGCCAATAACTGACCATCTTGAGCTTCTTGGCGTTACGTTGACATCTACTCTCAATTTTGGCCCTTACATTGAGGCAAAGGCTCAGCTGGCTGCCAAAAAGCTGGGGATCCTTGCAAAGGTGAGACGGTACTTCACGCCGGAACAGCTCCTCAACTTGTATCAAGCGCAAGTTCGATCATGCATGGAGTACTGTTCTCATCTCTGGGACGGATCAGCCAAATACCAGCTTGACGCACTAGAGTCGATCGAAAAGCGAGCCAAGAGGCTCATCGGCGATGAGGCGCTGGTCAAGTCAAAGCTCCAGAGTCTTGAACATCGTCGCCGAGTTGCCAGCCTGTCGGTTTTTTATCGGTTACATTTCGGGGAGTGTGCGATGGAATTGCACGATATAATTCCACCTAGCCCGTTCCATCATCGGACTACCAGACGTACGGCGATGCGCCATCGATACATGGTAGACATCCAGCCCATACGCACAAAACGTTTTGGGAACACTTTTATTATGCGTACAGCTAAGGAGTGGAATTCCCTGCCGGAGTCTGTGTTTCCCGATAGCTACAATCTAGGGGTCTTTAAGTCAAGAGTGAATAGGTTATTTCTAGGCAAGCGTGTTTCACCGTCGACCACATCATCGCTTACCATCAGGTGAGATTGTGGTCAAGCGCGAGCCTATAGGTTATAAAAAAAAAAAAAAAGAAAAAAAAAGTGGAGCGGTGTATTTTATTGTAGTATTGACTGCGTCTGCAAAGCTTACTGGGAAGACTGACTCGATACAATTTGCTGTCAAATACTCCAAAAAACATTAGAACCTGTTACATCCGCATTCTAATGCATACTAAAGAATAAATATAAGATCCAAAACTCTTTCCAAAGACGTGGCTAAAAGGTCCTAGCAACCAGGCCATAAAACTTACATTAAAAAAAAATATATAGACTGATGATGATGAATGACTTTAAGTAACATGATACATTTTATTATTTTTTACAGACTTTATACATAAAGAGATTGGTTTTGAATATGTTAAATGCCAATGAAAAAGAACCATTTTGATGGAGAGAGATGACATAAAACTACAAAGATACAAGTTTTTGAAATGCCAGTGGAGTTCATGGCATCGTATTCTAGTTTTCTAATTCTGAATGTGGTTTTAAGTTATTAGTATGATTTAAATGCTAAATAATAAATTAGTACATAAATTAATATTCAATTGATTTATTTTTCCTATGTTAAGAACACGATGTATAACAACATTATTCATACACATACCTATACTACTCACAGTGGATCTTTGTTTCTCTGAATTGGTTGCAAGACCCCGCGCAGTAGCTATTTTTGTGTCAATGTTGAAGGTGAAGATAGCATTGTATAACTGTCTCTTTCACTCGCTTATGTATGTCACATAAGCTTACGGAGTTTCTTGTTCATTCTTCTCCATAACAAGCTACTTTCCGAATGCACGGTAGAATCAACTTTTATTACATGTAAATTTAAATTGTGACATTCAAAAGTGCCGCTTGGTGGCCTAGTTGAAATAAATATCTTTTGTCTTTTGTCTTTTTTGTCATCGTCCTATCTCGCTTACTCTATGCAGTATACTCGATGACAAACTATTTCTTACGCAATGGTTGGCAGGACCAAGTTCAAAGACACAAAGATCCGTTGTGACTACTATAATATAGGTACCTCATGTTCATTAATATTAAAAACATAAATAAAAATTATACAGTATCAAGATCGTTTGATCCAATTTCCCCAGTATTGCATACAACAAATTTTTATTTCCCTTTTTGCCATGAGATTCTGGTAGACCTATACCGGTGCCTGTCAGTATTGGTTTTTGGGTGGTACATAAATATAACAGCGAGACAGGACCGGCACCATGTAATATAATGCATTATTGTTTATTTTGTTTTAGGCGTTTCTGAACGCACCGACACCTGTTCAAAGTTTCTTCAAAAATTGTTGAAGAAGAAATTAAAAAAGAATTGAAATGGGCGGTATTAGCCAGTGCAGGACCATTGTTAGACCAAATTTAACAGTAGGTACTACTCAATATTCAATAAAGGATTTATAATAATGTCATGAAGCTTTTTCATCCTATGCTTGTAGACAAAGCTAGTAATTAATTACTAGCTAGCTAGCTAGCTTTACTTAAATTCCTTTAAGTTTCGAGTACTGAATTTGGCTATTGATTAAGGCGCCGATTCCCTTGAGTAGCTGATTTTAAAATGAGAATCACGTCTAAACGGCTGGTCGTAATTTATTGGAAAAAATATATGTTATATTAGACCATGTTCTTAATAATTTCATCTGAGCAAATTTGGAGTTTTATTCGTATAACATAGTGTAATTAATTTGTAAAGTTATGTCTAAAACGGACAAAAACACGACAATCACACCAAAACCGCTGGGCGTATTTTAATGAAATTGACACCATAACAAAGATAATTAAATTATCTACATTTACAGTGTCGTTTCGGCTTCTAGCGAGAACGGTCGCGTCACGCACGCTCTTACACAAGTCTGCGCTCGTGTACAAGTGCTGACGCCGCAACCTAATTCCGCCGCGTATTGCCCTCGCGGGCGGTGCCATGACCTAGACTTCTAAGTGAATCATGCATTATTATGAGAATTTGCGGTAAGTTATAATTTTTATAATTATAACTTGTAAACAATTATGGCTTCGCCGAATAAAATAGTCCTCAAAACTGATCTGGAACATCAGTTGTACACCCGGTACAAAGAGGAAGCTAAAGAGCGCCAAGAACTGCAGCAACTAGTACAAGTGCTCAGTAGCTAGGTAGAAGCCTTGCAACACCAGCTGAAACTTATCCAGGAACAAAATAATGTTACTTCAGAGAAGGAACATTCGACAAATGATAAGCCCCAGTCAACAGTCGAATATAAGACTGATGAAGAGGACCTTTCCAGAGAAACTGAGTGGGTACGACAAAAAAGTAGAAAGAAGAGAAAGCTGAATGCTTCACTGTCTCCAGTATCGCAAGGAGCAAGCTCCATGGAACCTCAGGCTGGTACAAAGTCCGAGCAACCAAAAATAAAAAAACTACCACCACCTCCCCCAGTCATAGTAGAAAATATCAGAAACTACCAGAAGTTTTATGATCTTCTCTTGACTTGTTCAAATAAAGAGTCCTTTGTGGTCAAAATGATGAACGGGGATTCTGTCAAAGTAAACGCCAGGAACGAAGACTCCTACAGAGCGATTACTAAATTATTATTAGAAAATAATTGTCTCTGGCACTCCTATGAGAACAAACAAGACAGACCAATTAGGGTCATAGCAAAAAATCTACACTCATCATGTATGCCAAATAGAATAGCTGAAGAATTAAATGCTAATGGCTTTAAAATCCAGGAAGTGGTAAACAAATTAAGTTGGAGGACTAAGGAACCTCTAAATATGTTTATGCTTTCCTTTCAAAAAGACGAAGATATAAATAAAATTTATAGTATTAAGACCATATTAGGTTGTAAAGTAGAAGTGCAGCCTTTAAAAACTTCCAAGCTAATACCACAGTGTAAGAGATGTCAAGCATATGGCCATACACAGAAATATTGCTCCAAGGAACCTAGATGTGTGAAGTGCACAGGTAAACACTTTACTAAAGACTGCACAAAACCTATAGCAGATAAACCCAAATGCGTTCACTGTGGTGAGCCACACCCAGCCAACTACAGAGGGTGTATGGTAGCCAAAGAATTGCAACTACTGAAAAATAAAGCCATGAAAAAAAAAGTTACTACACATGTCACTCAGGCTCCTAGTGCTAAGAAAAATGTCAAAGAGTATCAAAGGGTATCAAAGAATGTGTCTTATGCGCAAGCTACGAAATCTCTTGAACCACAACCACCAGTGCACGGTTCACAACCCTCCACGTCAATAGACGCCGACACAAATGAAAATATAAATAAAATTTTGAATATTTTAACCTCATTTGAACAAAGGTTAAAAAACCTAGAAAGTAGTGCTACGCAGCTACCTCGTATGACTCAAAAATGAAGAACACTCTAAAAATTATGGCGTGGAATGCAAACGGACTCCTAAAGCATCAAAACGAGCTACAGGCGGTCCTTGCAACAGAAAAAATTGATGTGTGCCTCATATCGGAGTCTCACTTCACAAGAGAATCGTATATACACCTTAACGGATATAAAATATATCATGCACTGCACCCTGTCAATACTGCGAGAGGGGGAAGCACCCTTATAATAAGAGAGAACATCTACCATTACCTAGAACTTAAATATGAAGAAGAGTTCATACAAACTGTAGCCGTCAGGGGCAAAACTAAATATCATCACATTACCGTAGCAGCTATATACTGTCCACCAAAGCATGCTTTGAAAATAGAGCAGTACAGAAACCTGTTGAAACTTCTTGGCAACACGTTTATATTGGGAGGTGACCTTAACGCAAAACACATACGTTGGGGATCTAGACTAACTAACACTAAAGGAAGGGAATTGCTTAGTGCTATGCGAGAAATCAATTGCAATGCAATATCAACAGGAAAGCCTACTTACTGGCCTACTGATACCCAAAGAATTCCAGATCTGATCGACTTTTTCATATTTAAGAATCTGTCGGCTACATATCTTCACATACAGGAGGGATTTGATATGAACTCTGATCACTCGCCCATTATCTTAACTTTAAGTGAAACCATAATTCAGAAAGAAAGCAATCCAACTTTAGTGAATAAAAACACGGATTGGGATAGCTTCAAATTCGATTTAGACAATATGATTGACCTCAAAGTACCACTCAAAAATAATCAACAATTGGATAAAGAAGTGTCAAAATTTGTGACAGACATTCAAAACTGCGCTTGGGGAAATACACCTCTCTTGAAAAGAAAAGTTGCAAGTCATAGTTATCCGTTAGAAATAAGAAACCTCATAGCCATAAAGAGGGCTCAGAGGCAAAAATGGCAACAATCAAGATATCCACCTGACAAAACAATGCTAAATAGACTTACAAAAAGATTAAGTAAAGCAATACAGGAATATCATGATGATGCTACACATAATTACTTAAGCCAATTAACAAGTAGTGGAAAAACAGAACACTCACTGTGGAAAGCCACTAAACGTCTGAATAAGCCTATTGTTCATGCATCACCTATTAAACAAATAGATGGCAAATGGGCCATAAGCAACGAACAGAAAGCAAATATATTTGCAGAGCATTTACAACAAACTTTTCAAACAAGTGCTGAGGAAAGCTCTGAAAAAATAACACTAGATGTCACTCACCATGACGAGTTGAATATACGATTAGCTACGCCGAAAGAAGTGCAAAATATGATCAAAAACTTAGCCAAAAAGAAATCGCCTGGATACGACCTTATCACTGGAGAACTGCTTCAAAATCTGCCACGAAAAGCCATAGTAAAACTTACAACCCTTATAAATGCAACATTCCGATTGAAACACGTGCCTGATATCTGGAAAGTTGCTGAAGTAATAATGATCCCCAAACCCGGAAAATCGCCTCAGGAAGTAACATCATACAGACCTATATCTCTTTTACCAATCATTTCAAAATTATTTGAAAAACTACTTATAAGACGCATAAAACCAATAATAGAAGACAGAAAACTGATTCCCAATTACCAATTCGGTTTCAGAGAAAAACACTCCACGATAGACCAAGTACATAGAATTACCAACATTATAGAAAGAACCCTAGAAGAAAAAAAAGTCTGTTCTACAGTTTTTCTAGATGTAGCACAGGCATTTGATAAGGTTTGGCATAAAGGTCTCATTTATAAGTTAAGGAAAATGCTTCCTAAACAATTTGCAGACATTTTAGAATCTTACCTAACAGAGAGGACGTTTAGAGTCCGACATGAAGATGCTTACTCAGATCTCAAGCAAATAAAAGCTGGTGTACCACAAGGAAGTGTTCTTGGACCTATCTTGTACCTATTGTACACCTGTGATATCCCAGAAATGAAAAACAACTTTATTGCAACCTTCGCAGATGACACAGCCATCATGGCTATAGGTGTCACTCACAAAGAAGCCGTAGATAAAGTACAAATTGCTGTGAACTCCATCACCAACTGGACAAAAAAATGGCGAATTAAGTTAAATGAGTCCAAATCGACCCATATAGACTTCACAAACCGAAGCCCTAATTATACACCGGTTTATATCAACGGTTGCATAATACCTTACGAAAATACTGCAAAATACCTGGGTATGACGCTTGACGCCAAGCTTCGCTGGAAGGCTCATGTCAAAAAGAAACGCCTGGAGTTAGATATCCGCTACAGGAATATGTACTGGCTACTTGGCAGACATTCATCATTGTCAGTGTACAACAAAGTACTTCTGTACAAACAAGTGCTTATGCCTGTATGGGCATACGGTATACAGCTTTGGGGCTGTACAAAACGTACCAATGTTGAAATTATACAAAGATTTCAAAACAAGGTATTGCGGAGCATAGTAAACGCTCCCTGGTATATTAGAAACGAGGACATCCACCGGGACTTAGGAGTGGACCTCGTCGCCAAAGTTATAAAAAAATACGCCGAAGCTCATGAAGAGAGACTTCATAAACATGTGAATGTCGAGGCTATCCAGCTCCTTGACACCACGGACATAATAAGGAGACTGAAAAGGACTAAGCCTTTTGAGTTAGTTTAGAGTGAAATTAGTGTTACGGAGTGCAGTGAGTGCTACCTTTTATGAACACATGAACTAAGTGTCTTCCCATCATAATAGAGACAATAAGAAAAGTGCCAATGGACACATTCTTTACCGTATAAATTATTAGCAAATTAGGTTAAATTTAAGTTACTTATTAGCCTCAAGGCTAGATTGTGACTGTTATGAAGTAACTATTCAGTTACATCGTAATAAAAAAAATTAAAAAAAAAAAAAACTACATTTTGATCTGAAGCTTTTTTTATAAAGTCTAAAAATAATAAGGAAAGTACAAAAAACTACTAAATTTCGGGTCGCGCGGGTGTGAAACGAGTGCGCGTTTTGTTCCCTCAAGGTCGTTGGCGTTAGTCGTCGTCTTAAATGAAGGAAAAATATCAGTTACGCTGGCAACATTAAGCACACCACCTGTCGTGCGCAGACTTATCTTGCGCGCTCAATAAGTCCGCGATGCTGCGCCGGCGACGCACCATATTGTTCCGTCATAGCTGTCAAGTGTCAAACCTATTTAGGTTGGTCACCCTGCAAATTGTACGCCCAATGAGCCTCTCCTTTTTATACGCGTTGGTATTAGTTTGTATACCTATAATTATGTTAGGTATTAGTTTATTAATTTATTGTTGATTTCTTATTTGTTACAAGAATAGTTTTTTTATTCGATATAGGCTCGCGCTTGACCACTATCTCACCTGATGGTAAGCGATGATGTGATCGACGGTGGAGCACGCTTGCCTAGAAGTAACCTATTCACTCTTGACTTAAAGACCCCTAGATTGTTCCACTCCATAGCTGTACGCATAATAAAAGTATTCTCAAAACGTTAAGTGCGTATGGGTGGAATGTCTACCATATACCGATGGCGCTTCGCCGTACGTCTGGTAGTCCGATGATGAAACGGGCTGGGCGGAATTAAATCATGCAATTCCATCGCACACTCCCCGATATGTAACCGATAAAAACCGACAAGCTGGCAACTCGGCGACGGTGTTCAAGGCTCTGGAGCTTTGGCTTAACCAGTGCTTCATCGCCGATGAGCCTCTTGGCCCGCTTTTCGATCGACTCTAGTGCATCAAGCTGGTATTTGGCAGATCCGACCCTGAGATGAGAACAGTACTCCATGCATGATCGAACTTGCGCTTGGTACAAGCTGAGCAGCTGTTCTGGCGTGAAGTACCTCCTCACCTTCGCAAGGATCCCCAGCTTTTTGGCAGCCAGCTGAGCCTTTGCCTCAATGTATGGGCCAAAATTGTCAACGTAACGCCAAGAAGCACAAGATGGTCAGTTATTGCCACGGTCGCATCTCGGAAAGTTGGAGCCATGTAAAATTGGCTCTTTTTAGCGGCAAAAATACACGCCTGGGATTTAGCAGCATTGAACCTGACCAGATTGGCATCGCCCCATTCGGAGACTGCCTGCAAGGAAAGGTTCAAGCGCTCCACCATGGCCTACCGGAGAGACTGGATCTGAGGCCCGGTAGTACGAGCGTTGGACAAGTATCTCTCAGCAACAGTGCTGTCGTCTGCATACCCAAAGGTGCCGGGTTTAAGCAGATCGTTAATGTGCAGCAAGAATAAAGTTGCTGAGAGTACCGACCCCTGAGGGACCCCGGCATTGATATCCAATTGGTCTGACGAGCAGCCATTAATAACCACTCGAATAGACCGATCTCTCAGGAAGTCTGCAATCCAATCACACAGACTACCGGGCAAACCAAATGAAGAAAGCTTACCAATAAGGCTTTCGTGCCAGACCCTATCAAAAGCCTTCGAGATGTCGAGGGAGGCGGCAAGCGCTTCCCCGTGCCTCTCGATGGCCTCACTCCAGATGTGAATGGCATACGCTAGAAGATCCCCAGTAGACCGATTTCGGCGGAAGCCATATTGGCGGTCACTAAGGATATCGTTTGCTTCTAGGTATGCCAGGAGCTTAATATTGAGTAGGTACACGTTCCATACTCTTACAGATTATGGAGGTTAGGATATGTTTTGTGTGTTACTGTGTTATGTTTATTAGTATTGTTATATTTTAAGTATAGCGTATTAATTAAACAACAAACATTTATTTACACCATTCCTTCAATGATGAATTAGCCATACCACAAGTCAACACTATTCTCCACGCTTCCAACGTTCTTCGGAAAGGTCAATCGTTACTGTCATTTTGGTTGGGTTTACTCGGAGTTTCACTCATGATCGATCGCGTAAACGTAAACGATCTCTTACATTAACAAAAAAATAGGATTCTTCTCACTGTCACTAGAGTGAGTAAAAACGCACTAAGCCCACTGATAAAAAATCAGCGTTATAATCAGTTTATCACATAGGTAAAAAATGTGCAAAAAAACGCTTAAGAAATAAGTAAAGCACTCAAATACCTAAATACATAAAAACTTTTTCGCTAAAAAATAACCGACTGCAAACAAAACACTAAAAAAAAGTTAAATCAAAAAACCCGACTGCTTCAAAAGCGAACTAAAAAGTCGTAAACAAGGAAAAAATCATGCTGTGAAGTTTTCGCTTTTGAAGCAGTCGGGTTTTTTGATTTAACTTTTTTTATTTATAACTTTTTAGTTAAGTTTTTTTCGAATTAGATACATTTAAACATATAAGTGTTATATATTTTTGAAATCACCTCTTAAAACCCTTTATTTTGATACCCCACACGATGGGTTTGGAAGAAAAAAAAATTTGGGCCCCTACAATATGGCGCCCAAAATCCGCCATTTTTCTATTAACCAATTTGAATGTAGCCTATGACACTCGCAGGATTAAGACAAATCGATTGACGTATGAATCATCAAAATCGGCCAACGCGTTTGGTCTCTGGAACGCCACATAGGAACAAACATACATACATACATAGACTGATAAACACATTACCCTCCTTCGGCAGTCGGGTAAAAATGCAAAATAAATTTCGTTTCGGAATTCGGTCTTTCGTAACTCATTTTTTATTACCCGGCTGCAAGGAAAGGGTTATGTTTTTTGTGCGTATCTTGTAAGTATGTTTACAATGCATGTCCTCGAAAAGAGCGTTTTCCAAGCAGCCAAACTGCGGAAAGTGTCACTTTTTTAACTAGTGCTTTGCTTTTTACTTTCCTGTATTTTTTTTTAATTTTTAACTCCAACATCAGCCCGACGCACGTTTTTTATTATTTGAGAAAAGTTTTACAAATTAGTTATGTACAGATTATCATTCATATAAAAGGTAAAATAAAACTAATACTTCATTTTAGGCGTTTTTAAAATACCTTCAACTGTACATTTCCAGACACAATAGAAATTACCATTGTTCTAATCCGATTCGGTCTGATGGACAGATGACCGGTAGATTTAGATTTTGATCAATAAATTAATTTTAAATATTCATTAAATATGTTTGGCAGAACGTATTATTTTGCTCGTGCCTTATTGCGTTACGATGTGACAGCTATTTGCACGTGCGCAGTAGATATGCCCGAGGAACTATTAGTTAGTGACACTGGCAGAATAGTCGGCATCGGCTCAGTTGCCAAAGAAGAAAAAAAAAAAAAAAAAAACTATTAGTTAATCTGTGAATATGCTGAGCGCGCTTGATTAAGCCCGCCATTTTATTATTATTATATTTTTATTTATTTCCTCGCACAATGCATAGTAAAATGTTGTATGATACACGTACGTAAGATGATTTCCGACTCATATCGATTTATTCACTCATCGGCAATCACCTACCTGCCGCACTTGTAGCATAAATAACTATTGTATTTAAATAATATTCTTTATTACATCGTATCTTTCAAACCACTTGACGGATTTTTTTAATTAAGACATCGTTAGATAAGTCTTGGCCGCCCAAGTGTTCGTAGAAAAGTGCCGTTAAAAAAAGACACACATGGCGGATTTTGGGCGGCATATTGTAGAAGATGCAATTTCTTTTCTTCGGAACCCATCGATTGGGGTATTAAAATGAAGGGTTTTTAGAGGTGATTACAAAAATATATACCACTTTAGGTTTAAAGGTATTTCTAAAAAAAAAAATTCACTAAAAAGTTGTAAATAAGAAAAGGTATTTTAAAAATCAATAACCCGACTGCTTAGAAGGGAACTAAAAAGCTGTAAACAAGAAAAATCATGCTGTGCAGTCGGAGGATATATATTTTTGGTTTACGAAACCGATTATGACTTCCGAAACGAAACTGTGTGATTGTGTGATTTTGCACTCTTTAGTGTGCGAAAACGTTTTTATTTCTCTCTTTTTAGTTTTTGCCCACCATCACTACAAATTTATTAAGATCCATAGTAAGGTACCTAAAGTATTGAAAAAATACCCATATTACCTCAATTTACACATTCGTCTTGTTTGTGCTCATATCTTGAAAACTGCCTAACCTATTTTGATAAAACTTGCACAATGACCTAAGTTGAGAGATACTTAATCCAATAAAAATAGAATAATCATCATCCGATTACTAGTTTCAGAGAAATGCGTGGAAAAATACATACACATAACGGATCTATGCGGGCGACGTCACGGTGTATCCATTTGTTGTATACCAAAATTCTTTTTTGAAGACCGTTTCAAAATCGTTTCAACCAAACGCGAGAAAATCGCGGGCAAACATACGGATCAAACTGAGATCCCGTTTTGTTTGTAGTCGTTTAAAAAAATGAGATCATCTTGAAAACTCAATATCCGGCGATTATAGCTATTTCGTATTTTTAATCGAGTGGATTTAGGCTACTTGGGACGAATTTTTCGGTAACTTAGGGCTTGACAAATCTGGCAACACTGATATGCAAAAAGACAAGTGCCTAAAAAACAGGTACAATAATAATAAAAAAAAACTTTGTCGTGTTGTCAAAGTGTACAATACAAGCAAAAGTATTGAATGTCGAAACAAGACTATGAAATTATCAGTAAACGAAGATATTAATCAACCGGACCGTGTAAATTAAACATGCGATAGTTAAGAAGTACAGCTTTCAAGTCATACGTTCCGTGTTAACCGTACATTTACGTTGTAAACCTAAATAAAAATTCGCAAGAATGGATGGAACTTGGGTTCTTATTTTGCTTGCTTTGGTGATGTTAGTGGGGTCCTATGTTGCTGGAAGCATACCCCTGAACGTGACCATGTCTGAGGTGAGCCACATATTTGAAGTCCAAGCTCCTAAAAGAATAAAAATAAGGTTAAATTAGGACCATCTGTGAATTACGTTTTAGTCTACTTAGCTTGTCTAATTCAAGAAAAAATATTGCTGATCAAAGCTCAAATAGATAAATTGCAAAACACTGGTGAATATGTAGTTCACTACAAATTCTACCAATTGCAGCTTGTTAATATTATAAGAAATAGAGAAAGTGAAGTGTAACATCTTTTGCAACATTGTAGTTTCAACAGAAGTATGGTTTCAATTCATTTGAAATACCAAACTGAGACAAGTGCTATTCTTGTCTTCATTACGAGATGACTGATAAAACGACCAAATTTTAATTTTGGACTGCCTCATAAGCTGAACATTAACTTTAAACTTACAAGCAGCTTAGTGTATGAAGTTTTGCATTACCTAGAGAATACGCTAAAATTACAACACTTAGATATATCAATCAATAAACTATTTCACAGTTTGGCAGAATCTATGAATGTAAAGATGTTTATAAATATAAATCAATACTTTGAACCACACGCAAGATATGGCCCACCTCCTTGTCTGCCCTACATGCCCCACCACCTGGACCTTATGGGATTTGAACGTAGCAAAAAAGCTGTCCTAGTAGCTACATACTGGTCCGACTAAATATGAATGGTTGTATAGTTTGAGTTAATCAACACGAAAGAAGAAGAAGAATAATTCTTTGAAATAACATATTTATGTTTGTTTGTTTTAGGAGAAGCTCCAAAAGGTAACAGTATTTGGTGCGGGTCTCCTTGTTGGCACAGCTCTCGCAGTTATAATCCCTGAGGGTGTCCGATCCCTGTTCAGTGAGCGCTCTCACCCGACAGTGGTGACGAAGGACTTTACAGCCGAACCACCAGCACATGAAGATGACCTCCATTCCGTTATTGGCATATCTCTTGTCTTAGGTAAGTTTTTGTAATTTTTTTTTGGTCCTCGAGCTTCATACTGATTGGTATGGCCATTCACACAGCTGGTAATGGAACAATTTGGTGCAAAATGAACATCAGTATCGGGGGGTCTCATATCTTCGAGGAAGCCCAGTTCACGACAAGTTAGTCTACATTAGCGGTCCTTTAGGTGTAGTCAAAAAGATCGCCTTATGCCTAAGATTCCCTACTGAATACTATAAGAATATAAATGTTATGATGCCAACAGTATCTGTAAAATATTATAGGTCATCATCATCATCATTTCAGCCGAAAGACGTCCACTGCTGGACATAGGCCTCCCCCAGGCGTCGCCACATTGACCGATCCCGTGCGTCTCGCATCCAGCGCCTGCCCGCAACCTTAACCAGGTCATTGGTCCACCTAGTGGGAGGCCTTCCAACGTATCGTCTTCCAGTTCGTGGTCGCCATTCCAGAACTTTTCGGCCCCATCGGCCATCCGTTCTGCGAGCAATGTGCCCTGCCCACTGCCACTTAAGTTTGGCAATTCTTCGGGCTATGTCGGTAACTTTGGTTCGCCTGAAGGCGGGTGGCAAACCGGTCCTCAAGGCCCTTCAGAAGCTTTTTGATTCCGTCATACTCGAGGGCAAAACGCCACAGGCATGGTGCAGGGGTGTGGTGGTACTCTTCTTCAAGAAGGGCGACAATGCCCGGCTGAAGAACTATAGGCCCATCTCGCTTCTTAGCCATGTTTACAAGTTGTTTTCAAGAGTCATCACGAATCGTCTCGCGCGCAGGTTTGACGATTTCCAGCCTCCCGAACAAGCCGAATTCCGAAAAGGCTTTAGCACCGTAGACCACATACTTACGCTGCGGCAGGTTATACAGAAGACCGAAGAGTATAACCTGCCTCTCTGTTTAGCGTTTGTGGACTACGAGAAAGCCTTCGATTCGATCGAGACTTGGGCTGTACTGCAGTCTCTCCAACGGTGCCAGATCGACTACCGGTACATTGAGGTGTTGAAGTGTCTGTACAAAAACGCCACCATGTCAGTCCGTCTTCAGGATCAGACCTCGAAACCAATCCTTCTCCAGCGCGGCGTAAGACAGCGAGACGTCATTTCTCCGAAACTGTTCACTGCTGCGCTGGAGGACGTCTTCAAGGTTCTGGACTGGAAGGGGCTTGGCATCAATGTTAATGGCGAGTACATCACTCACCTTCGGTTTGCCGACGACATAGTGGTCATGGCTGAGACCATGGAGAGCCTCAGTAAAATGCTCGATGACCTTAGTAGAGCTTCCGAAAGAGTGGGTCTTAAAATGAACATGGACAAAACCAAGGTCATGGTGAACGCCCATGTAACACCCACTCCTATCAAGATCGGAGACTCTACACTCGAAGTTGTAGACGATTATGTTTACTTGGGACAAACGGTCCAGTTGGGTAGGTCCAACTTCGAGAAAGAGGTCAACCGTCGAATCCGACTCGGCGGTATCTTCTCGTACAATTTACCGCAGTGTCTCAAGACAAAAGTCTATGACCAGTGTGTGTTGCCAGTGATCGCCTATGGGACCGAGACGTGGTCGCTCACAATGTCAGCATATGAAACTGAATAGTTTAGTCTAGACTAAGTTTTACACTCTAAGCTTAATACCTCACCTACTTTGTTTCACACTCTAAGCTTAACATAATACCTTACCTACTTTGTTTTTACACTCTAAGCTTAATATAATACCTTACCTACTTTGTTTTACACTCTAAGCTTAATATAATAACTTACCTACTTTGTTAAACACTCTAAGCTTAATATAATTCCTTACCTACTTTGGTTTACACTCTAAGCTTAATATAATACATTACCTACTTTGTTTTACACTCCAAGCTTAATATAATACCTCACCTACTTTGTTTTACACTCTAAGCTTAATGGTTACTAATATCTAAACATATATATCCGTTTAGGGTGTTTTTTTTAATATCTTTCTATTGCATTGGTAATACAACAAATGGCAGCTGTAATAAACAGTTGCTTTTGGCTTTTTATGTCATCCTTATGTTTAGAGAATAGAATTAGAACTATACAACATTTTGTATTTTTGTTCAAATTTGTTATATGCCTCTGGTTTGTGCATTCTTTACTAACTCGGAATCAGTTGAACAGGCTGTATGAAGTTTTTTAAAAGCTTCAAATCTTTTGCTAGTATAAGGTTGAAAGTATCTAACTAGTAGTTGTAAACCATTTTCGAGGTTGAGTATACATACTAGTGTTGTTTCAGGGTTTGTATTCATGCTGCTGGTGGACCAAATGTCTTCCAGGTTCAATGACCAAAGCAATCCCGTGGAGAAGAACGTCACAGCCACCGTTGGACTGGTTGTGCATGCTGCAGGTCAGTTCTATTTTCTTTTTTTTTATATATAGGCTCGCGATTGACCACTATCACACCTGATGGTAAGCGATGATATGATAGCATGCATGCCTAGAAGTAACCTATTCACTCTTGACTTGAAGACCCCCAGGTCGTAGCTATCGGGCAACACTGACTCCACCATGGAATTCCACTCCTTAACTGTATGCACAATGATAGTATTTCCAAAACGTTTAGTGTGTACGGGTGGGATGTCCACCATGTACCGATGGCGCATCGCGGTACGTTTTATTGTCCGATGATGAAACGGTTGGCGTAGTTAGATCATGCAATTAATTCTATGTCTGTTATCATTCAAATCTAGCTTGTTCCCACTGGTTTCATTCACTTGGCCTATTCGAAAATTATAAATAGAAGCCGTGCAAATTCCCTTATTAAATAGCCTATTATTGATGTTAGCGATACCTATTAGATAGATACCGTACGCAAAATACGCGCTTGGTCGTGGAGTTGCGGACACCAGCCCGTTTTAATCTAACCTACCTATTAGATAGGAAGCTGCACCATCGTGCAGCTTCTTATCAATGGAAAGACTCTTAATAATCGAATCAGCACTTGATAAGTTATCTGGGGCCGTGTCAACGCCATCATGATAGATCCGTCTTTCTCTTCCAGTGGAATCATGATAGTTCTGCAAGTCAAAACTAAGCCCCCCAGGCCCATACCACGAGCTGTTAGAGCAAGGTTTTATCCAGTGTGCATAAGGGGCAGGTAATTCAATCTGACTTGTATAAATCTGTCCCTTACGCTCAATGCAAATAACCCTAAGAAAATAAAGGCAAAGGGGACAAATTTTTTGTTTTCCAAATTCCTATCAAGGTCTTCATGAATCACTTTAATATGACGAAACGGTTCCGGGAATGACCTGTAAGTACTATCTATGTAAAACATTATCAAGGTTTTAAGCAAATCATTACCTGTTTTATTGCAAAATAGCAAGATTCTCATGGAATCCTCACAGTATTGGCTGTCAAAAAGTAATAAAATCTATTAATTTCTTTATTATTTATTAAAGTGCAGGTGCCTTCTCTATTAGATAGGTAAGTAGGTTTTGGGAACAAACGGTCTCATTAGTAATTTAGTACCACTTTTATTAATTAATATAAATGGTGGTACTATAGAGAACAAAGTTTCTAGTTCTTACTAGTGGGAACAAAGGCAAAATTCAATATTGATTTTGTTTTCCTCACGTACGGGCATTGCTATCTATATAATAACATTGTCAAATGACGAAAACGATTAACGTTCATTATGGAAACGCGACAGTATTTCGACAGTTGCGTCAAGCCGGAACCAAACCTAGGTGAAACAGTTTACGAGCGGCGGATTGTTGAGGGTGATAACCGACTGGAAGAAAGGCATGCTCCGCGATAACATTATCGATCCGGCTATCGGCACGAATCGTTTCCAAATAATGTAATACTTACAGTTTTGCCCGCGATTTTGTCCGTTTGGTTTTCTTTTTTAGGGTTCCGTACCCAAAGGGTAAAAACGGGACCCTATTACTAAGACTCCACTGTCAGTCTTTTTTTTTATAATCTAGGTATGGCTCGCGCTTGACCACTAAGTCACTTGATAAGCGATGATGTGATCGACGGTGAAACACGCTTGCCTAGAAAAAACCCATTCACTGTTGACTTAAAAGACTCCCTAGATTGTAGCTATCGTGAAACACAGACTCCGGCAAGGAATTCCACTCCTTAGCTGTACGCATAATAAAAGTGTCCCTAAAAAGTATTGTGCGTATGGGTGGGATGTCCACCATGTACCGATGACGCATCGCCGTACGTCTGGTAGTCCGATGATGGAATGGGCTGGGCGGAATTAAATCATGCAATTCCATCGCACACTCGCCGAAATGTAACCGATAAAAAACCGACAAGCTGGGAACTCGGCGACGACTGTCTGTCACCAGGCTGTATCTCATGAACCGTGATAGCTAGACAGTTGAAATTTTCACAGATGATGTATTTCTGTTGAAACTATATCAACAAATATTATAAACAGAATAAAATAAATATTTAAGCGGGGTTCCCCTACAATTAACGTGATTTTTGCGATAATGGTACGGAACCCTTCGTGCGCGAGTCTGACTCGCACATGGTCGTTTTTTTATTTTTTTTATTTCAAATAACATCACGCGTGAATTCCCCGAAGGGTTTGGCAGAGTTGCACATAAAGTACACCCACATTTCACCAATTATGTTTAAGTTCCATGTAATAAGGAGCGAACCAATCCAGACTCCGGGCTACTACTGACTAATTCCAGATGGAAAAATCCAATAACACTTTGCCTGACCCGGGAATCGAACCCAGGACCTCAAGATGCCAAAATTAAGCAATTGTTGCTTTAAAATATCAACCCTAAGCATTTTTTTAGCACGACTCCGGACCTCAATGCTTTCATATTAATATGAAAGTCTGTATGTTTGGATGTGTTAATCAATCACGCCACAACGGCTGGACGGATTTTCATTAAACTTCCCACGCGAGTAAATTAGGCCATAGAACGAAGTGGTAAATAATGGTATCTCGGATGATTTACCTACGGTAATAACGAGGGTTAAGCCGCTAATATCTTGATTGATTGTTAAAAATCTGTTAAAACACAGCGTGCACGTACTTATCAGCGTTTTAATTGTTCATATGCGTGGAGAATCGAAACAAGATTATTCGCCAATCGGCACGTACCTAACCTGCCTTGTGAGATATTAGAATAATGAGAGTCAAATGGCAGAATCCGCCGCATTGCACATACTGCAAGAATATGGTTATTTTAAGCAAAAAATCGTGAGTATCAAGATGGCGGGATCAAGTCCCCAATTTAAAGTTTATCACAATTAAGTGTTTGTACTACATATGTACTATTTGTTCCCTAAACAAGACATTTGTACTTCTAAAGGTAAAGGAAGTATGTCAAGACATCCCTGGTCCCGCCTCTTTGACGTCAAAGTGGCGGGACCACCGTTAAAAAAATATGATACCTACCTATATCTATCTCTCCTTTGCCCTGCATTGGGACAGTTATAAGCTGGTATTATTATTTTATTATTATTGATAGGCTCGCGTTTGACCATCTCACCTGATGGTAAGCGATGATGTGGTCCACGACTCCATGGTGAAGCATGCGCAGCTGGTGAAAACCTATTTAATTAAAGACCTTCAGGTAGCTTTAAGGAAACACAGACTCCGGCAAGGAATTCCATTCCTTAGCACAATGAAAGTCTTGCGCTTCGTGGTACATCTATTAATTCGTTGATGGAACGGGCTAGTAGGAATTAGAATACCTTAGGGTTAAATCACTATCAATTTGAAAAGAAAAAGAAGAATATAATCAGGTGCAGATATGGAAATAATATTATACCGGTTTCGGATATGAAATTAATTCGTATTATCTAATAGTTACGGATAGTAGATTTGTAAGAAATTTTAAAAGTTAAACACAAATAAGTAAAAATTTTGACGGAAACACCTGCCATATTGTGTCATTTTGACTCCGCCTCTATCCGAAATTAGCCGGATTTGATTAGAGTTACGGATAGATTTTTATTTTAGATATCCGATAGTTTCGGTTACGGTTACAACAGCCTAATCCAGTGTGTAACCATGAGTGTGTGTTACCCCGGCAGCGGACGGCATCGCGCTGGGCGCGGCGGCCACCACGGCGCACGCGGACGTGGAGCTCATCGTGTTCCTGGCCATCATGCTGCACAAGGCGCCCGCCGCCTTCGGGCTCGTCACCTTCCTGCTGCACGCCGGCCTCGAGAGGTACGCCATACGCCACTCACCAGCGCCATGCTTCAGTCCTCCTCTGTCCCGGTGTCTGTCATCAAATCTAGCAAGTTAAATTTGACCCAATGCCCAGTGTCCGATTGAACTGATTTTTTTACCCGAAGGAGGGTAATGTTTTTATCAGTCTATGTATGGTATGTATGTTTGTTCCTATGTGCGTTCTAGAGACCAAACATGTTGGCCGATTTAGATGATTCTTGCGTCAATCGATTCGTCTTAACCTTGCGAGTGACACTGGCTACATTTGATTTTGGACACCATATATAAATTATTATTTTTCTTCTTAACCCTTCGTGTGGGGTATCAAAATAAAGGGTTTAAAACACTAATCTGTTTAAATGTACCTCATTCGAAAAAATAAAGTTAACTAAAAAGTTATGAATAAAAAAAGTTAATTCAAGTAATCAAAAAACTCGGTACGAATTTTAGAATTAACTTTTTTATGAACATGTTTTGTTTCTCGTGAGAATGCAATGTTTTAGTACAAAAGACAATGTTTTAGTAAAAATATATATGTTAGCTTGTTATATTATATTGTTCCATACCACTGCACAGGAATAGGATAAGGAAGCACCTGCTGATATTCTCGTGCGCCGCGCCGCTGCTAGCGCTGCTCACGTACTTCGGGATTGGCAACGAGAGCAAGCAGACGCTGAGCGAAGTCAACGCGACAGGTAACTTGTACAACACTAGCTAGCTCCCAATTAAGTCAGCCGTTCTCGTCACAAATAGATAGATAGAGCTATTGTTGCAAACCTCCTTTATTCCCTAAAGGGCTGGGAAGAGGTGTCATTGCTCAGCCCTTTGTATGTGTATGTACAACCTGTACATACACATACAAAGGGCGTAATGAAAAGGTGTGATCATATTTTGAAAACTGCTTCTTCCTATGGAAATGGACAACTTTTTCCAAGGAACTAATAGACATTGAAAGTTGTTCAATTACATGAGCAGGATCAGTTTTTAAAATGTGATTAAATCTTTCCGTTACATCTATACTAATATTATAAAAACCGGCCAAGTGCGAGTCGGACTCGCGCACGAAGGGTTCCGTTCTTGGTAAATTGCGGTTTACGATTTATGACGTATTAAAAAAAAACTACTTACTAGATCTCGTTCAAACCAATTTTCGCTGGTAGTTTACATAGTAATGTACATCATTATTTTTTTTAGTTTCATCATTCTCTTATTTTACACACATTTTACCACTTTGGCAGAGTCTCTCGCGCAAACTACAAGCAGGTTTTTAATATCATTTTTTTCTAAACTGAATGTTTAGAAAAAAATGATATTAAAAACCTCAATATCATTTTTGAAGACCTATCCATAGATACCCCACACGTATGGGTCTGATGAAAAAAAATATTTTTAGTTTTAGTTTCAAGTATGGGAACCCCCAAAATTTATTGTTTTAATTTTATTTTTGTGTGAAAATCCTAATGCGGTTCACAGAATACATCTACTTACCAAGTTTCAACAGCATAGTTCTTATAGTTTCGGAATAAAGTGGCTGTGACATACGGACGGACAGACAGACAGACATGACGAATCTATAAGGGTTCCGTTTTTTGCCATTTGGCTACGGAACCCTAAAAAGGTATAGTTTGTGATGTTGTGGGGGATAATCTCAGGACCAGCTGAACCGATTTTGAAAATTCTTTCACCAGTAGAAAGCTTCATTATTCCTGCGTGGCATAGGCTATTATAATTTATTCATTAAAATTTGATTTTCTTATGGAAATTGCAATAATGAAACCCAAGGTCGTAAGATCATATAAGCAAAATTTTTTGCTTATATGATCCATTCTTTGACGTGCGCTGAGAAAACTTGATGATACATAAAAATTATGTACTACCCGATTAAAGTTCTCATTATTACCTACAAAAAAGTGAATAGAAGTCACAATACTAGCTTTTATGTTCTAAATTTTAATTATATTGCCGGTAGAAACAAAAGACATTCGTATTGTAGTATTAATAATAATTCTTATGCAAATAAATAGTTTAACCATTTGGTAGGTAGGGTAGGTAACGTAGGTTGGAAGGTGGTAGGTAGGTAGCTAGCCAGTTGACGGGAGCGAAGCCGCGGAGGTCAACTAGATCTGTATAACAATAGCAAATTTATATTTCGCTAGTTTTGATAAGTTTAAGCATAGCACAATAAGGGCGAAAGTTAAACTTAAGGACGCTGTTACATTTTCGACGAACTCAAATTTAGGTATCTAGTCGCACTCAGCAACATTACGCGTACGCACACATTGGATTTACTGAGCGCTCGATTTTATACATCACTAGATGTTGCCCGCGGCTTCGCTCCCGTGGGCTACCCCACAGCACCTGTTTTCGGGATTAAAAAATATCCTATGTCACTCAGGAATAATGTAGCTTTCTATTGGTGAAAGAATTTTTGAAATCGGTCCAGTAGTTTCGGAGCCTATTCGGTACAAACAAACAAACAAAAAAATCTTTCCTCTTTATAATATTGGTATAGATGAAATAATCTTGGTCCTTGATATTATTTTTTAATTTTATTGAAGTTGATTCAGAAAGGTTAGTTGGCACTTTGAAAATAAAAAAAAGGTAAAGTAGGTTATTATTTTCAACCAACTTCAAAAAAAGGAGATGCTCTATCTATTCGGCCAAACTACTTATCCGATACTGATCGGGTTTTCATCGATAAACGTATGTGGTGGTATTTTCAGGGAAGGTTTTATTGTATAATATATTAGGATCTGATAAAGATCTTCGGAGATAGACAATAGAACTCTTCAATAACAAACAGCAAATGACCTGCGATTACTGTGATCGTATGTTTATGTTTTGTTTTAACCATACCATAATATATCATCACGCTTGTACGGTTTTAGGGGGTAAACAGATGTATTTAGTATACCCAATATAGGGTACCTACAAAAATTAAAAAAAGAAAAATAATAGCTTTCCTGTGTCGAAAAACAATAGGTACCGACACCGACTTCCGAAATAATTTTATTTTTCACTTTGTTGTAAGTAGGTATTATTTCACTTAGCGTTTTTTTTATTATTATTAAAAAAAACGCTAAGTGAAATAAGTTGATACCTAAAACGAAATAATTTCCAGTCACAAGGATTAAAAAATGACTAGAACATTTTGCATTATATGGAATATATTAAATATTACTATCTAAAAATTTTGGACCAATACATAATGAGCAGCAGCTAATGGTCAGTCATCATCAGTCACTATTAATGTTCCCACTGCTGGGACACAGGCCTGCTCTCTGTGAGAGGGAATGGGCCGTAACCAACAACGCGGGCCCAGTGCGGGTTGGTGGATGCACATATCTTCAAATATTTGGTTCTAGGACATGCCGGTTTCCTCACGATGTTTTCCTTCATCGTTTTGAGAGCAGTGGTGAAGAAATAATTTACATAAAGTAAAGCGCCTGCCTGGGCTCGAACCCACGACTTACAACTTGTAAGTCAAGCTAATGATATACTACCCAAAAACCATAAAAATGACACCCATGACGAAAAGCTGTCAAATTTTCGTCGGCGCCAACTTGTATTTTGGTTTTGACCCCGTTTTTTTAATCGTCTATAGGCTTGCGCTTGACCACTATCTCACCTGGTGGTAAGCGATGATGTGGTCGACGGTGAAGCACGCTTGCCTAGAAAAACCCTATTCACTCTTGACTTAAAGACCCCTAGATTGTAGCTATCGGGAAACACACGACTCCGGCAGGGAATTCCACTCCTTAGCTGTACGCATAATGAAAGTGTCCTCAAAACGTTTTGTGCGTATGGGTGGGATATCCACCATGTACCGATGACGCATCGCCGTACGTCTGGTAGTCCGATGATGGAACGGGCTGGGCGGAATCAGATCATGCAATTCCATCGCACACTCCCCGAAATGCAACCGATAAAAAACCGAGAAGCTGGCAACTCGGCGACGATGTTCAAGGCTCTGGAGCTTTGACTTGACTAGTGCCCCATTGCCAATGAGTCTCTTGGCCCGCTTTTCGATCGACTCGAGTGCATCAAGCTGGTATTTGGCAGATCCGTCCCAGAGATGAGAACAGTACTCCATGCATGATCGAACTTGCGCTTGATACAAGTTGAGCAGCTGTTCCGGCGTGAAGTACCCTCTCACCTTTGCAAGGATCCCCAACTTTTTGGCAGCCAGCTGAGCCTTTGCCTCAATGTATGGGCCAAAATTGAGAGTCGATGTCAACGAAACACCAAGAAGCTCAAGATGGTCCGTTATCGGCACGGTCATACCACGGAAAGAAGGAGCCGGGTGGAATTGGCTCCTTTTAGCGGAAAAAAGACACGCCTGGGTTTTAGCAGCATTAAACCTGACCAGATTGGCATCGCCCCATTTGGAGACTGCCTGCAAGGACAGGTTCAAACGCTCCACAATGGCCTCATGGAGAGACCGGATCTGCGGCCCGGTAGCCCGTGCGTTGGACAAGTATCTCTCAGCAACAGTGCTGTCGTCAGCATACCCAAAGGTTCCGGGTTTTAGCAGATCGTTAATGTGCAACAAGAACAATGTTGCTGAGAGTGCTGACCCTTGAGGGACCCCGGCATTAATATCTAACTGGTCCAAAGAGCAGCCATCTCCGTATTCGATAGAAGCGACCCCAAAATCCATGAAAATGACACCCATGTCGAAAAGTGGCCAAATTTTCGTCAGCGCCATCTTGTATTTTGTTTTGACCCCGTATTCGATATAAGCGTCCCCAAAATCCATATAAATGACATCCATGACGAAAATTTGTCTAATTTTTTTTGGCGCCATCTTGTATTTTGGTTTTGACCCCATATTTAAGCGACCCCAAAAACCATGACTATGACACCCATGACGAAAAGATGTCAAATTTTATTCGGCGCCATCTTCTATTTTGGTTTTGATAAAAGTAATCGATAAAAGCGACCCCAATAACCATGAAAATAACACCCATGTCGAAAAGCGGCCAAATTTTCATCTTGTATTTTGGTTTTGGCCCCGTATCTGTCATACATTACAAACCGGTTAAAATCATAAATCTCCTCCCACCCATCCACTTCTAAACTTCCCCGTCGGCAGCTTAACCTTACCCATCCAAATCCTAACCTTACTCAGAGCTGCTTAAACCCACCCATCCATTTCTCAACCTTGTCAACAACTGCTGCAACTATTCAAACCCCGATCTTACCCAAAATAATTTCTAAATCACATTCTAATAATAATAGGAAACTCAAAAATACTTTTATATCGGTCCGATAAAATATCAACTCCTTTCGGTCACGTCAAACGACAAGGACGGTACTCACACGCATGCATGCACACTACAATCTTTTCTATTACTTTTATCGTATTTATTTCTTGCGAGAAAGCGATACGCCCGTCCTTCCACGAGCGCTTCTGAGCGCAGAATGAGGAGCTGCGAGTACAGAATGTATGAAGAAGTCGGCAAGTGATTTTATTTTAGCTAATAATTTAAAAATATAATTATTTAGGTAAAAAATAATCTATACATATAATAAATCTGTAGAAAAGTCATTTTTGTACATTGAAGAAATTGAAACAAAAAATAGCCAGCGTGTGAAAAGATAAGTAACAGAACCCATTTCCATCATTTTTGAAATTTTTGTCTGTTTGTCTGTTTGTCTGTTTGTCTGTTTGTTTGTGCGCACATCACGTAAAATCTACGAATTCAATGCTGACAATGTTTATATACAAAAATTATACGCAACTTGAGGTTTAACTTAGTTTTTGTTTCATCGAAATCGGTTCACTCTATCAAAAGATATGATTAATTTAGTGAGTTCAAGAAGTAAAATATTACGTTACGCAATTAAGTATAGTACTTGCAACGACATCTTAAGACTAAAAATAGAACTAATGTTGATAGTTGAAATCTAAATCCGATAGATGGCGTTGTGCAAATGACGTCATTTTCTGAATCGCGGTGTTAAGATTTTCCGCGCGAGGATGACGTCCACCGTGTTTACTAGGCAAATTGGGTTTCGTTAGGTGTCTTAAAAGTTCTTGCGTGTGTCGTAAAAGTTCTTTGGTTGCTTGGTTTATCGATTTTCTAAATTGGTCGAAAAAAAAGTATTTGCTTATCTTATTGGTTTCGTTTGGTCAACTTTGGTCATTGGTTTGAAGTACGAAGTTAAGATTGTATTTGATTTACTTCGTAGTTTGAATCCAATAGTGCCAATCGTTATACAGTAAGTTAGTGTTGCCAATTCGTTGAGTCACGACCACGAACAGACGATACGTTGTCACACTAGACTGTTCGACGCACCGTTCTTTTAAGTTTGTAGGCTATTCAGTCATAAGTGTTGTTAGTTTTGTTTATTGCTTTAATTTTCCTTGAAAATGCCTCAAAGAAAAAAAACTAACCTTTCGCTGCGTAGCCGAAATGCGAAAAGGATGAGACTTTGTAGGTCTCAGGAATCGGAAGAAGATCGTGAAGCACGGTTATCTGCTAACCGAGAGCACATCGCTCTTTCACGTGAATCGGAAACGTTCACCGAAAGGGAGTCACGTTTAAGTTCACAAAGAACACGGACCGCGACTTTGCGGTCTCAAGAGAGTATCCAGGAACGCGAAGACCGGCTGTCTGCTGATCGGGAGCGCCACTCTCTCTCACGTGAGTCAGAGACATTCACAGAAAGGGAGTCGCGCTTAAGTTCGCAAAGAACTCGGACCGCGACTTTGCGTTCTCAAGAGAATATCCAGGAACGCGAAGTTCGGCTGTCTGCTGATCGGGAGCGCCACTCTCTCTCACGTGAGTCAGAGACATTCACAGAAAGGGAGTCGCGCTTAAGTTCGCAAAGAACTCGGACCGCGACTTTGCGTTCTCAAGAGAATATCCAGGAACGCGAAGTTCGGCTGTCTGCTGATCGGGAGCGCCAGTCTCTCTCACGCGAGTCAGAGACTTTCACAGAAAGGGAGTCGCGCTTAAGTTCGCAAAGAACTCGGACCGCGACTTTGCGTTCTCAAGAGAGTATCGAGGAACGCCAAGCACGTCTGTCATCTGACCGAGAGCGACACGCTCTCTCGCGCGAGTCTGAATCTCTCTCCCAAAGAGAAGAACGATTAGAAATAGCTAGACATAACTATGTAGGTGTACAAAGAAACAATGAAAGTTATCTTGCATCTGAAAGGGAAAGAATAGATGAACTAAGACGAGCAGAAACAGCAGAACAACGTCAATCTCGCCTAGAAATAGAACGAGCTCGATACCATATGAATAGAGAAACAAATAGCGGAGCTGATGAGTCCATGGAAAATGACGATGCAAATATTTTATTACCTTGGGACAATAGGGAAAAATCAGGGTTCACATATTCGTCTAGAATTAATTATGCTGGCTTTACTTTCGTGGGTGACATGAGAGAAATTTGTAATTTTTGTCATGCTTTGAAATGGAGGAAAGAGACAGATGGAATGTGCTGCTCAAATGGAAAAATTGTTCTTCCAAATTTCCAAGATCCACCACACTTACTTATAAGTCTCCTGAATGGCGATCATCCCCAGTCGAACCGTTTTTTGGATAATATTCGTTTATATAACAGTGCTTTCCAAATGACTTCCTTTGGGGCAAAACAAATAACGGAAGGACCGTTCATGCCAACCTTCAAAGTACAAGGTCAAGTTTATCACCTTATTGGATCTTTGCTGCCAGAAAATGAACCCAAATTTCTCCAAATTTATTTTGTATCCGATTACACGCAACAGCTCAATGTTAGAAATCACAATTTTCCCCAGCTCAATGCTGAGCTTTTGGGTCAACTTCAAGAATTGCTGCATCGCGTTAACCAGTACGTTCGTGAATTCAAAGCTGCATTGGAGTCAATTCCACAAGGCAGCAATGATTTCAAAATTGTTATAAGTGCCGATAGACGTCCTGTGGGTGAACACCGTGGAAGACACAATGCACCCGTCGCAGATGAAGTTGCAGTTGTTTTAGTCGACCAGGAGTGTGAGAGACGTGATATCGTGTTGCGTACACGCGACGATCGCCTTCAACGCATTTTGGAAACCCACCGAGCTTACGACGCCCTACAATATCCACTAATCTATTGTCATGGTGAAGATGGGTACAATTTTGGGCTGTACCAAGTGAACCCTACTACGAGAGTCACTAATTATCAAAAAAAAATATCTGCTCAACAATACTATTCCTACCTTTTACAAATAAGGCAAAACAGTTTCGTATATTTGCAACGATTTCGTGGTTTGTTCAGCCAATTTATTGTGGACATGTACGCAAAAATAGAAACTGAACGTTTAGTGTATATTCGCACTAACCAGCGACGGTTACGCGCTGAAGAATACGTGCACTTGCGGGACGCCATGCAATCAGATAATAACGTCGAAAACTTGGGTCGATTGGTTATTTTGCCATCCAGTTTCACAGGCGGTCCGCGGTATATGCACGAACGAACGCAAGATGCTTTTTGTTACGTCCGTAAATACGGCCGGCCGGACCTTTTTATAACATTTACAACAAATCCAAAGTGGACGGAGATTTGCCAGGCACTTCTCACAGGACAGGCGTCATACGACAGACATGACATTATTGCTAGGATTTTTCATTTAAAACTCAAAGTCTTGATTAATCTACTTACAAAGGAGAAAGTTTTCGGTTCAACTCTTTGTTTTATGTATAGCGTCGAGTGGCAAAAGCGTGGTTTACCCCACGCGCACATTCTTCTGTGGCTGGAAGAAAAAATTCGTCCCGATGCTATAGACAGTGTCATAAGTGCAGAATTTCCGGACTATAATGCAGATCCGATTTTGCATGACATAGTAAAAACACATATGGTTCACGGGCCATGTGGCCTCTTAAACAGGGAATCACCGTGCATGAAAGATGGTCAATGCTCAAAAAAATACCCCAGAGCACTGAAAGAACTAACTATGGCTGGGGAAAATGGGTATCCGCAATACCGGCGAAGATCACCGTCACAAGGTGGTTTCACAGCTACTGTCAGATTCCGTGGACAAGAAATAATTCTAAATAATAGTTGGGTGGTACCGTATTCTCCAGTTTTGTCAAACGCTTTTCAAGCACACATTAATGTTGAAATTTGTAATAGCGTCGAATCTATAAAATATATATGTAAATATGTTAATAAAGGTAGTGATCAAGCCATGATAGCACTAAGAAATAACAACCAATTTGATGAAGTGACAAGGTATCAATCTGGCCGATACATAAGCTCTTCGGAGGCAGTTTGGCGCATTTTGAGTTTCCCTATTCATGAAAGGTATCCGCCAGTCATCCATCTTGACGTGCACCTGGAAGGCGGGCAGCGAGTTTACTTTCAGCCAGAAAATGTGGCAGAAAGAATGAACAACCCAAGACAAACCACCTTGCTCGCATTCTTTCGCCTTTGCGAAAGAGACAATTTCGCTAAGTCTCTGTTGTACAATGAAGTGCCACATTATTATACTTATAACAAGCAGCAAGGTGTTTTTAATCGCAGGAGACGTGGAACTGCTGTAGAAGGCGAGTCCGGCATTTTTAAAGAACACGTGATTGGAAGAGTATACACGGTGCACCCAAATAATGCAGAGTGTTATTATTTACGCCTTCTTCTTCACACAGTGCGAGGACCTACTTCTTTTGCTGAGCTCCGCAAAGTGGACGATATAGAATATCCCACATTTCAAGCTGCTTGCCGCGCACGGCATTTATTAGATGGCGATCAGCATTGGGATGATGCTTTAGCCGAAGCATGCGTCAGTGATAGTCCACATCGTTTGCGCCATTTATTTGCCATTTTGTTGACATTTTGTGGCCTATCGGACGCTGGGCAGTTGTGGCAAAAATATAAAGACGCGTTTGCCGAAGATTTTTTGAGACAGCAAAATATAAATAGTGAAACTTCTGACCAAGTACGTGAAAGCTGCCATAATAGGGCTTTGCTGGCTATACAAGATATAGTTACAAGTATAGGAGGGAACCCCCTCAGTCAATACGGCTTGCCGACACCGACAGTTGGTGGGGAACGAATTAATAGGGAGTATACATCTGAAATAAATTACAACCCCGAAGAGTTAGCAGAAATATTGCGAAATGGCTGTTCAAATTTGACGTCAGAACAACGTCAAATCTTTGATAGAGTATGCTGTAGTGTAGAACATTCATTAGGAGAAATGCTGTTTTTAGATGCACCTGGTGGAACAGGTAAAACTTTCCTCACTAAAGTTATCTTGGCTCAAATAAGGAGCCAAAACAAAATTGCCCTTGCCGTCGCTTCCTCAGGAATAGCTGCCACTTTATTACCAGGAGGAAAAACTGCACATACAACATTTAAAATACCAATCGACTTGGACCGCACAGAAAACCCTGTTTGCAACGTGTCTCGCAATAGTGATAAAGCAAGGGTTTTACGCGATTGCGCCCTTATCGTTTGGGACGAGTGTACGATGGCAAATCGTAAAGCTGTGGAAGCTGTAGATAGAACGTTGCGAGATATAAGACAAAATGACCGACCGATGGGAGGCTTAACGGTGCTATTCTGTGGAGACTTCAGGCAGACACTCCCTATAATACCCAGAGGAACGAGGGCCGATGAAATAGGTGCCTGTTTAAAGAGCTCTATTTTATGGCGTAGTGTCATATTAACTAATTTGAGCTTTAATATGCGAGCATATTTGGGAGGTGACGCAAACGCGCAGGTTTTCTCAAATTTACTACTTCAAATTGGTAACGGCACATACCCGACTCAAGAAGGAGGTAAAGTAACTTTAGTCGAAAGCCTGTGTTCTTCTGTTGCCTCACAGCAGGAACTCATTTCCTCTGTATACGGAGATCCATCAGAGATCTCGAACCATGACGCTGCTTGGCTATGCCAACGAGCTATTTTGGCACCTCGCAACGACCAAGCAGCAGCAATAAATTCTCAAATATTGGTACATGTTTCTGGAGAAAGTAGGGAATATTTATCTATTAACACGGTTTTAGAAGAAGGAGATGCCACCCACTATCCAGTAGAGTTTTTAGACTCTCTAAATACACCAGGTCTTCCAGCACACAAAATTTATTTAAAAGTCGGAGTACCAATCATTCTACTCAGAAATTTAAGCCCACCAAAACTATGCAATGGAACTCGGTTGAGAGTAACAAATCTCCAACGAAATGTCATCGAAGCCGAAATCTTAACAGGTTGCGGCTCCGGTGATGTTGTTTTCATTCCCAGGATACCCATTATCCCCAATAATTTTCCGTTTACTTTCAAACGTGTGCAATTTCCTGTAAGCCTCTGTTACGCTATGACTATTAATAAAGCCCAAGGCCAGACGTTATCCGTTGCGGGTGTAGACCTTACTTTTGATTGTTTTTCACACGGCCAACTCTATGTTTCTCTATCACGTGTTAGCAACCCAAACAACCTTTTTGTATATGCTCCGGGTAATTCCACCGCTAACATAGTATATAGAGAAGCATTAACGTAATCAACTATACCAAAGTCAGGACTCTTATCTAAATCATCAAAAAGGTGATATACTCTTATCTAAACGACGTTGTTTTGCTCTCGACAACCACGCGAACGAAGTCGCGGGCACAGCTAGTTAGCTAATATTAATATACCGCAATTTTTTATAATTTTAAAGATAAAATATGCTGTAAATTTACCTAAACTGGAACCCATTCGGACCCTACTTTTTTTTTAATTTTTTGCGATTATTGTGATGGGCTAAACGTATTTGTGCGAAAATTTTGTATGATGTCATACAATTTTTCTGATGCCAATCTGAAGCTGAATATATAATCTTTAAATTAAGACCATGATATCTTCACATCGGTGATTGCTTATACATTAAAATGGTACCTCAAAAGTACTGTTATTTGTAGAAAAATGTAAGGTTAGGTTAGGTTAAGACGGGCTGGTGTCCGCAACTCCACGTCTAAGCGCGTATTTTGCGTACGGGGAACCTAGAAAAATGTAATAGCGTCCTTAACTCAGTTTATGCAAATACAGCATTCTGATTGGTAGTTTCTCAGCGATCTCTACCAATCAGAACTCTTTATTTGCATTAACTGTGTTTTCATTGGAGAAATCGGCTCTAAATAAAATTATTGGTCTATGGTCAGATCACTGACAGCATCAATCAATCAATCTGCCTAGCCTTTCCTCAACTTCATTGGGGTCGGCTTCCAGTCTAACCGGATTCAGCTAAGTACCAGAGTTTTACATGGAGCGACTGCCTATCTGACCTCCACAACCCAGTAACTGGGTAACACGATACCTCGTGGCTAGACTGGTGTCAGATCTAAAGCTTCTGACTACTCATAACGACTGACAAAGATCTTCAAATGACAGCCGGAACCAACGGTTTAACGTGCTTTCCGAGGCACGGAGGAAACTCGGTATGTTAAAATCCACGGACCGACCTCGTCAAGCGTTGCTTAACCTTGATGATCGACCAGTGCGGCTGTTATTATTTAGCCACGAGCTCTGACAGCATCAGTGAAGTAAAATATTGTAATCTGTTCCGACCAGCGCTGGGTGTCTGACGCCTAGCAAATGCTGAGTTGGTAATAACCCTTTCGTTATGGATACGATATCGGCCCAATTATTAAACCTAAATTGTATTTTGTTTACTATTCTTATCTGCTATTTGGTTGTGTTTGCATCGAATAAACGTATCGTATTCTGTTGCAGGCATCGCCATGCTGTTCTCGGCGGGCACGTTCCTGTACGTGGCCACGGTGCACGTGCTGCCCGAGCTCACGGCGCACTCGCACGCGCACGCGCACACGCACGTGCTGCTGCCGCTGGCGGACGGCGCCGCCCCGCGCAAGGGCTTCGGCGGCCTGGCGCTGTGCGAGGTAGTCATCCTCACGGTGGGTGCTCTGCTGCCGCTGCTGCTCACTATGGGGCACAAGCACTGATCCTGAGCCGCGCCGCTACTAGACCGACTCATCTGCGACCCATAGAGACCGTAACCCGGCTCTCACGACGCACCCTCAGAATGATAAGAGACCTAATTCAAAATATGCAATTTGTGGGCACTAAGCAACAAGATTCAAATTATTTTATCTCAAATGCTAAAGAAATACAACATGAGGAAACCGGCACTGCACCACCAACCCTCACTGGGCCCGCCGGGTGGATTAAGGCCCATGTGTCCCAGCAGTGGGAATGTTAAAAAGGATTTTATTTTTATTTGTTATAGGCGCGTTTGACCACTATCTCGCCTGATGTTAAGTGATGATGTGGTCGACGGTAAAGCACGTACTAGATACTTCTATTCACTCTTGACTTAAGGACCCCTAGGTTGTAGCTATCAGGAAACAAAGACCCCGGCAGAGAATTCCACTTCTTAGCTGTAAAAATAGGAACTGACTGTACTTTTTTGTACTAAAGTGACCGATGATGTATTGGCTTTCTTACTCATAATTCAGGCTCTTCGCCATAGGGTTTAGAGTAGGCTTTTATGGGCAGTTTATAGCTAAGTCAGAACTGACAAGAATTTTGAATTTGGTTACCTTCATTCTAAGGGTGCGACAAGTGTGTTTCAAGCCGTTATACTCGAAAATGGTTCATGATTTTGTTAAAAGGAATGTGTTGAAACACATGCTGAAGTCCACGAGCTATAATGACAATCTGACAAAATCATATTTTGAGTTATAGAAAAAAACACTGCAAAATCATAAAATTAAAACTTGATCAAATGTAAATCATAATTATGCGAGAGTTTTTGAGGAATTAGACCTCAAAAACTTTCGCATATGATTTACAGTTATTTGTGCACTTTCGAATAGGCACATTGTTAGTTTAATCAGTGACTTACCCCCAGTTTCCCAGCTTAAAATTATCGGAGAATTAATGTGTCAAATTTTCAAGCACGCGTTTATTTGCTGTGAATGTGATTGGTTGAATGAATTTTCAACAGCCAATCACAGCAGATAACGCGTGCTTGAGAATTTGTCACATTAATTCGCCGATAATTTTGAGCTGGGAAACTGGGGGTTAATCTTATTTTTTCTTAACATGGCATTTTGGGTTAACTAACTTTTTCATTTTCCACTATCAATAGATTCCCTATTGATAGTGGAAAATTAACTCAATACAATACTTAATACATTTATTGCTTCCACATGTGAACGTAGATGGTAGGTTATTACTGCTTAGACAGATCAATAGAGATTTTTTTGCGGATTACAAAAGCATCAAAAAATAAAAATTTGCCATTTGTCAGATAGCTGCGTTTTAGCTTAAGGACGGCAGCATTCATGTTGCCAGCAACATGTTACTGCTACACGGATAACTGAACTGTGCACATCGCTGCCGTGCGCCACTAGCGACAGTCGAATGTCGGAGTGACGTCACAACACCAGGTGCACAGTTAAGTTGACCGTTTAACACAACAATGTAACTCAACTTTAATTTACCTTACCGACGAGGGCCTGTTACAACATGTTGAATCAAAGTAGTATATTCAAAAAAAATGTGTTAACGCTTTTGTGATAAAATAGGGATGTTTCGTGGGTAGAAAAATGATAATTCTATTAAGTCCATCTGTGAGATTATCAAATAATATTGGACCCGTATTTTTTGCTATATCAAATAAATAAAAATTTCAGGAGTGGGGGCTTGTGACGTCACTTTGTCAGTATAAAGTGTAGCACATAGTGACGTCACACGATATTTCAACACACTATATCGTCCTAATTTTTCATTTACGTGGCAAAAGAAAAAATACGTGACCAATATTTTTAGGTTATCTAACTGACGGATTTAATAAATATTTTTTGTCAACTACCCTATTGTTAGTTATGTGAAGTTGTAATGTATATTATGTATAGCGACTATTTTAGTATTACGAATCGTGTTGCTGGTGCGGCATTATGACTGTTTGCCGATTGTTAACGATGCCAAATTACATTCGAATCGTATTTACTCGATAACCGATTTTTTTTAAACTACTTTTCAGTTTACTAAATACTTACGCTCGAAAGTTTTTTTTTAGCTTTTAGATAATTTTATACGAAAATCGACTAACAGTTGTAAATCAGCAAACAAAACATAAAAGACAAGCTATGTTATAGTTAATAAGCAGTTAATTATATATATATATATATTGTATTAAACGTTAAAGCAATATTAATACAATACTATGTTAACCAAATTGTAAAAAATAATTCTAAGAAATCTGGTGGCTCGACGCGATTCGATTGATAAACGGTTACGGTTTTACTAAGCGAAATTGCAAATTTTATATAAGAAAATACGTGCGTGATATCGCCTATCGAAGCAATTTAAATTGCGTCGTGCCATCAGTCAGGTCCCTAAGGGTTTAAGTTTGAGACATACAGACCAGCAGCTGTCATAGAAGTTAGCAACATGGAAGTATTCAGCTGTACAACTGGAAGGTTCGCTGTTACCAAAACGCAAGCAGAAAGAACTGCTCTAAAACTACACGCGTCTCTTTCTAATAACGGTTGATCCGTTCATTATCAGCCTTTTTTAAAGGGCCAAGGGTTTTATTCCATCTCACAAATACGGAGGTCGCGGGCACGTACGATCTTTCGGCAACACCCGACTGGTGCCCCACCCTCCCCCTCCCCCCGTGACGTCGAAGAGGGGCGCGTGTGGAACACTACGCGCCGCCACCTCGGGCCAGGTGAGTGAAAGAGATCTCCCTCTCCGTAGCGTCCTGCGAGACGACTGTTTCGCAGGGGGATACCACCGCATCCCAGGCATCCTCGCTGCCGACCATAGACTCTACTACGGCCGGCAGCGACAAGTCACTGTCTACTCCTGAGATGGGGGCACGGCGCGGCTCCTACCAGACGGCACACTGCCAGCGTGTGCCGCACTGTGTCCTCCCGGCAGTCGACGCAGTGGTCACACCAGGCGTCCGGCTCCCTGTTTATGCGACACAGGTACTTCCCGAAGCAACCATGCCAGAACACCTAGGTCACCGGTCAGGTACGGCCAGTACGCAAGCCGCCTCGTAGTGACAGCCTTACCAAACCAACCAATAACAATCGTATTTTAATTGTGTGAAAGGGACACGTGAAGATCTAGTGGGTCATTTTCGGCACGTTTTTTCTTTTGATTATTACTCTTATATTTTTTTTTAACTTAATATTCTTTTATTTTTTTAATTAAGGGTAGGCTCGCGTTTGACCACTATTTCGAAGATGAATTCATTTTGGTTTGACACGGCATTGCCAGATGTTTCAGATGCACAGCTTACTACAGTGCAACTATTTTCTTAAAGTCCCTCGGCATTCATCGCATTTCCGAATACAAACGAATGCTAATTTCCATGCAATCATTAGATTTATCGTGTGTAATAATTTGAATTCAGAACTTAGTACTTTATTGCTGTAAAACTATTATCCTATTTTCCTTTAGCAGCTTTCCGCCCATTTTTTAAATAAATTACATTAAGTTAAAAGAGTATTTACAATTCTGTATACTTCCAAGTAGATTAAGAGCGTCCGGTCTGTACTAAGTGCAAAGGGCAATTGATAGTAAACTGACGAAACACGAACTTTTCCGAGGGATATTAAAAAAATAGTTATACTGTACTTCCATAGTGAGCGGCTTGCAGTTGCAATTAGAAAATCCCAAATGTAAACTATGAAATAATGTTGTTAAATGTTATAGAGAACACGAATTTTAAATTGGGAGAACACAATGATCGAAACAAATAATCGTTTCGGGTTGAACTAGAGCGATCGATCGGTGACATCGCACGTTCAGATCAGCGTCTCGATTCTGTAAAAAAAATCACCGTGAAAACTTAAGTGGCATATGAAGCTAGGGATTAACTAGCTAAGCTTAGATTAGCTAACCTAGGGAACTTACATAACCTAAGTAATCATGGCGAGATTGTCACAGTATAGCAATAAATGCATCCTTAGAGTAAAAGTGACCTAACTCAAATTAATTAACATATTGTGTCAAATGAGGTTAAAATGTCTTCATAAAGTATGGTGTTGACTGTACGTTTTTTTACTAAAGTTGTCCCTTTTCAAGGTTTCGTACCCAAAGGGTAAAAACGGGACCCTATTAATAAGACTCCGGGATCCGTCTGTCACCAGGCTGTATCTCATGAACCGTGATAGCTAGACAGTTGAAATTTTCACAGATGGATGTATTTCTGTTGCCGCTATAACAACAAATACTAAAAACAGAATAAAATAAATATTTAAGTAGGGCTCCCATACAACAAACGTGATTTTTTTGCGATAATGGTACGGAACCCTTCGTGCGCGAGTCCGACTCGCACTTGGCCGGTTTTTTTACTCTTAATTAGGCCTCTATCACTGCAGGGTCTTAAAGTAGACTCGGTCAATTTATAGTTATGATATAAATGTTGAATTAGGTCACTTTCATTCTTAAGGGTGCGTATAGATCGATCACAACTATTTTCATTTTTACAGCCCCAACGAATTATTAGAACGAGATCCTTATGTAACGGACAAAATTGTTATGCGCATTGAATAAATTAGTATTTAGTAAATAGTTAGGAACGTCTCGACATCTTGTTTATTGTTATGTAACGAGACACTTCAGGAAAACTTGGTGTATAATTAAATAATTTTGAATTGGAAATAAAAAAAAAACATCAAGGCATTTATGAAGACGCGATGTTTTCGTCGTACACTGTACAGTCCGAATCATAAATATCGGAACGAATATACCGTTGAAAATGATTGGTATGAATAAGGAAATTAGACTTTATCTCAATTGTACAAGGTCTTAAGGTTCAATTTTCCTTAGTGGATATTTTCGAACTGTTCGTGTCTATATTTTTGACGCTGATTGTTTGCACATTCTGTTTAGCGTCACGTGATGACTTGACGTAGTATATTTGCGTCTCTCCCACGCATTGTATGTAAATGAGAAAATAATAGTTATACTGCTACTTTAAATTCTCATGTTTTGAGTTTTTGCAGCTGAACAATAGCAAAAATATTACTTTATTTGAATGATGCAGCTGTAGTTTGCAGAAATATTAGTTATTTAGAAATGAATTTTAAAAATAATGTTTGCGAGGTTGACGTTAAATCGTTTTTTTTTTTTGTAAATCTGCCTCAAACTAGATAATAATTACTAGAAAAATATATTCAAGATCAACACATACCGAAATATAATATTCAAATAATGCACCTTTTAATTTTACTATGATTCTTTTTTTCGTAGACATGATATAAACGTAAACGTACTATAAACTGATAAAGATTTTATAACGTACAGTATTCTCGCTTGATTGAAAAGCGTTTACGTTTATAAACTTCATGTTTAAGAATAAGGAATAAATATTATATTTTACGTTACGTTAGTGAGATTGGAATAATTTTATTTTGTTTATCATTATTTTTAGTAGAAATTTTTACTGTAGTTTAATGAACGTGGCACACGTCGATAATATCATAGTGCAATTATCTACTTTATGACTAAGGAACTTGACTGATGGCGCGACACAATTTAAATTGCGTCGGTCGGCGATATCGCACACGTGTTTTGTAAGAAAATGTAAATAGGGATTATGCATGTATTTTTTTTATTTGCTAAATTAAATATTTATTATCTCTAGTTAACAAATATGAAAGATTTTTTTTAATATATCGATCAGAGACGACGTTAGACAGTGTCAAAGTTAAGACTTAGAAAGAGAAGTCCGACATGTCAAATGACGTCAGATGGCACGACGCCCATACAGCTACCATAGAAAACGGCGTTTTCGTAGAAGAGATGGATATCACACTAATATTATACAGGCGAAAGTTTGTGAGTGTTTGTATGTTTGTTACTCTTTCACGCAAAAACTACTGAACGGATTTGGATGAAATTTGGCACAGAGATGGAATATAGCAATTGTTGACATTCAAAAATTGCTATATTTCTTTAAATTGTTATATCTCTTTCGTTTTCTGATCAATTTAGATTCTGTTTTCACTATTCGTATTCTATTTTAGTGTTTTTAATAAAATCAAATCTATCTAATATTATAATGGAAAGTTGTTTGGATGTATGTTTGTTACTCAATCACGCCAGATTGGCTGAACGGATCTGGATGAAATTTGTCAAAAATAGATTATAGTCAGGAATAGCACATAGGATACTTTTTATCCCGGGAATATGTTCCCTCGGGATAATTTACGAGTTCCACGCGGGCGAAGCCGCTGGCAGAAGCTATTAACATTTTTTTTAATGCATATTCCCTATTGCATATCGTTCGAATTGCAGCGCATTGCGTCAATGTGACTTACTTGCGATTTCGCTTAGTAAAAATCGTTTATCAGTGTGAATAAATTAAATCGCCTCGAGCCATCAAGAAGGTCGCTTAGTGGCCATCGCACTGCATCAATTCGACACCATTCAACTTAGTTCTATTTTCAGTTTAGCTTGAACGAATTGGTCGATTCGCCGTTTACTAGTCGACAATGCATACCAAGAATAGATGCTATAGAACACTACGTTTTCTACAAACAAACTGCAGGCATTTTAGTTTTGTAAGATTGTGAGTACACTTTTAAACCTTGATTGTACCTATGCAGGTGGCAATAAAAACTAAAAAGGTAGAGTTGGTATTTGCACTACGATAATTTGATAATATAATGATAATAATTTATAATAGGTACATCTAGAAGATTATTTAAGGCTGTGTCTTCAAGAATTTATTTTAAAACAAGTATGTATTTTTATTTTATGTTCTTTTATCTAGATTAATCGATACCAATCTAAATTATATATCTCGTTCTACAAAGTACACAATATTAATGGTTTGGTCTATGAGCAAATAAATATCATTTATTACAGCCTCGTTGGTAAAGTGGTCGCAAGCGCTATTGCTGAGCATGAGGTCCTGGGTTGGATGGCTGGGTTTGGCAAAGTGTTATTGGGTTTTCCATTTGGCATTTCTTAGTAGCAGCCCAGAGTCTGGATTCGTGCCTGGTTGATGGCAATAGGGATCGGGCCCCTATTACATGGGACATATTACACTGTCATATACTTACCTATACAGGATCACCACGATGAATCATCACCATCTTTTTTTATCAATGACGAAATGGTTTATAATAAAATCATATATTTTTAAAATTTATATTACATTCAATTTGCCTAGCCTTTTCCCAACTATATTGGGGTCGGTCAGCTGAGTTCCAGTGTTTTACATGGAGCGACTGCCTATCTGACCTCCACAACCCAGTAACTGGGTAACACGTACGGTACTCCTTGGCAAGACTGGTGTCAGATCTCAAGCTGATTACCCGTATCAACTGTCAAAGAACTTCAAATGACAGCCGAGACCAACGGCTTAACGTGCTCTTCGAGGCACGGAGGAATCTCGGTATGTTGAAATGGTCACCCATCCACGGACCGACCTCGTCAATCGTTGCTTAACCTTGATAATCGACCAGTTCGAATGTTATTATTTAGCCACGAGCTCCTCATAATTTTAAATATATATATTACATTATCATATAAATAAGACGCATAGACCTGTGATCCTAGATATATGATAGTATAAAACCCCCTTTAGGATATAAACATAATTGAATTCATTATGATCATTTCGTGTTTGATAAAAAAATATGATGATTCTTTCATGGTGATCCTAAATATGATCAAATTGATGATAGATACTCTTATATGATAGTGTGTATTCCACTCTGCATTTCGGATATTTAATAAATTTGACGTTTTAAGAGAATAACTACTACTACTACTACAATACACACAATACAACTAATACTATTATAATATACTCACAACGGATCTGTGTCTCTGAATTGGCTGCAAGAGGCTGCGCAGTTGCTATTTTTGTGTCAATATTGAAAGTGAAAATAGCATTGTATAACTGTCTCTTTCACTCGCATGCGTTTGTCGCATCATCCTATCTCGCTTACTCTTTGCTGTTAATCTGTTTCGTGCGCAATATTTGACAGAGCCAACTTCAGAGACACAAAGATCCGTTGTGAGTATTATAGGTTGGTATTTTTGGCTTAGCTAAGACAAGCTATGAGAGAACAAATCCACTGCCCGGAGAAACCGTGAACTAACTTCCACATTTGGATCCAACATCGTTGTGACCTAAAAGATTATCTATTTTAATATCCTTTTTTACGTTTGCGATAAACATGGACATTTTTAAGTTTGTAATTTTTTATTAATTATATTTTAATAGTTTTTTATAAATTACGTTCATGTCTAAGAGCTGCGTTCACATTGATTGTGTGATGTTTTTACGACCTTGTGAGATTTTAAAATGGATTGTTGTCAGTGGTTGACACACAACTTAAAACACGATTTAGCCACGCGTATTGGTCATACTTGTACTTCTGTTCTACTGATATATAACATAAAGGCCGAGTTTCTCACCTCTAAATTAACGCAGAATTAATGTGACAAATTGTCAAGCACGCGTTATCTGCTGTGATTGGCTGTTGAAAATTCATTCAACCAATCATAGTAGAAAACGCGTGCTTGACAATTTGTCACATTAATTCTGCGATAATTTAGAGGTGACAAACTCGGCCAAAGAGACGCAGTTTAATATCGATTTTAGGAATCGCTTATATTGAGAGTCATACCAATCAATTTTATTTTGCTCGAACGGCCCTCACAGTCATGTGCCAATAAGACTTTTCCGGAAAAAAATACGACTTGTTTGTTCATTACTCGACGCGTACCATAATATATTTTTAAATAAGCGTCTTCATAGCCCGTGCAACCAATTTTGACTTCTATTGCGTTGGCATCTATGGCAGCTGTAGTAAACAGTTGGGTTTTGTTAACAAATTTATCTTTTCAAACCATCCTTATGTTTACGTAATATAACTCAAAATTGGTTGTACGGACTGAAAAAAGGGTTGTAAAAAATCTATTATAATGTTATTTCAAATGGAATATAGTTCTAAATTAGCGCGTCTTGTAAATGTCGTTGAAAATATATAATATGTACAATGTGTACTGTTGTCTGTATGTAAATAATGTTTTATTTGTATATCTGTGGTGTCTGTTTAATTTGTAAATATGAATAAAGCGCTTGTATTATAATTACTTACCGTGTTTTTTTTTGCCCAAGAAAAAGTACACAAACGAACGGTCTCATGATCAAAAGCAATGCAGTTTTTACAACGTATTGTAGTCACTGCAAAGGACAGAAATAAAACAAATCATATTTAGATTACTCTTTAATCTCAAACAAAACACCTTGCCGAGTAAAATAATCGAACATTTCAAATTAATCTGGTCAGCCACTGCTCGGTAAATATAACTGTGCACTTGGCGTTGTGACATCACTCTGTCGTTCAACTCTCGCTATTGGTGCACGAGGCGAACGCGGGTTGGCGGGAGTTAGGGCGAACTGCAGTTATTTTGACCGAGTAGTACTTAACTTCTAACACAAAATTTTAGATAAACTAAAATGTTTTCAATATGATTGATTTTCTTATCACATAGCAAATCAAGGGCTTAAAAATTATATACCTACTCAAAAAATCGTTTTTTTTTCAACTGGACAGTTTAAATCTCGAGTAGCCATTTAGAACCTAGATTTAAAATTACATTAATCTCTAATCATATAATACACAGCGATTATAAAGTTATTATTTATATCATAGAAATACTCGTATTATATATCTATGACTTATATTTACAAAAATCTTACTCCGTATTCAGACATATCAAAACCATCATGGTGCCACTATGAGAGGAAGAAGGAGCTATACAGAACTAATAGCACTAGGTAGGTACTATCCCTTTTTAACCGACTTAAAAAAAAGGAGGAGGTCCTCAATTCATCGGAAAAATAAAAAATAAATTATTTCGTCCCCCATTAACTCAAAGTCACATCACATTATCAGCCTATTAATGTTCCCACTGCTGGGACACAGGCCTCCTCTTTGTGACCGGGAATGAGCCATAATCCACCACGCGGGCTCAGTGCGGGTTGGTAGATGTCACATATCTTCGAATTTTTGGTTCTACGACATGCCGGTTTCCTCACGATGTTTTCCTTCACCGTTATGAGAGCAGTGGTGATGAAATAATCTACACAAAGTAAAGCGCGGCCGATACCACTGTGCCACCACTGCTCACACTTAACTCAAAGTCGCCTGGACTGATTTGGAAAATTCTTCTTGTTTGAAATGGTATACTTCCCAGGTGGTTCCATGGTCATCAGGTCACGATCTGATGATAGGATCCAAGTTAAATCGAAGGAACTCAACAAATTTTATAGGCATACTTTTAGCGATTTTGGTATTTTCATCAACCATGCAATCCTTCGCATTCAGAAAGTATCATATGGTGAAGTGGAACTGATGAAGAAGACCACCGATTTCGAAAAAGAAAGTTTTTTTTTTTTTTGTAAAAGACTTCTGCACACTGTGTGCTTGTTAGTTTTAACACTTCAGAGTAAGACCCCAGAGGGGGTGACCATAAGCTCTTAGAGTATGTAAGGTTATTTTGAGATAGATTATGAGACATGTATACACGTCATATAGGTACATCTGTCCCTTACACACACTCAAAATACCCTTACTCTAAGAGCTTATGGTCACCGCCCATTGTTGTAAACGAGCTAGTAAATTAAACCCTGCGGACTTACAATAAATCATACCAGTGCTATTCATAATTTTTACAACTTATACTAACCGTATTCCATACGATTTGAGCAAAAGTGCGAAAGATATGTTTTCAGCTCAGCTCTTTAATCAAGTCGTACAATATACCAACTTAATCTATTTATATAAAAATCAATGCCACTTTTCGTTGTTATTTTATAACTCAAGAACGGGCTCACCTATCCAAACCAATTTTTTAGGCTTTATTCGGATTATTTAGCAGATGGGTGAAGAAAAAAAAAATTAAGAAATTGAAACTTAGGTTAGAGTTGTGTAGGGTAGGGTAGGTAGGGTAGATAAATGTTTGGTGTTTTTATGGCAAAACAAAGTTTGCCGGATCATCTAGTTTTCTATACATATAAATCGAAGTCGGGTTAGTTACACCATTTATAACTCGAGAACGGCTAGACCGATTTACCTATATTTTAATTGGTTCGATTATCTCCGTCCCGAATAACAGAATAACTATTAAAACATCGGCAAACTTAACGTATTTTTTTTTGAAAATTCATTTCCTATAAGTACTTTTTGCAAATAAAACGCCATCGCCACCATCTCTGATACCTCGAAGAATAAAAATTTGAAAAGTCCTGAAGGACTGTTAATTATTTATAATAATACTAGCTGACCCGGCAAACTTTGTTTTGCCATAAAAAGACCAAACATTTATCTACCCTACCCTACCCTACCCTACCCTACCCAACCCTACCCTACCCTACCCTACACTACCCTACACTACCCTACCCTACCCTACCCTACCTACCCTACCCTACCCTACCCTACCTACCCTACCCTACCTTACCTACCTACCATACCCTACCCTACCCTACCCTACATACCTACCCTACCCATTAAAAAAAAAAATATCCTATCTCTCAAGTTGGATCGAACTGCACATGGTGTGCGAATTTTATTATAATCGGTTAAGTGGTTTAGGAGTCCATTGAGGACAAACATTGTGACACGAGATTTATATATATTAAGATAAAGGTTTAATATATTTCATCTTTAATTACAAAAGCTAAGCTGAAAACTATCGTCCATTTGATTACAAAATTATATATTCTATCTACATCTTATATACCTACGGCCTAATACAAAATTAAATCTCTGCGGCAAATCAGTTCGTCAGGGAAAACACGGCTTTGAGCACAAAATATGCCAAGTACAACACTAGGAGTATAGTCACAGCCTTCAGCATCTGGTGCAGGTAATACAACCTGAAATAAAAGTTTTTTACTATTTATACTGCGTTCGTAATTCAGTTTCTAAGAATAATGTGTTAATGGAAAAATATTTTACAATGCATGTCCTCGAAAAGAGCAGTTTTCCAAGCAGGCAAACTGTGCGGAAAGTGTCACTTTTTTTCACTAGTGCTTTTTACTTTCCTGTATTTTTTTAATTTTTAACTCCACCGTCAGCCCGACGCATAGAGTTTTTATTATTTGAGAAAAGTTTAACAAATTAGTTATGTACAGATTATCATTCATATAAAAGGTAAAATAAAACTAATACTTCATTTTAGGCGTTTTTAATTACTCTAGATTTAGATTTTGATCAATAAATTAATTTTAAATATTCATTAAATATGTTTGGCAGAATGTATATTTTGCTTGTGCCTTATTGCGTTACGATGTGACAGATATTTGCACATGCGCAGTAGATATGCCCGAGGAATTATTAGTTAATCTGTGGATATGCTGAACGCGCTTGAATCAGCCCGCCTTATTAATTTCATTGTATTTATTTATTTATTTCCTCGCACAATGCATAGTAAAATGTTGTATGATACACGTACGTAAGATGATTTCCGACTCGTGTCGATTTATCCACTCACTCGCTTCGCTCGCTCGTGAATAAAAATGCCACTCATCGGAAATCACCCACCTTCCGCACTTGTATCATAAATAACTATTTTCACCTCAGCACCTCAAACAAGCAGGTTTTGCTGCTTAAAGACAGTGAGCAAAATTCGATTTTGCTGCGAGCGTGAGACAAAGTAACTTTTTAATTATTTTTTTTAAATGCCGAGTCAGTGCTGGGTCTACTCACAACATTCGAAAGATTTGAACTTCACTTTGTTCTGTCACTTTCACTTCGATACGAAAAGAGCGAGAGATAGAAACAAGTAGATTCGAAGTTCGATTTTCAAATTCCATATATAATAGGCTCAAAAAAGAAACCAACAATAAAACGTTCGGAAACACGTCATCTATAAAATTTCAAATCAAGGTTTAAATGGAATTATTATACTTTTCTCTTAATAATCGAATTATATTTTTTTATAATCAAATAAAGAGATGTTGAAGTAAAAAATACGAAGTTTATCATGTATCTACATATGTATGTATCTACATAATTATTTAAAGTTTTAACAATCTTTATTGTGATAGAATAATTTAGTAATAGTGCAATTTCCGAACGCATCTTTAAAAAATAGCGGGCTTAAAATTTTTATTCTTTTCTTCTTCTGTTCTGCTAGCTACAAAGTGCGATACACGTTGGATATTAAGACAAAAAAGACAAAAGATATTTATTTCAACTAGGCCACCAAGCGGCACTTTTGAATGTCACAATTTAAATTTAAATGGAATACAAGTTGATTCTACCGTGCATTCGGAAAGTAGCTAGTTATGGAGAAGAATGCACAAGAAACTCCATACTTTTTAAATTTACATGGAATAAAAGTTGATTCTACCGTGCATTCGGAAAGTAGCTTGTTATGGAGAAGAATGCACAAGAAACTCCATACTTACTCTTTAAAAAAAAAAAAAATGATTCTACCGTGCATTCGGAAAGTAGCTTGTTATGGAGAAGAATGCACAAGAAACTCCATACTTACTCTTTAAAAAAAAAAAAAAATGATTTTTACAATATTTAGGTACATGAGTACATACATTAATAAATTTACATATGTGAGGACAATGCACCCAGAATAGCACTACACACTATACTATGTAAAGGTATAAAGTATTAAAAGTACTCACACATGTACTGTGCAGTTATACAATAGGTACTAGAAAAACATCAACATCCGAAGCAGTTGAGTTATGACCAATCCCAACTGACGGCGCCCGTTCACGAACATGACGCATGAATCGGCACCACCCAGCTCAACCATCATGAAGGGAACCGAATGATCCAACACACGCGCCACCATCAGAGAGACATTTGAGAGAGCATGACACACTCAACTGCCAGGGCATTATTAAAATAATAATAAATAAATATGAGTGAATCCAGTGATGATGTCTGCAATTTAACACCGGAAGAATTGAAGCAGTATGTAAAAAGCGAATCAGTGAATACTCAAACTGAAGTCGCTAAAACAACAATATCGGTTCCATTGGTTCCAAACAAAACTGGTAGGTACTTTTAATTTGCAAAACTGCAATAATTTTACTTTTAACTTTAAATTTTTACAAATATACATGTGGTTTAAATATTACCAAGTTGTATTTTTTACCTTTAGATTATTTTTGTTCTCGCTGCTGAAGTGAAAAGTTGTATTTGCTACACGAGACCAAAGTTATTTGCATCTCGTGTCTTTGAATCCCTCGCTGCACTCAGGATTCTAACCTAGAATCACTCGCTACGCTCGTGATTCAAATATAGAATCCTTCGCTTACTCGGGATTCAAAATCAACACTCGCGGCAAAAACCAACTTTGCTCTCTTGTTGCACAAATAACTATTAAAACGCACACACAAACTTCAGCAGCCTAATTGCGTAAGTAAATTCGGCAACGGAAACAATCTGGTTCTTTCCCAAAAACACACACATACACAAAAAAGTTGTATAAAGATTCAACTTTTTTGTGTATGTGTGTGTTTTTGGGAAAGAACCAGATTGTTTCCTTTGCCGAATTCACTTACACAATTAGGCTGCAGGTCTGCTCAACACACGTGATACAATTTAAAAAAAAAAACGATTTTCAATATTAGCCAATCTAAAATAAACTTAATACAGATCTGGATAAAGTTGATATTTGTTTAACACGAAATAACATCATTTGACAACAAGGATTTGAATGGTTGCAACAAATAGATACATCCTAGGCATAGAAATATCAAATACAGATCCTAGGTAAATAAAATGCCGCCGGGGCGAAACTACTGTGGCCGCGACAAATCGCGGCTCGGCGGACAGAGCTCCGGCAAGATCTCATGGCGACATGGAGAGAACGACTGTCGCAACCCAGTGCTGGGCACGCCACAATTGCGGCGATAAGTCCCTCTTTGAGGAGTGGCTTGAGAAGCGACACGGCGTCCTCACCTTCCGCCTGACGCAGGTCCTCACCGGACACGGCTGTTTCGGGAGGTTCCTGTTCAGGATTAGGCGGGCGGAAACGCCCGGGGGTCACCATTGTGTGGATCACCTGAAGGACACGGTGGAGCATACGGTGGAGATCTGCCTCGCTTGGGCTGGGCACCGCCGTGTCCTCGTGGAGGCGATTGGCGGTGGCAACCTCTCGCATCCAGTCCTGGTTCAGGCCATGTTACGGAGCGAGAGGGTATGGGAAGCTGTCTCCTGGTTCTGCGAAGCAGTAATGCTCGCGAAGGAGGAGGCGGAACGCATGAGGTAGACGCCCTCACGCCCCTAGCCACCGCAGGAGACGCCCTGGGCGTCGGGAGTCGCAAGCCGATTCCCGGCCACCGTAGGCGCGGTCTTGCGGGCGGCGAGTAATGGGTAGCTCGCCGTCCGGTAAGGACCAGGCCCGTGTCGACGGCGCGTTGTGTTCCACGCGCGCCTCAAAGAGATCTCAGCAGAACTGACGGGGTCCGTGAGGGCCGATGCCTGTCTGGGTCGCGGATAAATTAGAAAAAAAGTTACCGCAGCCCTGGCTCAAGAAACTGAAGGAACACGGGCGGGAGAAGCCATTGCCACAAAATGCCCTTGGTGAATCGACAAGTTTCCACGGAGATATATACAGTCAGGGAATTTAATTGTTAATAAGGTTGAATGACACTTTTACCTCATAAAAGATCTTTAAGGCTACTAGGCTGAAGTGTGATTAGGAGGGTCATGTTTGTCGAATGCATCAGGACAAATGGGCCTGAGTCGTTACGCAATGGAAGCCAGAGGACGGGCGTCGTCAACGAGGAAGGCCTTTTTTTGTTTACGGGATAAACCTTCAAAAGGCGCCTGGACGTTTGGGGAAAAGACCAGGGAGTGTGGGATTTTTACCTCACTAAGAACACCCCGCTGATCATCATCAGCATGTAGAAGGGGCTCCGTAACCTCTTAAAAGACCACTCCGAGACCCCTCTGTGCAACGCCTGTTAGGGCAGAGCACTGGGGAGTCTAAAAGAGCGCCTCCCCTGAGCCTCAATGTGCACGGCAGCACGTGATCACTGCTCCACCGTCTTCCCTGGAATCATTTGGAGGACGGGCAGAGTCCCCAAGCGAGCGTCCGTGACCCCAGAGATCGAGGAAGGCCTAGGATAGAAAACGCTTTACGGAAGGATCGTACGTTCCTGCGACCCCTGCGTAGTTGTGAGATGGAACACCGAGGTGGATACAATCAGTAGGAGAAAAATGGGTAGCAAACGCTGGCGTGATGAATTAGAGGCGTTTATTATAACTGAAAAGTGGAAGTCTAGGGGCAGACCTTTGCTCAACAGTGGGATAAACTAAGTTGAAAAAAAAATGAAGGATTAATTTACCGGGCATTGTTACAAAAAGTGGTGAAATAAATTATGTCGTTCACATTACGCATACTACATAGTTTTAGATAGTTATCTACTTACTTTTGCCACTTCTTCCTAGCCTCAGGTAGTGTGGACAGGTCATCCTTGACAAGATACACTCTGAGACCTGAAAAAAAATAAGATGAATTTTAGTATCTGTTCAGAAACAGAAAGTGATCTCTCTCCGGTAGCGTTTGATTGCGTCTCATCGGACTATGACCGTGATGGAATATAGATGGCACCACAGGGTTTGTGGACACACTTGTGCACTCATCATCTATAGCACATAGGTACTAATATTATAAAGAGGTAAAGTTTGTGAGTTTGTGACGTTCTAGGGGGTAATCTCTGGATCTACCGAACCGATTTTGAAAATTCTTTCACCAGTAGAAAGCTGCATTATTCTGAGTGTCATAGGCTATAACATATATTTAAAAAAAATAGAGATCCTTATAAAAATTGCAATAATGTAACCCAAAGTAGCAAAATGTTGCCTGTAAAATTCATTCTTTGGCGTGCGCTGAGGAAACTATTGATGATACATTAAAAATATTAGGTAGGTAGGTAGATAGGGTAGGGAAGGCAGGGTAGGTTGGGTAGGCAGGGTATGCAGAGTATTCTGGGTAGGCAGGGTAGCCTAGTTGAAGGGAGCGAAGCCCCGGGGGTCAGCTAGTGTATAATAATAGCGTAGTTGACTAGTAAGTATTCGCTGAGATTGACCTGCATGGTTAAAATTAGGCCGCCCGGATATTAACTTGTCTAGCCAAATGGAGCCAGATACTTACAAACTAACCCACAACTGGAATCCGCAAGGGAAGAGAAAACGTGTTCGACCCCCTCAAACTGGCTTCGAACCCAGTTCGAACCGTGTAGGCAGAAGCGGCGAGCATCTGAATAACTTAGAGCGAGGTAAGCCTTAGCACGCATTTCGATTTTTATTCGCGTAGGTACTGGATTTATCTAACACGTACTGCGGATAAAATTCCGCACGATTTTTGTCTCCTACCTGTTCATAAAGTTCAAAATATTGGTTTGAATTTAATCCGCGCCGCGGTGCGGTGGATTCTATGGCAAAACACGGATTTCTTGCGGTATTATTTCCGCACGATTTTTTTTCCGCAATGCGGGCAGCTTCATACAATTCCATAGATCACAGGATAAACGGAAAAAAAATCACGGGAATAAAAATCGCAGTGCGTGCTAAGCCAGCTGTGCTCAAGATCGTTCGCGATGAGTGACTTCTGTGGATGCCCTCTATCCCATCTAGGGGACATAATAGGATATTAAGTCAAGTAAACACTTACCAATTAAGAAAGTTTCATACATGTGTTCCCAGGACATCTCCCCTATGCTGAAGGGAAAGACGACGCGGTCCTCAGCCGACAGAGAGCTCCACATGTTCCTCACGTTCGTGTCCGAGAACTGCCAGTCTTGCATCGAGAAGTAGAACAGAATGTTGGCAAGCTTCATCACTTTGTGGTACAGTTTCAGCATCCTGAAAAGGCAGGTGTGTAATGATAGCGCCATCTTGTGAAAAAGTCATAATATTATAACACCATCTAGTGGAGTTATTTGGTATGCAGTTAGTTTCTGGAAAGGGACTAACTATAGTTTTTATCTCGGCATTTAACGGTTAGGGCGGTGGAAATTGGGATGGAAGTTTTTGTGGTGAACAAATAATTTCTCAATTAGTAGGGATTACTATTCGAAGTGCTAATGCTATGCAGACGAAGTCTCTGGCAAAAGCTAGTTAATTTATAAAATGAATAGCTTTTGACTTGTTTTGATGTAGGTAACTCATAACTGTAACGTTTCAGCAAAATACGTTCCGTAGTTCCTTGACCTGAGTGCGCAGTACGCGTCCACCAACAGCGCCGGGAGGTAGTTGTAACGGAACGTTACAGTGAATTAATGCTTCGTTCTTTGTTTGTTTGCGACTTGGAAAGCGCCGGGTACCAGAGGCGCGGGGGCCGCGGGGGGACGATTATTCGTATAGTTTTTTTTATTCTTTCACTTCAATCTTTTAATTTTTTTAATTTTCAATCATATTAAAAAAAACTACTACATCTGCACCGTAACGAGAAATATAGGGGTAGGTACATAAAATAATGATTAGCAAAAAAATGAAAATGGCAATGATTATGCTGTTCGTAATTTGTGTGCTATTCAAAACTTACCCTAATTCGGGATTTCCACGCACAACTTTTACGTTAAATTGTTCTACACTCGAGAAATAAAATATCTAGTTTTAAATAATAACGCTCGTGTCTGCTAGAGCACTCGACATTACGTAAACCGATACTTGTGCCCGCACATCAGCCTAGGAGCGACTGATGGCGAGCACTGCGCGATGCGTGTGCTCACACACCAGCCTAGGAACGACTGCCGGCGAGCACTGCGCAGGCGGTCGTCTGGAATCTTTCTTTATCATTCGTTCTATTCTATACGAATAATCGTCCCCCTGCGCCTCTGGTACCCGGCGCTTTCCAAGTCGCAAACAAACAAAGAACGAAGCATTAATTCACTGTAACGTTTCGTTACATAGTGCAGGAACAATTTGTAGAACAAGAACGTGTAGGAATTCTCAAGAAGCGTAATGATGTAGTAGCGTAATGATGTAGTAGTTACATGATCCGCTTGCCCGTGAGTGCGCAGTAGCAGGACGCGTCACCAATAGCGCGGGGAGGTAGTGCAGGAAGAATTAGTAGAACAAGAACGTGTAGGAATTGTCAAGTAGCGTAACAATGTAGTACATACACGCGCCGTTCGCGTTTGGCCGGAGTTGCCCGTGAGTGCGCAGTACGCGTCCAACAACAGCGCCGGGAGGTAGTGCAGGAACAATTTGTAGAAAAAGAACGTGTAGGAATACTAGGAATTGTCAAGTAGCGTAATAATGTAGTACTTACATACGCCGCTTGCCCGTGAGTGCGCAGTACGCGTCCACCAATAGCGCGGGGAGATAGTGCAGGAAGAAGTTGTAGAACAAAAACATGTAGTAATTGTTCGTCGGGTTCAGTCCGTAGTACCTGGAGTTAGAGATGTGATGTAAGGTTGGATTGGAATACACCGGATAAAGTATAAAAGTCGTTTTAATACTACTTATTTTCTGTAAAATAACAAGCTGAAATTTATAGCAGTCATGGTCTGCCTTTAACAATACAATTACTCTGTCTCTGCACTTACAGCTCAATCAATAGTACTTTTTTTACTATACCTATCTATTATTCTGTTTTTGTTGCTGTTGTATTGTGTCTGTGTTGAAAAAATAATTTCTAATCCATTCTTTACTTTAACAGCTATCGCTGAAAATCAGCGCTTTGGCTCGGTTTCGTTTTTGGCGGTTGTGACGCATACTTTCTCTATTTGTATTTGATTTATTTCTCAGACAACAAAAGGTCGCCACTGACAACAAATCGAAAATTTTGGTAATTTCTTTTCTTTTGTTTTATCTATTTGTGGTACCTATGCCGCATACCTGGCACAAATAAACTATTTTTCTTTCTTTCGTAGACCTCTTTAAGTGAATAAAATACTGAACTATCTCTCTTGTGGGTGTTAAAAGAGAACTTACCAAACTGCCTTAGTGGTGGGTACATCCATGCCATACTTGCGATTCCCCTCAATGAAGTTGCCCCAAGTCATTGGGTTCTGTGCTCCTGACACGAAGTTGTAGATAGGAATGTCAGAAGTTTGGCTGAAAATATTAGGTTTTAACATTTTTTTATTTATATACAGTAAGTAACATAATTATGTGTAAAGTAGTAAAAATATACCTACAGTGTTTACGAAAGAGGGTGCTGGGCTGTGAGTGTGCGTAAGGGACAGATGTATACAAGTCATAAACATCTGTCCCTTATACACACACTCAAAATAACCTTACTCTAAAAGCTTATGGTCAACCCCTTGACCTAATCTTTGTTAAGTAACTATCTAAGATTGATTTCAACGTTTTTATACAGAAAGCTGAGAATCAGCGCTTTTTGAAAACTTAAAAGCCCTGATTTCCCATTGAATGTATTGTAGTGACATCTATGATGACATGCTTATAAGAACTATTCCGCATCACGCAAGCAGAGTTTATAGCGCGATTTCAATATATATGTCATGGACCAAGTTTAGGTTACCGTCGACTTTGTTGCTTAAATATTAATCGTATTTATCTATTTTATATTAAAACCAATGTCAACATTAAAATGATTAATAAATACACATTTTTTATTACCAGACCCAATGCGTGATGGGCATTATTCAGAAAGCCCGGTCAATTTAATTACTTCAACAGTTTTTATCATAGTGCCTACTCATATTGGGCATTTTTGAAATTGCCCGGACATTATAAATAATGCCGTATTAATCGTCCATAACATATACAACATTCCGACAATAACCGTAGGACAGTTGTCCAGACCAGACACAACAGCCGTCTGGTCGGAGGAATAGTAGATAGAATAATTTTTGTACTCACTTCTCCTTATAATTCTTGGCTGTGAACCAAGTGGAGGCAAGGATGGCGTTGACGCACAGGTCCACGGGGACCATGTCGGCCACCTTGTCTAGGTCCATGTACATAGTGCGCAGGACCTGTGGGAAGTGAGTTTTATAATGAGGTACTCACACACAACATGCAATTATTCATACAATTATCACGTTTCAAACTAAAAGTCTCCTTTCAAGAAATCAAAATCGGTTCATCCGTTTAGGAGCTATGATGCCACAGACAGATACACAAACAAACAGGTACACACGTCAAACTCATGACATCCCTCTTTTTCCGTCGGGAGTTAAAATGAGACTTCATATGACGGAATGGTGAAAGAGGCAGGTAATGTTTCTGATTAAGTATCCAAAAATAATTAGGTATTATGTTTTGTGTGTACAGTAATAAAAGCTTTTAAGCAAATCAAGATCAAACCGACTGAAGATCTGTGGGGAATATCCATCAAAGCTTATACCTCCATTATTCAGAGCCGTACTTAGCTTTAATTTTCAATTTGTGTGTGGATCAAGGAGTCTTTCCGGATCTAACGAAATATAGTAAGGTTATACCACTTTTTAAATCCAGGGACAGTAAAGACACAAATAATTATAGACCAGTATCCGTGTTGCCGGTTTTCAGCAAGGTATTCGAAAAGATAATGATAAATAAATGCTCATTCATTTTAATACGAATAACATCTTGCATGATAAACAGTATGGTTTCACCAAAGGACGTTGTACAACTGACGCTGGTGTTACCCTATTAAAACACATATTTAATGCGTGGGAAGAGTCGTAAGATGCCATAGGTATCTTCTGCGACCTGTCGAAGGCGTTTGATTGCGTTAATCATGAAACATTACTTCTGAAACTTGAGCATTACGGGCTAGGTCAATCAGCGTTAAGTTTGGTTAAATCTTATTTGAATGATAGACAACAATTAGTTTTAATAAACGGTGTGAATTCGATGGAGTTAAACGTGAATATGGGGGTACCCCAGGGCTCAATTTTAGGTCCTTTCTTATTTTTAATATACATAAACGATTTAGTTACCCCGTTTATAGTAAAACAAACTAAACATGGTGTTATTTGCTGATGACACGTCTTTAATTTTTAAATAAATATACCTACTTGTCAGGTTGACGACGTAAATAACGCGCTACGGCAGGTTCAGGATTGGTTCACTGCCAATAATTTAGTTTTAAATGGTAAAAAAAAACAAGTGCGTAAAATTTTCCTTGCCGAATGTCAAAAGTACTGATTGTGACATTATATTAAACAAGGAGAAGCTAGAATTCGTCGATAAAACGGTTTTCCTGGGGATCACACTAGATTCAAGGTTACAATGGGGTCCTCATTTAAAATCACTTGCAGGGCGGCTAAGTTCGGCAGCTTTTGCTGTTAGAAAAATTCGTCAATTTACTGATGTAGATACCGCGAGGCTAGTCTATTTTAGTTACTTTCATAGTATAATGTCTTACGGTATCTTACTATGGGGAAGGGCTGCAGACATTGAGTCAATTTCTATTCAGCAGAAACGAGCCATCAGAGCGATATACAATCTTCATCGGCGTGATACTCACAACTTGGTGTGTAGGGATGCCCAACGCCGCCATATTCATAAGTCTGTTGAAAACGGTGATCCAGCCAAAGTCTGGAAATTTCTTAGATCAATGGGAGTGGGAAAATCGCGCCAAGATTCTATTCCTAAAGATATAGATCTTGAATTACTTAATCAACATTTTTCCACATCTTCTAACTTCAACGGCACTATCAAAGCAAAAACTTTAAATGATCTTTCATCTCTTCCCACTCCCGATTATTCACCATTCGTCTTTAATCAGTTTTCCGATTGTGATGTTAAGAAGAGTATAGAATCTATATCTTCTAATGCTGTTGGTAGTGACTGTATCAGTCGCAAGATGATACTCCTTATACTTGACGAAATCCTACCTGTCATCTCCCATATCCTTAATCATTCTGTATCCTGTGGTGTCTTTCCCTCTTCTTGGAAAGAAGCCCAAATTACCCCTCTTCCAAAAAAGCGTAATCCTGTTTCCTTCACTGAATTTCGTCCTATTTCCATATTACCATTTCTATCCAAAGTCCTTGAACGCCTTATCCATAATCAACTTAGTACATTCCTGTGCAAGAACCACCTCCTTAATTTTTTCCAATCCGGGTTTCGTCCAGGACATAGTACTACAACAGCTCTTGTTAGCATAACGGACGATATTAGACTTGGTATGGAAAATGGAAATCTGACGGTACTTTCCTTATTAGATTTCAGCAATGCTTTTAACACCGTCGATTTTGATATTTTACTCGGCATACTCAGCTCTCTTAACATATCTCCAACGGTAATTGATTGGTTTCGTAGTTACCTGTGTGGCCGCCAACAACGTATTTGCATTGAAGGTTCTACTTCGTCATGGTGCAATACCTCTGCAGGCGTACCACAGGGGGGCGTTCTATCTCCTCTTCTTTTCGCTATTTTTATTAATTCTATTTCTAATGACCTTCTCTCATCCTACCACCTTTACGCTGACGATTTGCAAATATATTCTCAAGCTCCGGTAGATGAATTGACGAAGGCAGTTAATATGATCAACAAAGATTTAGGTTGTATTTCTAAGTGGAGTTTGGCCCATGGTATCAGGGTTAATCCTGCGAAGACTCAGGTCATTGTTGTCGGCAGTCCTAGGTTGCGCTCAAGAGTTAACTGGTCGCAGCTCCCCCGGATTGTTTTTGATGGCTCAGCTATTCCATACAGCGACTCAGTGAAAGACCTGGGTATTTTAGTTGACAAGGACTTTTCGTGGGGTCCTCAGCTGCAGGAGGTTAGCCGCAAGGTGTTTGCGTCTGCAGGGTCTTTGCGCAGACTGCGCAATTTTCTTCCAACTGCCACCAAAACTGCGCTTGTCCAATCCCTCCTTCTCCCAATCCTCGATTATGCAGATGTCAGTTATTTAGATCTAACTGAAGTGCAGCTAGATAAGCTTGAGCGACTCCAAAACTTTTGCATTAGATTCATTTTTGGTTTACGCAAATATGACCATGTTTCTGAATTTCGTACTAAGCTCAAGTGGCTGCCAATCCGCCTTCGCCGGAATGCCCACATTTTATCGTTACTCTACAGTGTTCTGTTTATTCCTACAACCCCCTTTTATCTCAAAGAACGCTTTAAGTTCCTTCATGACACACATTCTAGACACTTGAGATCATCGGAGAATTTGAGACTTTTGATGCCTGCTCATTCTACTAAGTTCTACAGTAAATCGTTCACGGTCCAGGCTGTTCGATTGTGGAATGAGTTGCCGATGTCAGTAAGACAAGCCCAGTCACTAGCATCTTTTAAAAATCTTGTCAAGAATCATTTCCTTTGTCTTTAATGCTTTTCTGTTTCTTCCATTTTTTTATTTTTTATTTCCAATCTTTGTTCAACCATTCTTTAATTATTATTTTTTAAATGTAATATTATGTATGTATATATATTTGTAAGTTTGTGTATAGTATTTTATATAGCTATATAATTTGTATGTATTAATATATATTTTTTTTTTAATATAACAGTACACCCTACCCCCTATTTTTATCTTAAGTTCTTTAGTCCATCCAAAGGTTGTCTGGTAGATATCGCTGTCAGCGATAAGACCGCCTTTGTACCCATAGTATTAAGTTGCTGTATAATATGTGTTATTTCTTTTTTTGGTGTACAATAAAGTATATTCTATTCTATTCTACTCTAAGGTAACTGTTTAAGGACATTAACATCATGATGGTTCCTTGTCAATATATTTATGAAAACATCATGTACGTGAGAAAGAATTTACATCTTTTTAGAAGAAACGGAGACAGACTTAATTACATTACTAGAAATAGGGACCAATTATTTCAACCAGGTTTCAGACTGGCTAAAGTAGCCTCATCTTTAATGGGGTACTGTACAAAATGTTACAATAAAATTCCTTCCCACATTCTAGAACTGAAAACTTGTATAAAACGCACACTATGCAGGCAGGTATATTATAAGTTGGGGTATTACATCACTGATAAAAATGCTTGGTCCAATGCTAGTCCTGCTCCACAACCACTAGGGCGCAAAAACAAGTGATATGCAGAACATTATTGTTTTGAAGTATTGTTGGACCTGCTGAAGACTGTATCAATATAAATTCAATTACTTTTAGTTAATACTAAAACTATACACGTGCTGTGCAGTTATATAATTATGCACAGCACGTGTGTGAGTACTATGTACCAAAGTCAAAGTCAAATGTGTTTATTGTTGCACTGTATAGAGTTTACACGCATGTTATATGTTATTTGTAGATAAGTGTAAACAATTGTTGGTAGACCTAATAAATAAAATAAAATAAAATAAAATAAATTTCAAGTAGGCCATTATGTGGCACTTTTGAACGTTAAAATTTACATTTAAAAAAAAATGATTCTACCGTGCATTCGGAAATGTAGGTTGTTATGGAGAAGAACGCACAAGAAACTCCATACTTACTCTTTTAAAAAAAAGTTTTATACAATATTTATATAGGTACATACATTAATAAATTCGTATACGTGAGGACGATGTACCCAGCACTACTAAACTACATATAGTTATGAGAGAATTACAAGCATTAACAGGTAAATTACTTTACTTGATAAATAGGAACATGGTCCTCACGTACTTACAAATAGTGCAAACATAGGTACATTACCTAATTAAACAACAACAGAACAGTGTGCGAGTCAATTTTTTTAAACAAAAAAGAAGAAAAAATAAAAATAAAGCATTACTATAATTATGAATATAATACAAATTAACCATTTTGATTTTGTCCACACCAAAGATAGGCCTATGGAGCAGGACCAGCATGTTTCCAAGCATTCTTATCTTGAATATAATCATCTAATTTGTAATATGCTTGTTTACAAAGTGTGCTTTTAACTATTGTTTTAAATTTTCTTTCATTTAACTTTAATATCTCACAAGGTATTTTGTTATAGAATTTAACACAGTACCCCATGAAAGATGTGTGTACTTTAGTTAATCTATATGATGGTTGATCTAACTTATCTTTATTTCTGGTATTACAATTGTGTCTATCACTAACTTTACTAAAGAGATTTAAATTTTTCCTTACATACATAATATTTTCATAAATGAATTGGCAAGAAACTGTCATAATATTAATCTTTTTAAATAGCTCCCTAAGAGATTCTCGGTGACTTAACTTATATATGGCTCTGACAGCTCTCTTTTGCAATATAAATATTGATTCAATGTCAGCCGCCCGACCCCACAGTAAAATACCGTATGACATAATGCTGTGAAAGTAACTAAAATAGACCAAACGCGCGGTTTCTACATCCGTTAACTGTCTTATCTTTCTAACAGCATAAGCGGCTGAGCTCAGCCGTCCTGCCAGAGATGTTATGTGAGGCCCCCATTGTAATTGGTCATCTAGAGTGATTCCTAGGAAAACTGTTTGATTTACATAGTCCAGCTTTTCTCCATTCAATATGATGTCACATTCGCTACTTCTAACATTCGGCAATGTGAATCTAATACATTTGGTTTTTTTTTCATTTAGTACCAAATTGTTTGCTGTGAACCAAGTTTGGACCTGATGAATAGACTTATTCACATCATCAAGATTTTGTGATCGTCGATCTATTTTAAATATCAAAGATGTGTCATCAGCAAATAACACGATCTTCGGTTGATTTTGTAATAATTGGGGCAAATCGTTAATGTAAACTAAAAAGAGGAATGGACCCAATATAGAGCCTTGAGGAACGCCCATTGTCATTTCAGACCCTAGTGAGTTTACGCCGTTTAGTACCTAATGGTAGATTTACCCAATTGTAAATCTACCATTAGGTACAGCCTTTGTGTCGTTCGTTGACTTGTGTGTGCCCTGGCAGTTGAGTGTGTCATGCTCTCTCAAATGTCTCGCTGATGGTGGCGCGTGTGTTGGATCATTCGGTTACCTTCATGATGGCTGAGCTGGGTGGTGCCGATTCATGCGTCACGTTCGTGAACGGGCGCCGTCAGATGGGATTGGTCATAACTTAACTGCTTCGGATGTTAATGTTTTTCTAGAACCTAATATATAACTGCACAGTACATGTGTGAGTACTTTTAATACTTTATACCTGTAGTTAGTATAGTGTGTAGTGATTCTGGGTGCATATTTATTAATGTATGTATTTATGTACCTAAATATTGTAAAAAATCTATTTATACCATTCCCCTCTAAAAAGCTTATTTTATTCACTGAAAACAGTGAATAAAAAGCACTTTTACTCACTGTTTTGGTGTTTGAATTTGGAACACACCAATGTATTCAAACTCCATCTCAATGCTACATCAACCTCCTTGCGCAAAAAAAAATCGATGCAAACTTCTTGTGCAGCGAATACTCGACTTTCAAACTACTTCTTTGATTTTAATTTTGAATTTTATTATATTTAGGATTTTAATAATGATTTTGATTTTAGTCTAGGATATTTATTGAATACTTATTTGGATTGTAATTCTAATATTAATTGCATTGGAGTTTAATTAATAATATTTATGAACGTAACGGAGGTGGTCACTGGTCCCTGAAACACAGGTGCTGTTACCTAGCTCAGCTTCAATTTAAACCATGGGGTAACACATTTTTTGAAAATATTGAAAGTAATAAAACATTTATTTATTATTATTCCTTGTGCTTTTCGCTTAAATCTTTCTTTTTCTCGTAGTCATGGTATAAAATATAGTATGCAACTCTTGAATAAAACGGATTTATATCGAGGGCCATGAATCACTCGCGTTGCTCAGGATTCTAACACTTGAATCACTCGCTGTGCTCGTGATTCAATCATCATAAATCACTCCCTACGGTCGTGATTCATTTGTTAGAATCCTTCACTTGTTCGTGATTCATCTACGGCCCTCGCTTTAAGTCCGTCCTTTATTCACTAGTTGCATAATATACTATTTATTTTTAAAAGAGTAACTATGGAGTTTCTAGTGCGTTCTTCTCCATAACATGCTACTTTCCGAATGCAAGGTAGAAACAATTTTTATTCCTTGTAAATTTTAATGTAACGTTCAAAAGTGCCGCTTGGTGGCCTAATTGAAATAATAAAATGTCTTTGTCTTTGTGGGTCAAGTTTAAGGCACGCTTACCCCGGTACCGATGCCGACCACCAGGCCCGTTGGTCCGTACACGCTGTCGGTCCAGCCTCTCACGGGCTCCTCGTAAGTGGATACAACTGTAACAAGATAACATTTTAAAGATGAAGTGAAAGATTTTTACATACTCATCCGATAACTTCATCACTAGTTCCTTTCTTTATCTAACCAACTTTAAAAAACAGTTCTTTTTAAACAGTCGAATCAGAACTTTTTACTAGGTGAACCGATTTTGATTATTCTTTTATTTGAATGCTGTTGCTTGTCATGTGGTCCCATTTAAATTTGATCAAGATCTGATGAAGTACTTCGGAGATATAAATATATATATATCACACACATCACATCATCAGCCTATTAATGTTCCCACTGCTGGTACACAGGCCTCCTCTCTGTGAGAGGGAATGGGCCGTAATCCACCACGCGGGCCCAGTGCGGGTTGGTGGATGTCACATGTCTTCGAATTTTTGGTTCTAGGACATACCGGTTTCCTCACGATGTTTTCCTTCACCGTTTTGAGAGCAGTGGTGAAGAAATAATTTACACAAAGTAAAGCGCCTGTCTGGGCTCGAACCCACGACCGACAACTTGTAAGTCGCGGCCGATACCACTGAGCCACCACTGCTCACCATATATATAGATATAGATATTTCTGGGACGCAGCTGCCTTCGGTATTAATAATAGACAACAGATTAATGAAACTATAAACAATTTCAAGATCCAAGGCATAGCCTTGGATGTTGTAGGCACCCGATAGCTTTTCCGCACGATGTATCACCATAAGCTTAGTTTTCTGCCTATTTATTGCAAGTCCCAACTTGCCACTCTCCACCTCCAATCTCTCGGCGCACGGTTGGCGCAGTGGTTGAGCGATTGACTGCTGCGCTGCGTGTCGCGGGTTCGATTCCCGCACGGAACAAATATTTGTATGACCTACAGATAGTTGTTCCGGCTCTGGGTGTTGTGTATGTGAGTTTATATGTTTGTAAACGCACCCACGATACAGGAAGAAATTCCTAGTGTGGGGCAACGTTTTAAAAAAAAAAAAAAAAAAAACTATGCAATATCTCCTTCATGTTGTCATATGTTGTAGATAGGCGAACTGTATCGTCAGCGTAGCGTAGATTGGAGATGCGCTTTCCACCAACAGCAAACCCCTTTTCACAGCCCTCAAGAGTTTTTCGAATTATATACTCTTCGTATACATTAAAGAGTAAGGGTGAAAGGATGCATTTACAAACATTTAAACTCTCGGACCCCCAACTATTTGTAGGTTGCACGAATATTTGTTCCGTGCGAGAATCGAAGCTATGACACGCAGCGCGACAGCGAATCTCTCAGCCACTGCTCCAACCGTGCAGTCTCTTCTTGATTTTTCTTCATTACACATATAGCTGAACGTTCAAGTGTAAGCGTCTACTAGCTTCAGTGTGACTCACCTATGGACGGCCTGACGATGCTAATCGGCAGACCCTCGCCGTGGGTCCTGACTGCCTCCTCTGCGATAGCCTTCGTTAAACAATACGTGTTGGGACGCTTTCCTAGAAGCCTGAAAGTTATACAAATGACTGTAATGGAAAGCATTTCACGTCTGACATAAGTGGAGCATATCAAAAACAAAATATGTATCTAGCTGTTTCATTTTGATCGGGAAGGCGATGCTTTTGTATGGAACAGCAAGCAGCCCAATATCGTAACATATTAATTCATGGAATCGATTGGTCTGTGTTTTCTGATACTGTAACCTGAGGGTCTTTAAGTCAAGAGTAAATAAGGTAATTCTAGTCCAAGCGTGCTTTTGGATCGACCACATCGTCGCTTACTATCGCGTGAATTAATGGCCAAACGCGGGTATATGAATAATAAAAAAAACCGCTTCTACTTTGACAATTCAAAAGTATTCATTGCCTATTTTACGCTGTAGAATGAACGGATATTTAAACTAAATTTAGCAATTAATTATATTATGTGGTTTGAAATATCAAACTAGTTACGCAATTATGCTGCTGATGTGTCTATCAGCGTTTAAGTTCTAAGATACTCACGTTGGCAAGATACTTTCAATAAGTTTGTCATCCATCTCCGTTATGGCTTCCAATGCTTCCACGGACATAGGGGGCTCGTAGAACCTAAAATCATAATAAGTTAATTAATGATACTATAGATTTGAGTTTTTTTTAAACTCGCTACTACAATCCTGAGTGAGATCTAGGAAAGTACCTAGTCACGTCTGCGTCAGCACTCATCAGTATAGAGGTATGAAGAACTGAGTGGAAAATTACTCATACCCCATCCCATAGAGTAGAGAGTATCCTCCGACTAGGTACAACACCTATGAAATCTGTTATAAATTATGTATATTAAGGAAACCATTTCATCTAAAAATACAAACTTACTTTTCCTCAATGTGTTTAACTTGTGTGTTAGAAAAGGCGGTGGACACATGAGTGACGGCCTTCAAGTTCCTGCACTCCTTGGCGAGCTTGAGCACCTCCTTAGTTCCCTTGACGTTGATGGCGGTGGACACAGACAACTTCTCGTCGAACTTCACTGTGGCCGCCGCATTGATAATTATCGTCACCTGTAACGACATCGAGCGGTGAGTGTTGGAACTATTTGGTAAGCGCCATCTAGTGTTGGTCATGCATAAAATCTCGCCTGTATTCCTCGATGACTTACCACAGGTGTACTTGTATTCCACCCAGATTTAACCAGTTATGTTTTTAAGCGTCATGTAATAAGGAGCAAGATTATTTCCATGAAGAGCTACTGACAGATACCAGATGCAAAACCCAGGATCACGTGCTCGACAGTTTTTGTTTTGACTTAGTTTTGTATTAAACAAAAGCAAAAATTATCTACTGACCTTGCTTGTAAGCATCTTCCTATCTTCATCACTGATGCCCAACCCCGGCAGTTCCATGTCTCCTAGGATCGGCACCACCTTGTGTACGCCTTTCGGATTCTCTTCGTGAGCTCTTTGAAATAACTATAAATTATTATTAGTTAGTACATATCTAGTCCTGTCTGGAGCTCTTGCCCAGCTGTGGGCCAACAAAGGCAAAGAAAAAAACATGTCTGACCACTTAGCGTGCAGAAAAATATCGAAAGAAAACTGGCATATTGAGACCCAATAAATCAACGACATATTGACATCCATCAGACCGCGTGGTGGATTAGTTAGGGCCCACGTCCAGAGAGGCCGCCATAATAATGTGATAAGTACTTACGTAAAAATACTTACGAATTCGTCCAATATCTCATGCAGACGCACTCTCGCATCTTTGCCCTTCTTGCTTCTCGCCAAGACGTAAATTGTGTTGATGTCTCCACACGCACGGATTAGCTTCTCAATGAGAACTAAAATAAAATGTAAGTAATTCGTTAGTTCCAAAATCAAAAAAAACATTTCTATTGCTTTAGCTGTGTGCTGTTTTGCTTTGCTATACCACAGATAATATAATACTAGCATACGACGTAACTAGCGATTATACCGATTATTTTTTGTAAATCGATCGCGTTCGGTTCCGTTCCACGGCGATAGATAAATCTCCATCTATATCCGTGAAACGGAACCGAAAGCGATCGATGAACAAAAAATAATCAGTACAGTACGTCGGCACGGTTTCTTTGTATGGGATGAGACACCACTGGCTATACCTAATTATTCCGAAGGACTGTAGCATCGACCACATAGCCACTAGACGCCTTACGCTTGATCTGATACATAGAAACAATTCTGTCAACTAGCTGAGGTATAAAGAACGGGACGACTGCGCTCTCATTGGTCCGTTCCCAAGGTCAAGGCCTCATAAGAGTGGGACAGGTTTAAATAAAACCAGGACGGTATCGATATTTTTATAAATAGTATTTGTACTTATTTTTTTTTATTAATATTACCTTTTTAGGGTGCCGTACCCAAAGGGTAAAAACGGGAACCTATTACTGAGACTCCGCGGTCTGTCTGTCTGTCTGTCACCAGGCTGTATCTCGTGAACCGTTATAGCTAGACAGTTGACATTTTCACAGATGATGTATTTCTAGCCGCTATAACAACAAATACTAAAAACAGAATAATATAAATATTTAAAGGGTGCTCCCATACAACAAACGTGTTTTTTTTGCCGTTTTTTGCGATAATGGTACGGAACCCTTCGTGCGCGAGTCCGACTCGCACTTGGCCGGTTTTTTATTATTAATTAAACGGCGTTTTAACATTTCAGTAATAACATAAACTGTTAAAACTAATCAAATATATCAAAATTCTAAAGGTTACATACTTTTTTCGGTTGTTGGTTCTTAAATATAGTAATATTAAATATTAGTAAAAAACGTAATCACATCGTTTCACAATTAACAAACTGTTCAATTTAATGTCTTTATTTGTAAGGTTTCTAGTTCTATCGATAACAGATTTGGTCATAGGCTAGGGTGCATCACTAGTTTTGTTTACGAAATTATAGAGGAGAAGAGATAGCGAAAAAAATACTTTAAAAAGAAAGAGACGCAAACATGCGGTGGGCGTTTTCAACTACAAACTTGACCAGTATAATATGAACTCCGATAAATAATATCAGAAAATAAATCTAATTATGTTTATGTAACTATTAACTTATCAATGAAATGTTATGCCATTTTTCCGAAAACTCGAAGTCTGGCTGTTGTTACCATACCAACGTATTGTACAAGTGGCCATTATAATATTTATTTCATCATTTTTTTTATTGACTGACGCGGAAGTGTATACGGCTCAAAGTAGTGGTCACTACTAATTCGAAATTATCGAATGGCGACCTATATTACCTGTATATGATCTTTTAGTCATATGTGTTGACAGACATCGCTCGCCTGTTACGAGTATTAGGCGTCTAGGGGCTGTGTAGTTGCTGGACTGACGCCATAACGATACTATACGAGTACAACATCAAGTTATGCTGCGCTGTGCTCATATTTGTCTAAATAACTCCTTAGTATCCAAACATCGAAAAAAAGTTGACCAGACCTGACTTATCAACACAACACTCAAGTTACCAATAATGATAGAAACATGGGAGGGTTTCCTTTTGGGACGTAAGAATCTACTAAGATATTATATATTATTGAGGTTTATGAAAATTAGCTTAGCTAAGAACAGCGCAGCTTTTTGCGGATAGTCGTCGATCGAAACCTATCAAGTTGCTCTCTATATTATTAATGTTGCCACAATTACTTATTAACGGTGATGGAAAACATCGTGACGAAACCGGCATGTCCTAGAACCAAAAATTCGAAGACATGTCACATCCACCAACCCGCACTGGGCCCGCGTGGTGGATTACGGCTCATTCCCTCTCACAGAGAGGAGGCCTGTGTCCCAGCAGTGGCAACTTTAATAGGCTGGTGAAGATGATGATGAATTACTTATTAAAGGGAAGCAACCAAATGTGGAATAGTATCCTAATTTAGAGTCCACACTTTCTCCAAAAAATTAAGTTGTTGACGTAATACATGACCATACTTCCTATTTGATTAACACCTTAGTACGCACACCCACGGATGTTATGTAGCAGCTTAACGCAACATATGACAAGACGTTGGAGTGGTTGGAACCGGTTCTCAAATACAAATATTTATTTATACAGTAGGACAGTCTTTCGGTTTCTGAAGATGTAACTATCTAGATATATAGTTTACAGACAGTGAACCTATTGAACTTATGGGCTAAGAATCTCCAGCCTCTGTTAATGCAGAATGTGTAATGAAGGTACCTTCTTTTTACCCGACTGCCGAAGGAGGGTAATGTGTTTATCAGTTTATGTATGTATGCATGGTATGTGTGAATGTTTGTTCCTATATGGCGTTCTAGAGACCAAATGCGTTGGCCGATTTTGATGATTCTTCTTAACGTCAATCGATTCGTCTTAACCCTGCGAGTGTCACTGGCTACATTAAAATTGGAAAAGAAAAAAATGGCGGAGTTTGGGCGCCATTTGGCGGGGGGAAAAATTTTTTTCTTCCAAATCCATCGTGTATCAAAATAAAGGGTTTTAAGAGGTGATTTCAAATATATAGAACACTTATATGTTTAAATGAAGCTAATTCTAAAAAAAAATAACTAAACAGTTGCAAATAAAAAAAGTTAATTACAAAATCAAAAAACCCGACTGCTTAAAAAGCGAACTAAAAAGACGTAAACAAGAAGAAAATCATGCTGTGCAGTCGAAGGATATACCTGGTTTTGGTCAGGCAGCTCACGAATATGTATCCTCCGGCTGCACAGCATGATTTTCTTCTTGTTTACGTCTTTTTTTGTTATCGAGAGGAAACCTTAGGAATTTTAGGGAAAAAATCAGGGAGTGTGCGGTTTTTAGCTCACTAAAACTGTCCTGGTGATCACCATCACTAAGCCATAAAGTTCAGCACTTAGCCATAAAGCTCTAATTGTCGGCTACTGCGAGGCTCCGGGCGGGTGGCACAGACCTACCTATTTTCGAAGCCCTTGTCGTATTAGCAATGTAATGATGAACTTATGTTATACGTGAAATGCAAAACTTGGAACTTTTTATTATTAATACTTTAATAAGAAAAAATAACCAAATAGTTAAATAACATACATACTTTTTAACTTATTATTATTACTTATTACCAATAACTGTTTGCTAAGGATAAAATAACAACGCGCAACGCGGCCACGGACAGACTCGAAAAGCGACTTTATTTTAAAATAAAGGCGCAGATACCCCTCAGTAGCTGATTTTAAAATGAGAATTACATCTAAAAGGCTAGTCGATTTTTTTGGAAAAATATATCTACCTACCTAAGTTACGTTACACAATTTTCTTAATAATTTGATCTAAGAAAATTTGGTTTTTTTTTCGTATTTATTGTTTATTTATTACAGCTTTATTTCTCACACAATACATATAAATTTACATTTAAGTTATTATTTTATTATGTGTGATCCCTTGTGGGTAAAAGCCTCCTCCATCTGTTACCATTTGCATTTGTCTTTGGCAATATTGATCCAGTTTTTCCCGCAATCTCTATGATATTGTCGGCCCATCTTTTCCTTTGTCTTTCCACGCTCCTTTTGCCTAGCGGACCTATCTATTTAGTTTTTAGAAGAGTCCACCTCTTGTCCTTGTATCTTGCTACATGTCCGGCCCATCGCCATTTCTGCGCATTCATTCGTATAACATACTCGTAGTGTAATTAATTTGTAAACTTATATCTAACACGGACAACACGCATCAAAACCGCCGGGCATATTTTATAACCCGACTGCCGAAGGTAATGTGTTTATCGAATGAGAATTGTCATCATCTCAAAGACAATTTAACTATCTACAATTTGATATAAGGCCTTTTTTTAAAGTCATATTATAAGGAAAGTATAAAAACTAAACAGACGTAAACAAGAAGAAAACCTTGCTGTGCAGTCGGAGGATGCATATTCGCGAGCTGGCTGACCAAAACCAGATGTATCCTCCGACTACACAGCATGATTTTATTCTTATTTGCGTCTTTTTAGTACGCTTCATAAGCAGTCGGGTCTTTTGATTTTTTAACCCCCGCCGGAAAAAGAGGGGTGTTATAAGTTTCACGCGTGTTGCTGTGTATCGGTGTGTCTGTCTGTGGCATCATAGCGCCTAAACGGATGAACCAATTTCGATTTAGTTTTTTTTTTGTTTGAAAGGTAATTTTGCCGAGAGTGTTCTTAGCTATGTTTGAATAAAATCTGTTCAGCCGTTCAAAAGTTATGGGCGTTTTACTGTTTGAATCGGGGTGTTTTCGCAAGATAAATGTTTCGGGGGTTTTTTAAATTTTGAAATTTTACTTGTGGAATTAACTTTTTTATTTATAACTTTTTAGCTAACTTGTGTTATATATTTTTGAAATCACCTCTTAAAATCCTTTATTTTGATACCCCACACGATGAGTTAAGAAGGAAAAAAAAATGGACCCCAACCGTATGTATGGCCACAGATTACTTATTAGTTACTACGTAAGTATGGCGCCCAAAATCCGCCTTTTTATATTTTCCAATTTTAATGTCAGTGTCACTCGCAAGGTTAACACGAATCGATTGACGTAAGAATCATCAAAATGGGCCAACGCGTTTGGTCTCTAGAACGCACATAGGAACAAACATATGGCCCTCCTTCGGCAGTCGGGTATAAAAGCAACTGCGCAAGGTCTTGAAGCCAACTGCCGAGACGCAAAGATCTGCTGTGGTTACTGTACCGCTTTAATTTGCAAGCTTTGATTACATAGACACCGTGCAGCTTGTAATAAATTTAAATATTCAGGTCTTTAACTGTGCAATACATGTATGTATCCTACGCCATGTGCAATAAAAAAATTACTTAATTAAATGGTACTGTTTTTTTTTGGTTTTACGAGCTACAAAACAAGGCCAGCGTTGTCCAAACGACTCACAAAAAGATATGATTCCGGCCAGGATCGAACTGGCGGCCTTCTGCGTGTAAAGCAGATGTGATAACCACTACACCACGGAACCCGTTGGCAGCACGTGCAAAATTATTGTACTGCCTACGTTGCAATCAGGGCTGGCTTGGATATCTGGATCTGATAAAGATATTTGAAAAATATTCTAAAGATATTTTTCGAATTTGCCGATATTAATTTGTTAAGGAATTATTAAAATAATAAAATACAAACAGGTAATGATTTGACTTTATTTGAATAGGTATTTAGAGAACAATATTTTAATGGTAAACTGCGTTTACAAACATTTAAAAACAAATACACAAACAATCAGATCCGGAACCACCATTTACATAGCACATAAGAATATTTGTTCGATGCGGAAATCGAACCCGCACTAAGCAGCGCAGCAGCCAATCGCTCAGCCACTGCGCCAACCGTGCAGTCATAATGAATAAGACTAAAGAAATGATATAAATTACAAACTATCTAAGATTCTATACGATGGCACTCACACGCACGGTCACTGTGCCGGATCGGCCGGGCGAAAACCTGTCAAATGTGTATCATTTAGACTCTGCCCCTAACGGATTTAGTTAGGGATTCAAAGACACCCCATAACATCCCAGGTTACAATCGATGTTCAGCTACGGCATTTAATGGACTCAGAAAGGTCCATAATGTTATTTATGTCAGCTGACCCACAGTGCGGGTCAATGGCGCACTTCCATTATTATTTCCTTCAAGGTTTGTTGTACTTAATCGTAGTAGGCAGCTACAATGCTTTGTAGATTATTTTACTATGTGGTAGGTATCTACCTATTACTACTGTCCAAAAATAAGGGGCGTATCAGTTCTTTTAGGTGGTTGCCTAGTAGCTCAACTTTGTGTGATATCGATATCATAAACCGCCCATTAGGTGCAGGCCACATAGAAATTGGGTCGTGCGCGGGACATGGCACGGGCGGCTTCCTATGCCATTCAAATTTGATACAAAATGCATGGCAACAAAGCACAATTTGATCAGGGGCGGGCGCCGAAATTTCGCGTCATGACCACGCTCGAGCAAAGACATACCGTGTGTCCTAAATTGCGCTTTATTTCCATGCAATTTGAATAGAATAGGAAGCCGCCCGTGCCGTGTCCGCGCCCGACGCCATTTCTATGTGGCCTGCGCCTTATAGGCACATTTGTTTTTTTTATTACCCGACAGCGGAGGCGGAGGTTTAAATGTTTGTCTTAAACTTAGGTATTATAAGGTGCAAGTACCTACAGTCAAGTGTTTATAATAAATAGATTGTCAGTAATCAGGAAAACACGGCGCAACTAGGAATATTTTTATCCGACTGCGCGACGCAAAGGAGGGCACTGTGTTGATCAGTCTATGTAAGTAGGTATGTATGTTTGTTGGTGTGTATATTTGTTCCTATATGCATTCTAGAAACCAAACACGTAGGTCGATTTTGATGATTCTTACGTCAATCGATTCGTCTTAACCTTGCGAGTGTCAAACATGACAATAATCAAAATTCACCACAGCGAAAACCAGATGCCATATTGTCAAAAAAACGCTGCGTACTACGTCAAGTGAGGTATCGTTGATCAGGTATTTAAAAACCATTCTATGTTCCTTCCCCATTTTTCATTTTAAATAACGGTTTAGGATATATACAATTTAAAGTTAGTAAACAACCTTTCTCGCTAATTACCTTATATATTATTTAAATTTTCAAACCACTTGGAGTATTTAGATACCTACGTCTTGACCACATAAGTGTTCTTACATAAGTAAGGTAAAAAAAACAAATGTGGCTAAATTTGGGTCCCGTATTGTGGGGGTCCAAGTTTTTATTTTCTTTCAAACCCAACGTGTGGGGTTTTAAAATAACAGGTTTTTAGAGGTAATAAAAAAATATGTACCTACCACTCATAAGTTTAAAAGTAATTATAAAAAAAAATTACTATAAAGTTGTAAACAAAAAAATGTAAATTTAAAAAATCGACTGCTCCAGAAGCGAACGAAAAAAAAAACATGCTCTGCAGTCTGAGGATACGTCATATGGTTTTGGTTAACCAGTTTGCGTATAATATAATATGTATCCTCCGACTGCACAGCATGATGTTCTTCTTGTTTAAGTACATCTTTTTAGTTCGCTTCTGAAGCAGTCGGTGTATTTGTTTTTTATTTATATTTTCTACTAGCAATGCTCGAGTTACTGTATCTAATGATAAGTCTAGTTTCGACGAAAATATTGAACGATTTTTATCGTTTACTGCATTTTATGTTTTATTCAGATGTGCGCTTTTGCTTATGGCTGTAGTTTATATTTATTTTATTTTATTTGAAAAACTTACAGCTAATTACAAGGATGCTTAGTACCTGCTATACTCGCTATATTGTTTTCTTATCAATAGTCAACACTTGATTCAACAAAGAAAATAAGGGAAATAAAAATAAGGTAAAAAAAGCACATAATTTAATTGAATACGTTACACACACCACTAAACAATGCTTTTATAAATAATTTTGTTTTAAACAGAATAAATAAATTAATACACAAATATTGGCAACATCACAGCACAACCTTTTCTACGACACGACTCGCTTTCAGACTTATTCTGCCATCTGTGAACATACAAAGAAAAATAATAAAATACCTAAACGTATTACTGAGGTATACTCCATTTGAAATAACATTCGAAATGTAAACAATTCCGTATATAGTCCATTTAACCGGCTTTAAGTTAGCCTGAAATAGCCTAGTCAGAGGGCTTCCCAGAGGCGGCTTAATTAACTCTGACGCCAGAGGTGGCCACACACGAAAAGAAGTAGAACCGGTTTTGATTTCTATTCCGCAAACATAAGTATGGCATAAAACACATAAACCTGATATCAATGCCAACTGTTTACTACAGCTGTGGATCAAATCCCCAACGCAATAGAATTTGAAATTGGTCGGGCTGTGAAAAGGGATTGATGAAATTTCTAATGTAATTTCAAATGCAGTAGAAATCTTTGAAGATGGTACCTATTTTTCAAAATAAAGATAATTTTCTTAATTTTTGTTACACTTAGTCTTACACTAGACACAAATACAAGTCGAAATCAAAATTATTCGTGCTGGGCCTACTCACTCTGGGCTAGGACAGGACGTAAGTGAGTTTCAAAATTACAATGACGTTGTTCTGAGTTTCATAAAAATTTAATAAGAATTAATAAACAAAAAGGTTAAGGTTACCATTATAATGCTAATGCAAAAATTTAAATTACAGTTTTATGTTAATTATAATATGCGTCAACAAGATTTATTTCTGACTTATACAAAAAAAATGCTTACCTCATTTGGAATAATCCCCATGAACCCACATTGTACACAAACACACACAAAAACAAATCACACAAATAGCAAAAACACAACAATCGAACTACAATCTCATGCGATATTGTAATAAATGTTGACGTCTCGGGCCTTACTACGACGTTTATAAACTACCATGATTCCACTGTGAGAGAGAGAGACGGAGCTATACAGGATGAACAGTGCTATCCCTTTTTAACCCCCACGGAAAAAGAGGAGGTGTTATAAGTTTCACGTATGTCCCTGTTTATTTGTGTACCTAGCTGCCTGTGGGCATCATAGCTCCTAAACGGATAAACCGATTTTGATTTGGTTTTTGTTTTGTTTTTAAGGTGACTTTATCGAGAGTGTTCTTAGCTATGTTTGATGATAATCGGTTCAGCCGTTCTAAAGTTATGGACGTTTTACTGTTTGAACCGGGGTGTTTTCGCAAGATATCGTGTCATAATTACGTGTTCAATAGATTGTCGATCGAAGCATTACACAAATTATATATATTTAATTATTTGTATTATTTTGTCGGATGACATTATTAAATTATGTAAATTTACTAACATAGTCATAAGTGTATTATTGCTAACAAATTATGGATCATGGTCCGAAATAAATGATTGATTTGAATTGAATTAAAGCGTGTCTACTACTAAATGTGTCGGGGTTTATTAAATTTAACTTGTTCACAATGGAATCGTGATAGCGTTGAGACGTTATACAGGGTTTAACGACAAGTTGCGATCCTATTTAAAAAACTGCATCTACCCATGTATATGAACAAATTCTACAAGGAAGTCAATAAAAAAAAAACTGCCATTTGGGTCAGCAGACGACAAATTTGTATGGAAAATCCAATTATTTTTTGGGAATTGTCTATGACTGCCTTTGAATAAGTTTTTCATATACGTGGCAGAACAGAAGTAGTTTTTGTAATATGTTCGCACCTCTTCGTTACCTCCTGTATACGGATTATGGCCCTATCTATACTAATCTTATGAATAATTATGATATCACACCCTCAGGTCAAATAAAAAGTTAAGATGGAACGTTGCAAACAACAAGGTGAAGCCGGTTCAAACTATGCCTTACCGTACAAATACACAATTACACGCACTCTCGTACTACGTAATTACGCCTTAGCTTGACATTCGAGCTCACAGATCAAATAATAATGCTCGACAATCAAAGGCAAGGCATAGTTTGAACCGGCTTCACTTTGTTGTTTGCAACGTTCCATCTTGACTTTTTATTTGATCTGAGATCACAACATGCAATTTTGTTTTGGGACAAGCTTGAAGCAAGTTTACACTGTCAACCAAAAGGAACAAAAAATCAAACCATGCACAAACCACGTAGAAAACTGACTATGTCAATTTCCGACACAAAAAAATCCATAATGCATTGTTCCCAAATTAACGCAACAAACAAGCAGAAACCCATAATTCAAATGGAAAAACCGGCCGAGTGCGAGTCGGACTCGCGCACCGAGGGTTCCGTACAAACAGCTTACTTCTGAATTAATCATCAAAATGAGGTAAAACTACTGAAGTTCAAAAACAATGATAGCACCGAACATTGCTCTAACGAAAATAAATGTTTTTACTTTTCCGAGTACATTTTATAAGATGGTCGACTATTACACGTAAATTTGTAAATCCTACTTGGCTATGATAGTTTTCCTTTTAATTTCGTTGTATTTACTACTGCCGTGAATTTAGCACATATCCAAAAGCAACCATTTAGCTGCTATGGGAGGAGGGAAGCTTGACTCTAACAAAAATTAGTAATATAAAGCTTAATTTTACGCAAACGGATCCCTGAATCGAAAAATGATTTTTACAGACCCGTAATATTTTTGAATGGCCTATCCAACAATACCGCACACCATGGGATAGACGAGAATAAAAGGATCTCCACTTTACGTGTACCGGAGGTACCCTAGAAATATAATATTATTTTACCCCTTTGTCTCGTATATCCATGCCAAATTATAGCATTCTAATACTAAAAGTCTCTGAGCTAAGCTGCGGACAGACCGGACATGGCTCAACTATAAGGGTTCCTTGTTGACTACGAAACCCTAAAAACGCAAAATATAATCGCTTAATTGCCTATTTTAAAACTTAAAAACAAAATAGGCGGTCCTGGAGGCTGCCGACAGAATTAAAAACTAAAAACTATAGAATATCTGTGCTTTTAAAACACAGTTATTCTGTCACACGTGACATAGCATGTCGATGACGTTTCATATTAGGATGTCAATGACGCTGTAAAATTAGCATAATGTCACTGACACGAAACTTTGGCCTTACCTAAAATCGCTCAACGTGGCTATCGAAGTTTTAACTTCGAAAAACATGACTTGTCCATTTCAACAAATAATTGTGAAAAGAGTCCGATTTACATACATAGGTATATGCGTGGGTCTACGACCACTCGTTACATTACCGTTGTCATTAAAATAATTATAAATATTCATTTAAATTAACATGTAGAACTACGTCAGTTCATGTATTATGTCACAATTAATCTCAAAAACATTAGGTTCTCAAATGTATTTTCCACAAGGCGGGTTATGACACTTTTCAAACTGTCTCGTTCGTTTAAAATTTTGTCAATACGTTGTCGCAAAATCATAATGAAAGTGCGAGTGAAAAATAACCTTAACCTACTTAACATTTTAAATTCATCGACAGTACCCTAAATTACTTAAAAATGTAAGCTGGTGGTTCGTCAGTGTTAGTAATAAATAAGTATATTATTTATTAGATTTTTTTAAGGAAATCAATAAAAATAGTTGAATAGATTCTGTAATTTTAAGGTCTAATTAGTTTACGAAATTGCAAACTTATTTTATTTAAGAAATAACATTGGCATTCTCTGTGTAGATACTTGGTACTTGCATACATATTTTTAATTTTTATTTCATATTTAATTATTATTATTTAATATTAATGTACAAAGTTGTTGTAAGTGACAAGTGACCATTAAAATACTTAATTTTATGCATCACAGAAACACTATTATTTAACTATTATTTAACCCAATATCCACCTAATAGTTATCTAATATTATTGTTTAGCTAGATTATACGTCTCAAGGAAAAAACATTTGAATTCAAACAGTTGCGATACAAAATATTTGTGAGCAGGAAAATAGATGCTTCCGTATTTTAGCAATCCTCCATCTTACATGTGATAGGTACAACTAACTATAAATGTCGTAGTCCTTCGTTTAAAATAACCGAAAAAAACAGCACACACACGAAAGCAACATTTTGACGTGTCATAAATGCAGTCAGGTCCAAAAGTTTCTGTTAAAAGTGAGAAAAAACTAAAATGTCTTCGTAGGTAATTTACAAACCTAACATTTGGGCATTGTGTGGTAGATAAAAATATCTAAGATATTTGAAAATGGGATTAGAGTCTGGCAAACGAAAGTAGAGACTGAAAAAGCGCGGCAAATTTAAAAAATCTCGGCATAGCAACCCCAAAACTAGTATGAAATACTTGGAATACTTGGAATTAGGTTATTCCAAATATTTCATACTAGTTTTGGGGTTGCTATGCCGAGATTTTTTAAATTTGCCGCGCTTTTTCAGTCTCTACTTTCGTTTGCCAGACTCTAGCAGCCATATGCGAAAAGAGAGACAAAGACACCCAGAGGGCACGTCTATCGGCAAACTAGTGCGTATGCAATCAGCTACTCAAGCATAGCGTTTCTTAACATTAAAGGCAAACAGACTTAAGGGGACCTAAGTTTTTTGATTAGTTGTACCGACTCCTTTACAATGACATCTGTAATAGCATAGCATAATGACGACTTCTTTGCAAGAACTATCACATATTTCTTTAAACGCGAGAACTTAGGCCACCCATTGAGCGTCTAATTACAGAGACAATGTTTTTCTATTATAACAATACAGCTTACGCACACATGGTGTGCGAACGACGCGTCAGGGGACAACTAGACACGGGTAATCATTCAAAACGAGTGGTGTGAAACGACCAGGTAATGTAGAGGTCATATGATAAGAGCCACAATATGGACTCCAGAAACTTTTGGACCGTAAAACACGCATGCAGCACTCACCTTTCCCCAGGAACCCGGTCCCACCCGTCAGAAACACACACTGGTCTTTATAAAACCGCTGGATCTCAGTCTTAGGTCCCATACCCTTGGTGAGCTTCTGTTTCTCCTCCTCCTTGGCGTCGAGCTTGTCTTCTTCAGCATAATATGTATCCTTTTGGTCGGGCACGAACTCGTGGTCCTCCGAGTAGTCCAGGATGGGGGCAGTGGGGTTCATCGCTTGATTCTCTACTTCTGCTATGCGTACTGTGGTTTCTAGTTCCTGTTAAAGGTATAGGTTAGGTTAGGATGGTGTAGAGAGTGATGGATCTGTCTCAATATCAGTAACCTTTTAATGTTCCCACTGCTGGGACACAGCCCTCCTCTCTATGAGAGGAAATCATCTTACCAGACGCACGGCGTTGCGTCATCGGTACATGGTGGACATCCCACCCATACGCACAAAGCGTTTTGGGGACACTTTTCTTATGCGTTCAGCTAAGGAGTGGAATTCCCTGCCGGAGTCTGTGTTTCCCGATAGCTACAATCTAGGGGTCTTTAAGTCAAGAGTGAATGGGTTTTTCTAGACAAGCGTGCTTCACCGTCGAACACATTATCGCTTACCATCAGGTGACGTGGTCAAACGATAACGAAATGTGAGATAGTGTTCAAGCGCGAGCTTATTGATAATAAAATAAAATAAAAATATTCGTTTGGGGTTGAAACACTAGGGCCATGGGGTCCGAGTGCTCACATATTATTTCGGGATATCGCCAAACGGTTGGTCGACTCTTCTCGAGACCAGAGGGCTGGCCTTTTTTTTGGCCAAAGAATCAGCATTGCCATCCAACGTGGCAATGCTGCCAGCCTTCTCGGCACTTTTCCTGTTGACAGCGATGTGGACGAATTTTTTGACGCCCCGTAAATGTACATATTTTTATTCTTATTTCATTTCTAATTTTAGTTTGTAAATAATAATGAACTTATGTAAAAATAAGGAAAAATTGAAATAAATTAGTGAAATAAAAACAACATCGTGATGAACGTGAACAACATGGATCATGTCTTTAAGGTAGTTTTATGTTCATACAGCATACTGGTTTGAAGAATTTCATTACGGTTGGCAATTAAATTTTACAGATAAGGTCAGTGTTGTCTCTTCTCCAAGTTTGAAACGCATTTATTGCCACCTAAAAAGAATATGTTGATAACTTACGTGCAGATTGTCCTGTAGTTCTTTGCTGAGGTTCCGGACGTTCTCGAGCTCCTTGATCATCTGATCCGAGGGCTTGCCGTACACGTCGATGTCGATCTTCTCGCCTTTGAGCTGCGCTTCCACCCACCGCTCCATCTTGTCGCGCGTGACGGTGGTCGGCGACAGGGGGGACTCTTCTAAAGTGTGGTTCATTCTGGGGAACAAGAGAGGACTTCGTCAGCATTAGTCTTATACTACTAGCTTTTGCCCGCGCAAAATTTCATTCAATTCTCATACAATTTTTCACCCCCTCCCTCTTCCCCTTTTCAATCCTTTCTCTTTTTTCCTACTTCTCCGTTATTCTTTTCTGATTAATTTCGTTGCGGGATCCAAGACAGTTAAATTCATTCTCCGTAACTCCTAAACCCAGCAGTTTTGGCTCTGCGATGATAGGTCAGTCATTCAATCAGTTCTGTCTTAACATAGAAATACAGAATATAGAAGATATCATAATGATGCCTTCTGTGGGTTAAATAACTACGCCTACCTAAGTGTTAAACCTACCTACCTACCTACCTAAGGTTATTTATTTAAGTTGTAAGCCCTACTATAGGATGTCACCCTATGTGACTTATAAAATTTTAGGAACTTTACGCTTTGTAGAGCGTTGTCACTTTCACCTACCTGGCATATTTACAGGGATTTCTAAAGTTCATCGAGTGTCTTATAGAACGGCACGGTCGCCCTTTACGATAACACAGATATGCATAATATTAACATGACAACCAGCGTAAACTTTCACCGCGACGTAATATTGCCGAAACAAGAGACTGCCGTAATAATGTGGTCGATGTCCAAATAATCCTGTGTTTAACAACCAGTGCACCGGTCCTTTACAAACTTGATGACATACTTTCAATTTTGAAGTTCGCTTAAATATACACCAATATATAACACGTTACCCGACCCGGGCATCGAACCCAGGACCTCACGCTAGCAGTAGCGCTTACGACCACTACACCAATGAGGCAGTCGACAGGAATTATACACTCTTTAGGGGTAGGCAGAGGTAGATATTTTAAATTAAATGTAATAGGGAAAAAAAAAATTGATATTGATTTGCAAGTACATTTTTTTTCTTGTTTACGTCTTTTTAGTTCGCTTTTTAAACAGTTGGGTTTTTTGATCTTTTTAATTAACTTTTTTTATTTACAACATTTTAGTATTTTTGAAATCACCTCTTAATATCCTTGATATCCCACAAGATGGGTTTGGAAGAAAATAAATAATTTTTCTCCCACAAAATGGTGCCCAAAAGCCGCCATTTTTTTCTTTTACAATTTTAATGTAGCCAGAGACACTCGCAAGGTTAAGACGAAACGATTGACGTAAGAATCATCAAAATCGGCCAACGCGTTTGGTCTTTAGAACGCCACATAGGAACAAACATACATACATACATAGACTGATAAACACATTACCCTCCTTCGGCAGTCGGGTAAAAAGGTCTTTCATTTTTGGCCAGAATTGTGACCACTTTCAAAATGACTTTCATTTATGGTCAGAATGGTGACCACTTTAAAAAGGGCTTTTACTTTTGCAGGACTTCAAAAATATAAGATAATAGTTATGTTACCTATCACCGATGATGTACTTACATCGTCAATTGTAAGACCAAACTTAACAAGGTACGCGGCTATAGTGTTTGCCATACTATAATTATGATAGTTATTTGTACAGAATTCATCTATTTAGTTTCACACCTGTATGCTAACCTATCAGCCATGATTACGGAGTTCTTTTTACAAGTACCTAATGGTAAATTGTTATCGTGATACCAGTTTTTGGTATTGTTATTAAAGCACATAATTTTTGCTATGGATGGCGGGATTAAAGACTGGAGCCCACCTGATGTTGAGAGAAACCGCCACTAACAGGTTTGCAAACAATATCCCGGGAGGTTCCGAAGCTTGCCCTGCCTGCACTGACGAGGCCACCCATCAATTTCAATGTCTGACAATTGGCCGTGTTTAGTTTTCTGCCCTTGTTATCTGCTAAAAATTCTCTATCGATCTGTCTACGCAGTATGTTTCTACTATCAATAGATTCGAAAAAAAGTCCTTAAATTGCTGTTAGGTTTCCTATTATATGGTTGGGGAAGGAGAGTAAATGAAATTACAGTGACCAAAATAAAATAAAATAACTATTCACTTTTACCAAAATCAAGTACCTTACGTTTCTTACATTAGTTCCGAACACGCGTTATTGGCACGCGGGGTTGGACAAACGACTGGCCACCAAACTATGCATAGGTACAGGACTATAGTTCTCGCCAAACTTCTTGGCCACTCTGAAGTTGGCTACAATGGCTGCGCAGTAGTAAATCTCATACTAAAACAGCACCTATTAGTGCCTTGCACATCGGAAAGCCAACTTCAGAGCGGCCCAGTACTTTGGCGAGCACTGTATACTGCGGGACACGTAAGTTGAACCAAAATGTATTATCGTTTTACTGAAATTAAACCATTTAAACCGAAATAAATCCCTTTTCTACGACCTAACCGTTTACAATATACCATTTGTCAACAGTTAGATCATAAAGAAAAGACTAATTTCGGTGTAAATCGTTTAATTTCAGTAAAACGATAATACATTTTGGTTCAACTTACGTGTCCCGCAGTATAGTCCTGTTTACAAACCTATTTTTTATTAGATTAAGTCGTTGATGTAAACGAACGATGAGCCTTTTTGAAAGTGCGTAATTAGATCAATACTTGACACTGGCATCAGATTCGCATATTATGATTTTAAGTTGAAACAGAAATGTATAGGTATAAGACTTCTCTGGGCAAACTCTTTCACAAACAGCTGTATTACAGTAGATATCTGAAATACCTTTCTGCCACTCTCAATAACTTTACAAACATCAATCAATTTGCTTTGCATTTTCCCAACTATATAAGAAAGAAAGAAAGATAAATATTTATTTGTGACCCGCACAGGAGACACGAGAAATAAGCATACAATTCAACAATAATATAATAAAAACCCCGTGCGAGACCAAAAAGGTAAATATTCTGATAGGGCCCACTGTTGATGCCACGGACACACTTACGGAAACGGGACTTATATAATAAAATAAAATATATAAATAACAAACAAAATAGTATAAAACACTGAAGGTGGGGCAAAGTATGTGAAAATATAATACAAATATAAATAAACATATTAAATGTAGGTAGACCTAGAAACCGACGTCCGCGATGCTAAATGATTATTTGTCGAAACCATAGACAAACGACAGAGCGCGCGGACCAAAGAGTAATTTATTAAATACGGAAGAAATATATTAGGATCGGTTGCCGATCTAACCGGATGCAGTTGCGTAACAGTATCTTACTTGAAGCGTCTGCCTATCTGACCTCCACAACCCAGTAACTGGGTAACACGATACGATACCCGTTGGCAAGACTGGTGTCAGAGTTCCTGGTTTCTGACTATCCGTAACGTCTGTCACAGATGGTCACAGATCTACTAATAACAGTCGGGACCAACAGCTTTCCGAGGCATGTTAAGATGATCACCCCATCTACAAACCGACCTCGCCAAGATTTGCTTAACCCCGATGATCAACCCATGGCGAAATGTATTGAGCCACGAGCAGTAACTTTACAAACTTACCTTATTAGTTTACAAACTTCTACTTCCTACTTAGAAAAAAGGCGTTCTTGAACAAATCTACGTGATTCTTGCGAGTCTACAATTTTTCTTAGTAATCACTATGAAATGACGACTCAGCATTAATAATTACTTCATAATCGCTATGACTTTGCATATAACTTGTAAAATGTTATTGCCAAGGACGTCTTTTGTTTATTAACGTAGATAAAAATATACACAGCGTTAAGTATACTGAGTTAACTTTAACTACATTGATACATAACTCAACTAATTAACTAAGCCTAAAAATAAACGAATCTTAAATATATGGCGTCGAAAAACTCCTCCACATCGCTGTCCACTGATACTGAGCCCTAAAGATTGGTATTATTGTCACGTTGTATGGCTTATCCTATGACCGTAGGTAAAAGCCAGCCCTTGGGTCTCGCGAAGTGCCTATGCAAAATCTTATAGGTGTTTGTATATATCATGTTTGTGCTTTTATTTCTCGAACAAAGGCTTGTTGCAGCTTGCATTAAGTCTGATATATTCATAATAACAGGTATAGGCAGGTAGCCGAATCAAGGGTTAGTGCTTCTACACACTGGTCATAAATATAATTTTGGTAAGATATCCGGTACAACAAATTGGCGATGCGTTAATAAAAGTATATGTAGCACATCCATAACATTAGCAGAAAACAAAGAAATTTGAAAAGAAGCAAAACACTTATGTTTTCCTGATTTTGAACGTAACAAAAATGACTTAACAATGGTATGTGCTAAAAAGAGGTTTGTTGTATAATGAAGCCTATAACCAAAAAAAAATGAGAATCATTTTTACACAGTTAGCAATGACAAACAGGAACATAATTCTGATTAGCCACTACACGTATTTAAAGCATCCTCAGGATATGAATTGCCAGACAATATATTAAATGATTTCTTTTTATTTGACGATGGATGTGATGATAATTTTTGGTACTCAACTGGCAATAGCAACACTTAAAAATTATGTAGTGTACGTCGATGGAAATTATTTAAATTACATGCATTTTACAGGAAAAAAAAGGAAATCTGATATTTTGGTTGACGTTAAAATTGAGAACATTGTTTTGAATTTCGCAAACGATAAAATATCGACCATAGAGTGCTTACAACGCCACGCAATACTGAGACGTGCTAAATGTGAACTGTACCAAACCTACAGTGACAAGGTTTAAGAAAAGTATTTTTTTTATGAATTGATTATTGAGTTTGTAAAGTAAAAAAGAAATTAAATATATATATGACTTTATGCGGAACTGTCCTTAAGCGAACAAAGGCTTAGAGTCACACGAAGCTGTAGGCTCGAACTTGAGATACAATTTCTTATTTTGTATTTTTTGTTACTCATGTAATAAAATTCAGGTGCCGCACCTAGTTAATTGTGAAACATAACCAGCTCAAGGTCTGCACTCGTAAAGATTTTATATAAATGTTTTTACGTTAAGTACTGCTTGTGGACACTCAATATTTTTTGCAAAAATACCTACATGAAGTTCATTTTGAAACCTTTTTTTTATATAACGGTAGGCTTGCGGTGTATTGTATTTATAACCTCGTTGGTCCAGTGATGGCAAGCGCTACTGCTGAGCATGCGGTCCTTCCTGGGTTCGATTCGGGCAGTGATATTGGGTTTTTCCATCTGGAATTTCATAGTAACACACTTGCGGACCAGCCTGGATTAGTGAGTGGTTGATGGCAATAGGCTCGCTCCTATTAGTTTAGTTAGTTTAGTTTCGACGGGCTGTTTCCGCAACTCCACGACCAAGCGCGTATTTTGCGTACGGGTGGGATTCAGTCACATCATTCGATCCACCCCAGCTCCTCGAGGAAGCCCAGCAGCGCCTTGGTGCTGCCGACTATCTCCTGCAGGGTACCTGGGTCGCCGAAGTATTTGGCCCTGTAATCAGCGATTACGGGGCAGCTTAGGAGTAGGTGTGCTGCTGTCTCTTCCTCCACCATGCACTCGCTCCTATTAGCGCTAGTATTGCATTTCTGCCTAACACTTCGGGGACGGACCATTTGGCAGGAAAGTCGTTTCCTGGCTTCTGAGTATCCTTAACGACTGTCAAAATCTACAAATGACAGCCGGGGGTAACAGATTAACAGGCTCTCGGGATGTTAAGATGGTTACCCATCCACGGACCAACCTCAGAAAGCGTTACTTAACCTTGAAGGTCGAACCGTGTACTGTTATACTTTAGCCACGAACCATTATAATTAAAACCAGAAGGGCCAAGTTCGCAGTCGACTCATGCAATAGGAAAATGCTTCGAAAATGATTTTCTTTGTTTCCGATAGGAATATTGATGACCGTTATTATCTATTCAAGGCAATTGATTGACATCGTCACTTCAGTACTGTCAGTTGATATGACAAGTGCATCGACCTTGTGACGTGTACTATAGCACAATTGTTACTGGCCTCTGCCCGCGGCTTCGCCCGCGTGAAATGTGTTTTATTTATCCCAAGGGATAAATATTTATAGAATTATAAAGATCTATCTAAACGCCAAGTTGACACTTCGCGTGACCCAAACGCTGGCTTTTACTTTGTCAGAGGATTATAAGCCAATGCTTATCCTTATATACTGTCAGCATTGCCACGTTGTTGTTGTTGTCGTTGTTGTTGTACGTTGTAGCCATACAACGTGGCAATGCTGCCAGTCTTTTTGGCACAATACCAGTAGACAACGATGCGGAGGAGTATTCGACGCCATATTTTAGATTAGTTTATTTTAGGCTTAGTTACTTAGTTGTTTTTGATTTATGTGTATTTGTATGTAGCTAGTTATAGTATTTTATAATCTGTATATTAAAATGATTAAACATATAATTAGGTATATATTATTTATAATTGTATAATATTCTATTTAAATGAATACCAATTCACCCAAGGAATTATCACACCGAGTTTATCGGTTTGTAAACTATCTGTGTGCTAAGTTGCATCCAAATCTGATCCGCAGTTTTTCCGTGACTGAAACACAAACATACAAACTTTCGCATTAATAATATTAAAAAGGATATACCTACACTACATCACGCAAGTATATCCCTAAGGGGTAGACAGAAATCTATCTAAGTTATATTAAGCGGGGCGAGCACGGCCTACTGCGATAGGCTTGAGTCACACATTTTTATCACAGTTTGGAAACCAAAACCGTGATAAAATGCGTGACTCAAGCCTATCATAAAGGCCGTGGTCGCCCGGAAGGTTGTATGTAGGTAATAGAAGCTCATTGTCATGAACAGAGGCTCAACAAGTGTCATTCGATGTAAGCGATGGCTATGGTCAAAATGCCAAAATGTAATGTTTGAGATTGATCACGTCACATTTCGATATAGTCTGACACTGACGTCTTCCGTGTTTTGGTTTTCTCGTGGGTGTCTTATAAATGTTTTGCCGTGTTGAATCAGGTTGCTTGGTATAAGTAGGTCTAGTTAATTCTCTTTGTCAATAATCCAGTTGATTGCAAGTCTGGTCTCGTAGCCGCGCTCGCGATATTTTCCATCGCGTTTGTCAAAGACAAAGGTTTTCTGAGGTAATTATTTAGCGTAATTATGACAATTGTGCTGTACTTAGTGTTAATAAGTCGATTTATCCTCAATATGATCTTAAATGCAATAAAGACTTAGCGACCTTCCTGATAGCTCGACGCGATTCAATTTATATTACACAGATAAGCGATTTTCATAGCGAAATTGCAAGTTCATACCTACACAAGGACGCAATTCGATCGATTTTAGAAAATAGGTACAGCCCCCCTAGCCAAGTGACAAACGTTTCGTATCGAATCTCTTTCTACAATCGTTAACACCTTCTATTTGTATGGTCTGACCACGTGACTTAACGTTCAGATGTGTCATTCCCATACATTGATTTGTTTTCAACTAGCGTTATCGATTGTAGATTGTCAACTTGGCTACAGGTGCTGGTACGATATTGCGTCTCACCGTACAAATTTTGTTCAGCTGACGACAACTTTGTTTTGGCGATACAATTTTTTTTTTGGGATTCCTTGGAGACTGTTGTTCATATACAAGTGCAGAAGCAGTTTTAAAAATGTTTTTTTTATTGTTACAAATACAGTATTGAGTACAGTTTCACTTATATAATGTACCATTAAACCTGGATGGGTTTGTGTTGGTACTCACATTCGCCTTATTTATTTATTAATGCGTAATATTTGCTAACTATTCACTCGTCCCAAAAACCTACTAATCACGCAATTGTTTAAGCCGTGAACATCTATCAGCAAAGGAAAAAAGTGTCATTGCGGGTGGGATTGTGGGTATGCGAGTATTTTGTTTGTGACGTTTCGTTTACCATTGGGTCACTCATTAGAAAACCGGTTCTAAGCAAAAATATATAGGTTGATCTATTTTATACCGAGTTTTTTTTTTATTGATACGTAATTTTTAGTTACGCTAAGTTAATATGAAGTCGTAGAAGTATTTTTTGTATTTTATTTTGTCTCATTTAATAAAGTGGGAATTAAGTATTTTATCGTCCGCCTTCCGTAATAGTTTTTAGTGACGTTTTCTTTGTATTGATGTTTTATTTTTGTGGGTTCTATTAGCTTTAAAAGTCTAACTTGTAGTTTGCAAATTCTTTCAATATACGATTTAAATGGTCGCCCATAGCTCGTGATTCCGTTTGCTATAATTGACTTCGCTAAAGCAATGTACATGTAACGCAGGATTTTTAAAGGAACTTTAGGTTTTAATATGTAGAATTTGGCCAATATGGCCCGCAATTTATCACAGACCGAGTCTACGTGAAAAGCCCAGTTGAAACGATTGTCTACGACTAAACCTAGGTATGTGTGGTGTGTTACTTGATCTATTGCCTGACATTGACATGCATTTGAAGAACCAGAGTGAAGACAGCTGTGAGTATGAGTGATTATCCTAAAAGAAGTAATTTGTTTTATATGGCTAGAATGGACAAGGATGAGTTTGGTTTTATTTGAATGAAGAACCAATCCAGCATCGTGCGCCCATTTAGAAACTCGAGTAAAATCATCCTTGTAGCACAAAGTACGTAAGCGGCGGCGCGCCGCAGACAGAGGGGCCACTCTCACTTTGACATTTCGGTTTTACAGGGAATATTGGGCAATATTGGACCGAGCTCAGTCGCGGCTGTCATGATTGCTTTGTGCAGGTGTTTGTCACGTCATTCATACATTAAGTAACGAGGTTGGTTGCATTGGATGGGTTACCTTTATTATTTGGTACAGACCGAATTTACTTTTTTGTTTTTAATTCTTTCTTTCAATTATTTTTAAGTTATAAAGGTCATTAATCTTTCAAGATGACAAATTAGAAATTCATTATCCAGGATTATAATAAATTATTTTAAGCCCATAGATGAAATTGGGAACTTGTCATAATAATAAGGTTCAAGTCATACAGCTTACAAATATGTTTCCTCCGACTGCACAGCATAATTTTCTTCTTGTTTAAGATCATCTTTGGTTTTTTGATTTTATTAGGTACCTGTTTTTTCACATTTATATTTTTGTCGAGCTTGGAGCTTTTTACATTTTTTTTTTAAGTTGGATCATTATATTACACTATTATTATACTACGTCTTTTTAGTCTCCAATATTCATCGTATGTGGCGTAATATTAAATGTTTCGTGATATTAAATGGATGTCTGATGCCCTGTCTGCCCTCTAAGGCATGTAAGCATGATATGATGTATGTTTAGACGAATCTATGTATTAATGTTTGTAACTTGGGCAACCTACTCTTTTTTTTAATTCGGAATCAATATAGTAGCAACCCTAGTGAATCTGTCAAGTTTAGTTGTCAATTTTCTAAACGGCGGGAGTGGCCCTTCTGTATACTTACTATTTTGTGCTTGTAGCCACTGAGCTGCTACATTTACGTCTTTATGAGCAGCTACCAGGCATGTGTCATCTGCATAATGATAGACAGAACAGTGGTTGACCACGTGTTCCATGTCGTTAACATATGTCAGATAGTGTAAAGGTCCAAGCACTGAACCTTGGGCCGTTCAGTGATTTCAATGGCATCACTGCTTACGCTATTGATCTTAACATTATATTTTCGATTGTGAAGATTCGATTGTGAATTATAACTTTCCGTTACACCCTGTTTATAAATGGGTTCAACAGCCCGACAATAACCATCAGGTAGTTGCCTGGACTAAACACAACTGGTCGGAGGATCTGAGGTTTAAGGGACTTTTCACCTTCTTTTCTTTTTTTTTTGAGTAGACGGTGAAGATTGCACAAAAGGAAACTGACAGTAAGGTATCATGGCGGCAACTCGAACTGAGCGATTACAAAAATATTTTACGGTTGATGTTAACACAAACATCTAGATTGTAGATAAATATACACAGTAATATAGTTTCCGCTACCTTCGTGATAAAGGAACTTATTATAAAGGAACCAGCTTTTTTCACAGGCATCGCCCGCACGTTAGTCCAAAATTACCCCACGAGAACGTAGGCACAGTAAAAATATACAAACAGTATGGAAACTACCTATAAACGCTCGAATCAGCACACTCACACAAACATACGCAAGATGAGACCAGTGCTGCCAGTAATGCGAGCCGCTTAGGGGTCTCGTCGATGCGCATGTTTGTGTGATTGTGCCGTTTCGAGCGTTAGTAGGTAGTTTCCATACTGTTTGTATATTTATTCTGTGACGTAGGTATCCTTAGTCCTAATCCAGTTTCCCGTTTTTTTCTTATATAACATAACGTCTCACGTGTTTTCCGAAGAGTTAAGCAAAGATATGCTACTGCCTACTTATAGAAGGTACACAGGTTATCCAAATTTCATCCAAATCCGATCAGCCGTTGAGTGATTGGATATTAGTGTTACTAGGTAATCCTTAGGTGGCTAAACTTAACAATCGTGGTACCTACCTAATCGTTTCGAAATTAAAAACAAAAATTAAAGTACGATTTAGGATAGAAAAACGTACCTCCTTTTTTTGGTTAATCATTTATCAACCTTATATTAATTATAGATAGCAATACTGCTATTTTAGTTTCCTGGTGCTTGATTTGGCATCAATGACCGAAGTTGCAAAACCAGTTATTAAAATTAAGAACATAAAAAATAATTCAAGGCTAGCAAATTCCTTCCGAAATACTTTAATGTTATTACATACTAGTATCATAATTTTGAATACATGAGTCACACGTTATTAATGGTACCTATTATTATTACATATTACGTGAATCTATAATTATTATGTATTATTAAATAAGAATAACATGCGAGCGATCCAAGTTGTTTGTGAATTATTTTTTTTTCCGTTACGGAATGTACACTTGTACAGCTGACTTATGAAAACCTGAGTTTTCGAGAAAAATATCCTAAAGTTTCAAGAATTCTGATCGAATCTGTACCAAAATCTAATCGGTGCACATCGACTTCACGTAGTCTTTAGGCTGCTACCCCTAGGGTGTATATCAAAAACCGGAGGCGCGAAGGGTGTGCAATCCCCGCCCGCTGTAACAAAGCATAGGCATTAGGCACCCGTGCGAGCCGTAGTGGCTGAGGCTGATCGCCGGAGTCGACCGAAGCTGAAGCTGCGGAGGTGAGCATTCATTTCAAATTCTTTGACAATTGTTACCGATTGCACTATCGAAATGTCATGTGATTTACCCCTTACATTTTGGGATTTGGAATATCGCCATCGCAGACAGAATGACTTGTTTATAATGAAGTCAGAACAAAAGTTATCGTAAGTTGATTGAACCAACTGGTTTAATTAGTCGACGGCACGAACTATTTTGTGCGCGGGGTTAAAATGCATGCTATCTTATCCGACAACACGTGCGAAAGAGATAGATGCTGTGATGAGCAGTAAGAAGCTAGTTCGTGTACGAATTAGCACTTTTGCAAGTTTGTAGCTAAATGGATGATGATTTAGGACGAAAACGAGCGCGCGATTTTTTATAAACAGACCTTTGGGAGTCTAGTTATAATGAAAAAGCTACTCAAAGTAAATAAAAAAATAAAATAAAATGTTGAATTACTAATATATCCCTGTATGGAGGCCGTTTTGCAATTTTCCTTCTTCTTATGGTATTTATTTCCACCCAAAGATGCGTTAAAATTAGTGTTGAAATATGGATTTTTCGACGCTCATAACTTTCAAATATATAATTTTTACATTTTTGTTTCTATACAGGACTAGTGATAATGTTAAGACAAATTGATATCATTTTTTTTATTTTGAACGTACATCGTCAAATAGTGGAGTAATCTCTAGATTACGTTTCTATGGAAAAAATTTCGACTAGTGAAACCTTAAAATAAATTATTCTTTAAAAAATATTTTTTTCGTATTCTTCTCAGCTAACCCTTTCATTTGATACCCATATCATGGCTATGCACTTTTGTACACAATAACTAATCTTGGGCGGTCCGCCATATTGGATTTAAAATGACGTCACTTTGGTAACCATGCATTGTCATCCAAACTAAACCTGTATGCAAAATTTCTCGGTGGAGGATAACTGCTTTAAAATTCAGTTGCAAGTTTTGACCCGAACACACTTAAATACATACATACATTGCATGTTAAATAAAAGCTTGTAATTAATCATTGCTAGGATTTGAATACGGTGATCGTGGCAATGACTGTGTTATCGATTCTAAAATTTAACCTTTTGAATTCAGATTTGAATTACGAGACAGAGGCACTTGAATATTTAAACGAAGCGGTCACCTGTACACTACTAAAGCTATTTTGTTTTTATAATTTACTGCGTTAGACTTACCAGGCAAGTACAAACAAAAATTATAGGAAAACCTACCATAACTTCGTTTATCATCGCTGGCAGCACCTCATAATATTTAATGTCTATTTTAATACATTTGTCGGCAGTTCTAAAGATTTCGTTCTGAAGAGAGACATGGTTTCGAATGACTCTGCTGACAGATGTCAACTTGACATAACATTAAGCACTTGTTTTTGGCGTGAAGAAAAGGTGAGGATGAGGAGACAGGAGATCGAGGAAGAACACGGCGCGGCGGGTTGGATTGAGTTGTGATCTCGTAAGAAATACAGTGAAAGTTACCGATTGTTCGTGTAGATCAAACTACGTGCTTGGCGGAATGTCGTTTACGTTATTCTCCAATACATTTATTTATTTATTTATTCACTCAAAACATACAATATCCTTACAGGCTAGACCAAATGCGATAATGTAGTACCCTTACAAATTAAATAGTTCTACTGCTTGTACCATAACAAATTCTATAGGTAGCTATTCTTTCGAATTCACCCTAAGAGCAACAGAATATGTCGACGTCATCAGCAATGAGGTTAAGAGTGCGGAGCGCGCTCGTCAGCGGCGCCTCACGCAGCAAGTGACATAACGTGATTAGTTTCATTGTGACCCTAGGTACCTACATACAAGCAAAGAAGTTCGTTTGTCTAAGGCTTCGTTCACACGGCATTGTCCTGCACGTTTTTTTTGTAATCGTTTTTATAACGTATAGTCAACCGGGTGTTCATATGGTAAATTTTCATTCGTGTAAAAACGAATAGCCGCAGTTTCCAACCAGTTGTCACAGTGAGTAGACGTCACTGATGGATCCACGCTTGGTTGTACTTTTATATTGGTATCGAAGGCGGTCTCGCCGCCGACAAAACAGGAGGTTTTGGGTACATCCTATTAATCAAGAATCTGTGCGTACGATCACATTTGAAAAATTATTCGAAAATCTTAGAAACGATGAAAAAATTGCTATTCGATAAAAAACGTATAACATCGTGTCGTGTGAAAGAGACAAAGCTATACCATATGCCACTGCGAACCGAATACGTCAAAGTTTATTCGATTTGCTTGACAAGTCCGTTGAGTATGCGTTTAAACGTATAAGCGGTACACGTTTTTTTGCAGTGCAATCGACGTGTGAATGGATCTATGTACGTTGTATGGTCACTATTTATACGTTAAGACGTATACTGCAAAAAAACGTGCAGGACAATGCCGTGTGAACGAAGCCTAACTCCTAGCCCGAAAAGGACGCATGCAATAATGGCCTTTCCTGACAATTACATAGTCTTCCCTACATATTTTATTATATCCTTGAATTAATATGTCACAAAACAATATAATTATTAGGGTGCTTTCTCGTTTAGGTAATTCACAGAATTTAATAAATTTTATTATACCAAGTACTTGTTTTTCTCTTTTTCTAGGCTTCCCATTACTAAAAACTTCTACAGATATTGTACGAGTGTCAATCATATTGAATTCGACATAATTAATAAAACCTAGGTACCTGTTAGTTATTCAAAGCTTTAGACTCGAACCTCGCATCACTACCGGTTTTAATAAAATTAATACTTGTCGCGATATCTATTTATATTCGTCAATTCATGGTCAGCAATGTTTTGATACAAGTTTTCGCTAACCCGTTGGTATAAAGTTAAAAATAACTGGGCCGTTTGCGTATTTTTCACAGATATAAAAAACGTGTTAGATTTAATTTAGAAGTATCTAAAAAACTCTAAAAACTTCCGTACAAACAACTCTAGACTGAGTGAAAATCTAAACTGGATTTAGAGATAACCTTATATTTTCTGTTGGAAAATTGTCTCCATACATCGACATAGTTCGCAATCATTTTACCAACTGCAAGTTTATAAGTACTTGTCATTTAAGTCATTGCTCCTTCTCAAATTTCAAGATTCTTGGCTACGGGAAGTATCCTGTACATAGATATATCCTGTAGTTTTGTATTCCCTAGCGTGTGTCAAAATATGGAGCATAAACCTTATCTATCTTTTGATTGCGTTGAGTTAGAATTTTGATTTCTTCACAGCTCTGAGGAATTGGAAGGAGAATCAGAGAACAGCATACATGGGTATTTAACTGCAAATGAAGGATACGGCTGGGTTTTAGTCAGTAAAAGACTGACACGCCCTCGCGTTCCAACCAGAGCGGGAGAAGTCATTGGATGATTTCCCACCAAAGGGGTGTTATAAGTTTGACGTGTGTTTGTTTGTGTAGTCTCTGGGATCATAGCTCCAAAAGGGATGAACCGATTTTGAATTGATTCCGCTTGTTTTTTGTTTGACAGTTGACTTTATCGAGAGTGTTCTTAGCTATGTTTGATGAAAATCGGTTCAGCAGTTCAAAAGTTTTGGGCGTTTTACTGCTTGAATCGGGGCGTTTTCGCAAGATATCGTGTCATAATTATGTGTTCAATAGATTGTCCATCGAAGCGTGTCTACTACTAGATAAATTATGTAACTTTAAATAAAAAACTGGCCAAGTGCGAGTCGGACTCGCACACGAATGCTTCAGTATCATTATTGCAAAAAAACGGTAAAAAACACGTTTTTTGTATGGGAGCCCCACTTAAATATTTATTTTATTCTGTTTTTAGTATTTTTTGTTATAGCACTAACAGAAATACATCAATTTCAACTGTCTACTATTACGGTTCATGAGATACAGCCTGGTGACAGACGGACAGACAGACAGACGGATCGTGGAGTCTTAGTATTTTTTACCGTGGTATTAGTAATAGGGTCCCGTTTTTACCCTTTGGGTACGGAACCCTAAAAAGCGTCAGGGTTTTTAAAATTTAACTTGTTTTCAATCGTTATAATGTAACGGTATGCCATATAGCGTAAACAATAGCTTATAGCGTAAGCCACATTTAATTATTTAATGAATTAACATAATTTATTTATCATATGTAATCAGATAATCACAATTCACTGAATAATTGACAAACATTGACGAACATAATTCGCTGTGGACTGAACCAAGTATACAAAGTCAGGGAAACTCATAACGAAAATAATTACTATGCAATTGTAACTTCAGTAAGGTTGAAACCATCAAACTGTCACAATGCCAAATGGACCATGCCGTTTACTGACGTGCAAGTGACATTCAAAAATTATTTCACTAAGGCCCGAAAAATTTAAATCAGAGTTAAATACTAACACGAGATTAAATTAACAATATTGCATGATAAACCGTAAATTAACCTAATTTTAGCAGTTAAGGTTTTCGTGCAAGTGGGCCTTACTGTACCTACCTTATTAAAAAAACCTTTGACACTAAAACTTTATCTCAAGGTTAAGTTATGACTGTATATGAAACGTGAATTAGGAACGTACAGTACGGTTTCCCGCACATCTGCAAAGGTCAAACACATGGCGGGTTTCGGAAAAACCCGATAATGAGCCATATCTTAGACAAAACATAGCATTAAGAGATTATTTGCAGTTTTTACTGTTTCATTACTAAAAAAAGAATGACCAGTTAGTTTTTTTTTTGTTTTATATAAATACTTAAAAGGTATACAACAACTATCGGTACCCGGTTTATTATTAGTCCGAAGTTGAATGTCAGTGTGTTGATCCCAGCTCTCAGGCTCCACGGCTCCACATATTTTTTTTTTATCTTCTTTAGGCTTGCGCTTGACCACTATCATAAGAAACTAGTTATAATACAAACCAGTATTTCTGTAGTATTTATAGGATATTACTGTAAGTAAGTTAATATACCTGTAACCCTGGTGTTGTGAACTAGATACATTATGTAGCATGAAATAAAAATGTGTCAGAGGTTTTCCTTAACCTTTAAATTTTACTTGTTTCATACTTGTTACATAGTTTGCGATCCACACACAACAATCTGCCCAGCTATATTGGGCTCGGCTTCCAGTCTAACCGGCAGGCTTATTATGTATCTTTTGCAAGAGCAAAACGATAGCGATTTTTGCGCAATAATTGCTCTTCAATACAAATATTTTAGAGTTGTTGGTGGTTTTTTTATTTAAATAATTGCATTTGACAAACAACGAGCGATTAGCAAACGATTGCGTAGGACCTACCATACCTACCCTGCAGGTAATTCCGACTTTTATGACATAAAGCGTTTGATCGCTATCGTTTTGCTCTTGCAATAGATACGTAATATGCCTGCGGATCCAGGTGGTTACCAGTTTTTTCCATGGGGCGACTGCCTCTCGGACCACCACAACCCAGTAACTTGGCAACACGATATTTACCTATCTAACCTTGCTTAACCACGAACAAAAGTATGAATAACTAGCTCAGCTATGCCAGCTAAGTTTAAACTAACTTAGCTCAGCTCATGGTCTGCAAACGGCTTTATATCATTGCAGGAAACTACCTTGTCATACTGAGAAGGAACAAGCGTTGATTATCAGTTCTAGACTTTATCTTCAGGTCTCCTCCCGCATCAGTCAAAAGAATTTAAGGATAACTTGAGAGGTTCAGATAAAATAGAGGTAACTACAACATCAGTCGTCATCGCAATCGGTAGAATCTTTTTTTTTTTTAAAAGAGTAAGTATGGAGTTTCTTGTGCATTCTTCTCCATAACAAGCTACTTTCCGAATGCACGGTAGAATCAACTTTTATTCCATGTAAATTTAAAAAGTATGGAGTTTCTTGTGCATTCTTCTCCATAACTAGCTACTTTCCGAATGCACGGTAGAATCAACTTGTATTCCATTTAAATTTAAATTGTGACATTCAAAAGTGCCGCTTGGTGGCCCAGTTGAAATAAATATCTTTTGTCTTTTTGTCTTTTTTATCACGTCTATAAGCTCAGAAGGGGTGGAACTGACCACCATCACGCCACCTGCTGCAATCCTTAGATAGTTTGGTCTTATTGAGAGGATGATTGCAATTAACAGAATATATTTATGAGGCAGAAGTGAGTGGAAACTCCGGGAGGAGACGTCCTAGAGGAACATACAAGGATCAATTGGTTATGTTCTTCAGAAAGGCCATGTGTGCAGGAAACCTAACCGGTGTACGTGTATGACTAGATGTATAAATGCAAACGAAGCACAAGAAGTGTGTTTGCTCGTGAACGGATTGCCAGTTACCGGCACAAATCTTGTCTCTGTCATCCTGCCACATTTATAATAAAAATGCCGATAAACCATTGACTTGTTATACTAATTAAATGGAGGTTAAAGGTCTCTTAGTTGGCATCATATATTTTAATGGAATGCTCACTGCAGTAATTACCGCTTGTGCGTAGCTTGTGCGGTAATTTATTTTATATCGAGTATGTACGCGGAAGCCTAACTATGTATGTATTTAATTTGTGCGAATGAAGAAATAATTCTCATTTTTATTTACCAAACGTAGGTGTAAAACTGTGAAGATTTTTGTTTTGCGAATACTTTCCAGGCTATTTATTTATTTATTTATTTATATACACACAAAACACTTAACAGAGAAAAGAAGCAATACAGATGGAAGAGCTCAAAGGTACTGCTTATTTCAATAGAAATTTCTTCCAGCAGACCTGCTACAGGAAAGTTGGATGATAGACGAAGACAAAGTGTCATATACAGTGTCGTATCATGTCATGTTCAAAAAGGTTTTAGGTCCTTTTAATACGTATAACAATCCATTGTCACTGCCTCAATAAACAAACATCTTCACCTGGTTAAAACCTTATTTACTCACAAAAAAATATATCACTTTCCAGAAAAAATTATCTTACCTTAAGAATTTTCTTTCACGCCTTTCGTTAAGTACCTAATGTAACAACCACTGTACTTATATGAATAACTGATGATAATGAAGTGCCTCACGTCGTTAGGCCATGGATGATGGCTATCGACTGTACCTCGAGTGCAGTATCACCTGCCGATTAAGAATTATAGAATAAAAGCCAGGGGCGCGGCAGCGTAGGCGAGTTTTTAAAACCTGTTTTTCCATTCTTTTTTTTATCGTGTTTATTTTAAGTTAACTGCATTTCTCTATAGTACTACAATTTCATTTTGGTTTTATTGCAGTTAATTCAAGTGTACCTAGGAAAAAGCTTTGTCACGATACGCAATATAGTATATCGTGCCCTTTGGTTCTGTCTTCATTGTTTCAGCTAGCGGTAAAACTTAAAGCAGTGTTGAAAAAGACCGATTCTTATCTGTTTATATAATTATATTATATTGATACATATTTTTATATGAACGGTAAAGAATCAAAAGAAGTGCGTAATGTATGTAAGGATCTTAGCAGGTTCTGTAGTTTCTGCCTACTCGTTTGGGTAAAAGGCGGGAGCATATACCAGGTTCATTTTCAATGATCAGACAATTTTTCCAGGAATTAGTTATTAGAACGGTTTATGCAAAAATCAACTCCCAAAAAAGATCCGTACATTTTGCCGAGATAATGTGGGCAAAAATGTACAGAACGACTGTTTTTATTTTCTTTATTGGGTGTTGATTTTTGCATAAACCGTTCTTTGATTGATACCTAATTCCTGGTAAAAAAAACCATTGTCATTGGTTATTGAAAAATAACCTGGTATGTAATTTATGCATGTAGATGCATTATTCTACTAATGGTTGTTTGTGTGGATTTTAGAAAGCCGAAATTTATTATTCGAAACATTAATAAAATAATATGCTGATGAGAGTAATGCGTGTGTAAATTGTCTCAATTATTAGTTTTACTTAGGTATTAAAATAATGATAAAAGAGGAATATTTTTACAATGGATACCTATTAAGGTAGAATATTTTATCTAATAATTACCTTAATCGCTTTTAATTGGTCTGATTACCCACTTATTTAAATCTGTTATTCATTCATTAGATGTTATGTGTCTTTGTTTTTGCTACGCCACGAGCAACATTGCTGTGTTCTTATTTTAAAGACGTGCGAACCAGTGACATTAAAGGCACAGTAGTGCCTTTAATGTCACTGATGGTTCGCACGTCTAGTCGTAGTTCTATATTTTTTCTAAAGACGTTAACGCAACAGCGAATCATAAGCTCATAACTTAAAAATCATTATGGACACCAAAAAGTTGTGGATTTTATTCAGTGTTAGACCAAATAACTTATTGTTAGGTCTTAGAAACTACATCATTCATAGTGCGCATAAATTCGTCGAAATTAAGAAAAGTAGACAGAAGTTAGTCTCATGTTTAATACTACGACACAGTTAGCGCAATTGTTGAGCGATCGGCTGCTGCGCTGCGTGTCGCTGGTTGATTCTCGCACGTAAGAAATATTTTTATGGCGTACAGATAGTTGTGCCGATCTGAAAGAGAAAAAATTCCTAGTGTGAAAAAAAAACAGACACCGAACAAACTGTTGTCCGCCCCTGGCTCGGCACGTACTCGCGAGCGCTACGCCGCCTTCGCGCTGACGTCACAGCTCCAGATCAACATTACGTTACAAACATGTCGTATGTCACCGTACAATATGAAGTAGGTGCTTCTTTGGCACAACTGAACACATCCTTAGGCCCTAGACAAGAGGCCATAGACAAATGACATTCTATGAACGAAATTGGTGGTGATAGTGATGAGAAACAAGTAAAATTTCAAAATTTAGAAACCCCCGACACATTTATCTTGCGAAAACACCCCGATTCAAACAGTAAAACGCCCATAACTTTTGAACGGCTGAATCGATTTTATTCAAACATAGCTAAGAACATTCTCGGCAAAATCACCTTTCAAACAAAAAAAAACTAAATCAAAATCGGTTCATCCGTTTAGGCGCTATGATGCCACAGACAGACACACAGATAAAAAGCAACACACGTGCAACTTATACCACCCCTCTTTTTCCGGCGGGGTTTAAAAAATGACAAAAATGATTTGGAATCTCAAATGTCACGTGATTAATCTCTAAAATTTTGGCATTTCGACCATCGCAATCGCTTGATATTGCTATCTCTCCGTGGTAGCGCAGTATGCATGAGCATTCCGAAATGCAAAAAAAAGCCTTAGACAAGTGTCATTCGATGTTGTCCACTTGGTCTAAGGTGAGGTCGAAATGCTAAAAGAAAGAAAAAGAAAGAAATAAAGAAAAAGTGTTTATTTGTCACAAAACGACATACATACAATAATAAATACCCTTAAACAATAGTATTAGTAGTACTTAAATTAAGTCAGTAAAGAGGATAAATAAATCAAACAATAATTACATAAACTAGCAACAAAAAAAAAGGGAAAAAAGTAAAAAAGAAAAAAAAAAGGAAGGAAGGAGTAAAAGGGATTGATCACCTGACATTTCAATAGTGCTTGACAATTCCATACATTATTGATATTTTTCCAATCGCTATAGAGACGCTTTCATTAAAATGTATAGAATGGCACTTGCTTGTCTAGAGCCTATTATTATGTCTCGATGGTGTAGTGGTCTCGACCGCTATACATGAGCGAGAGATTCTGGGTTCCGTATTTAGGTCGGGCAGTGTGATTGTGTTTTTACAAGCTTTTATTTAACTTGCAATATTTATGTACGTATGTATGTATGTAAGTGTGTTCGGGTCAAATCTTGCAACCGAATTTTAAACCAGTTATCCTCAACCGATCATGATGAAATTTTGCATACACGTTTAGTTTGGATGACAATGCATGATGAGCTAAGTGACGTCATTCTAAATCCAATATGGCGGACGGGTTATTTTTTGCGTACTGTCATGATATGGGTATTAAATAAAAGGGTTTGCTGAGAAGAATACGAAAAAAGCTTGTTTAAAAAAAGATTTTTAATGAATAATTTCATTTTCAATATGAATTTATCTGATAGAGTTCCGAGTCTAAATGTATGTATGTAGTTGATGGCAATGGCCTCGGGCCCTTGTTACATACAAATATCAAAGTTAAGGCCCCTATTCAATTAATTCGAAACAAATAAGTATCAGTCTAGCCATGATACCTACAATATGTGCTCGGTCGCTTGATTAGTAATTAATTAGACATAACATCTCGCCTGTATTCATCGAAAGGTTAGGCAGAGGTTCACCTATAGTAGGTATACCCACATTTCGCCAGTTATGTTTAAGTTCTATGTAAAGGTGAACGCGCACCTAGACGCGCCGCACTCGCCGCACGCGCCGCAGTCATGGCATTTTATAAATCTTTATATGAAATCGTACGCAGCCTCGCGCACCTATCCGCGCCGCACGAGCCGCATTTCAGCAAAATGCTGTAGGTATACGGATTCCACCAGCGCGTGCGGATGACGTCATCAGACTCGGCGGGCGATGCGGGCGGCGCGGCAACATGATCCTTATCCGTATGAAAATATAGTTCAAGATGTACAGAAGTGGATACAATGCGTGCGGCGCGTTCGGCGCGGACAGCGCGGGGCCAAGAGAAAATGCGATGACTGCGGCGCGTGCGGCGAGTGCGGTGCGTCTAGGTGCGCGTTCACCTTAATAGGGGGCGAGTATATTGCCATCAACCAGACACGAATCTTCGCTCCCGTCAATTGGTTACCTATCTACCTACATACCCAACCTACCCTACCTACCCTAACCTACCCTACCTAACTCCTACCCTACCTACCCAGCTAACTACAAATTCTGAATTTTGTCATGTTAGATATTAAAGTAACTTAGCTAGTTCAATATACTGGGTAACTGTGAGACGGAACATCGAGTCAGAAGGTACCTAGAATAGAACAAAATATACTTTATTGTACACCAAAAAATTAAGTTACACATCTCTTTTACAATAATACTTATTTCTACGGGTACAAAGGCGGCCTTATAAAGGCGCTGACAGCGATATCTACCAGACAACCTTTCAACCTTTTTAGGTAGGTACCTACTTCCTACTCTGAATAGCTGAGTATCAAGCATGCATAGAGTCTGCTGCTCTGTCTAGCTAGTTGGAGTAACCAGCAAAACCAGATGTATCCTCCGACTACACAGCATGACTTCTGAAGCAGTCGGGTTTTGATTCTTTGAATTAACATTTTTATTTTTTTACTTGTCATTTTTATTTTCCAGATTACTTTTAAACATATAAGTTTTAAATTACCTCTTAATACCCCACAAGATAGGACTGAAAAAAAATGAGCCCCCCACACCCACAGTAGGGCGCACAAAATGCGCCATTTTGTTATGTTTTTAATGTTGCCAGTGACACGTGCACAGGTTAAGATGAATCGAATGACGTAAGAATCATCAAAATCGGCCTACGTGGTTGGTCTCTAGAACGCCACATAGCTGCAAAGGAAAAAAACATACATACATAATTACATACTTACATAGGTAAATACATACATACACTGACTAACACATACCTTGCATATACCCTAATCTCTAGATAACCACATATTGACGTCTGGGAGGAACTTTTATCCGAATGGCAATGTAGGTGGGATAATTTCATCAAGGGCCGACACCTCCACCAATTCTTTCCATCCGTTCGCGTGCGGCTACACTGTGTTGCCCAAGTTCTGACAGGCTTCTTACTTTAAAACTAAATTATTTTCCTTCAAGCTCGTTGCCTAGCCTTTATTTCAGTGTTCTACATCTGATTGCGAATATGTACAATCTGCACATCGTGTCTTATGTATGTATTCTTTGGCAGAATGAATGCAATATTATGTTGAATAATGTACAAGCTGCATCAGCTACCAATGTTAGGACCTATTAATATTAACGCAAATTCTTGTCCTGGTGCTAGGCAACTGGGCTTATCCCAGTTGTAAACGACCCTTCTTGCCGGCCTTGTTTGTTCTGTTTCCTGCTTGATATGGAGGGAAGTGGAAATTTGTATTTTTTTCTATTCCTTCGTTATTCTTTTCTGATTAATTTCGTTGCGGGGTCCGAGTAACCATGGAGTTTCTTGCCGGTTCCTCTCCATAGGAAACGACCAACCCGAACCGTGCACCTTTTGTCGACGTTTTATAAGTGCCTATGTAGGCCTATGTGAAATAAAAATTATTGGTTTTGATTTTGGTCCAAGACAGTTAAATTCATTCTCCGGCTTTTCTGGTGCTCGCCACTGTTGATTTTGGATTTCAGGACTTGTAGTGGGTTGGGAATAGTGGTGGGATAGTCACAAAAATAATAATTATAATAACACGTACGTAGTCGGGTAAAAAGAGATTTATAGTCCGATATTTTAAGTCCATATAGAAGGAAACTGCCGCCACTCCAATGGATTCAGTCGCCATGGCAACGGAAATAAATACTTGATTCATCATTATCTCAGTTTAAACCCCCGACGGAAAAAAGTTAACAGGGATGTTATAAGTTTGACTGTGTGTTTGTGTAGGTATCTGTCTGTGGCATCATAGCTCCTAAACGGATGAACCGATTTTGAAATGGTTTTTTTTTTTGAAAAGTGACTTTATCGAGAGTGTTCTTAGCTATGTTTGATGAAAATCGGTTCAGCCGTTCTAAAGTTGTGGGCGTTTTACTGTTTGGATCGGGGTGTTATCGCAACATAGATAACAGCGTTCTGATTGGTAGTTTCTTAGCGCTCTCAACCAATCAGAAAGATGTATTTGCATAAACTGAGTTTAGTTGAATTAATCGCGATTAGTTTCATTGGTGAAATCGGCTCTTATAAAAGATTTACAAATGACAGCCAGGACTAACAGCTGAACGTGCTTCTCCAGGCGCAAAGGCGTCTCGGTATGTAAGTATAGTTCTCGCCAAACTTCTGGGCCGCCCTGAAGTTGGTTTTCCGGATGCGCGATTCTTGAAACGGTGCTGTTTTTGTATGAGATCTACTACTGCGCAGCCATTGTAGACAACTTCAGAGCGGCCAAGAAGTTTTGCGAGGACTATACAGGTTAACTCTCCACCGAGCCACGTCGGCAAGCGTTACTAAACCTCGATGGTCGACCCGTGACTCCGTGAGCCTGTTATAACTTACTACTTTTTATTTCTCTTTTGTTAATGGGCACATAGAACTTTTATTTTTGTTGTTTTATTATAATTAAGAGTCGCAAAATTTTATCTTAGGTTGTTTTTTCCAAAAATAAAATACTTATTAAAAATGTTTGTCGATGTTTTCGAGCGTATGGCACTCGTGGGCTGCAGCTGAAAATCAGCGTCAGGTGGTATACCCTGTGTTACCATTTGGCATTATGCTGAGCTGAGGCCCTTTTGGCATTAATCGTTTAAAAAATACCTATTTTGTTTAATTTTAAGGTGTTTTTGTTTTTAATGCAAATAAACTCATTTTTCTTTCTTTCTTTACCACCTTACTTTTTTCTGTCACGAAAAAGGTTTGCTGTGTTCCAGTTTAAAGGAGGAAGACCAGTATGCCGAAACGTTAGGGAAATATCGGGGTACTTCTATACACTTTCTTTGAACAATCCATGAACATTTTATTACTCCAAATAAGTCGAAAAGTAACGTTTTTTCTTTCATCAAGCATTTAATTTAAAGTGTATAATACGAAAGGTCAACCCAACGGACGGACGTGCATGCATAATATATAATGTGAATCTAAAATTATAATATATTACGTTTAATGCAGGTCAGAGGTCGCGTACAGCCAACCGGGACGTGAAACTTTGGTAGTCTTCATAATAACATAAGCAGTGAAAACACATAAAACATAACATCACGCCTGTTTTCCAACTGCATTTCACCAGTTATAATACTCACAACGGATCCTTGTGTCTCTGAATTGGCTGCAAGACCCTGCGCAGTAGCTATTTAAGTGTCAATGTTGAAGGTGAAGATATCATTGTATAACTGTCTCTTTCACTCGCTTAAGTTTGTCGCATCGTCCTATCTCGCTTACTCTAAAACAAACTGTTTCTTGCGCAATGGTTCGCAGAGCCAACTTCAGAGACACAAAGCTCCGCTGTGACTATTATAACTTAAACTTCCATGTAAGCGGGCTCCAGGCTGTTACTGACAAATTCCAGATGGAAAACACAATAACGCTTTGCCCGACCAACGTAGCAGTGAAAGAAATTCATGGAAATGAAATCTAGTCTGCCAACAACAATACATACTTACAACTAACTTATACTAGTAAACCTTACTACTTATATACATAATACGTATTTCGCGGTTCATATTATCTACCTACTCACACGTGAAAATTGTAAAAGCATTTGTCGTTATTTTATTTCATACGTTTTTAAACGACATAATGTATCTAGTAGTAGACGCGCTTCATCAACAATCTATCGAACACGTAATTATGACACGATATCTCGCGAAAATATTCCGATTCAAACAGTAAAACACCCAAAACTTTTGAACGGCGCGGCGGAACCGATTTTCATGAAACAGCTATGAACACTCCCGAATACTCTCGACAATGTCACCTTTTAAACAAAAAAAAACTAAATTAAAATCGGTTCACCCGTTTAGGAGCTAGGCTACCCCAAAAAGATACACAAATACACAGGAACACACGGCAAAATTATAACACCCCGCTTTTTCCGTCGGGGGTTAAAAAGGAAGGTACACCTAGAAGTCGAAGTACTCCACATCGCTGTCATCCGGGAACGTGTCCAGAAGACTGGCAGCATTGCCACGTTGAATGGCAATGCTCGCGTGATGTCAATCAGTGTGCCAACAGTGGTAATCTCTCCGTGAAAACGTTAAATTTAATGTTTCGTCAATTTATAGCTTCAGGATGGAATGACAGATCACCTATTATAGTTCACACGGTGACATTATAACAGAATATAGACTGATTGGTTCATCTAGTGGGCTCAAGCCCAACTGCTTATATTGGGCACCAGCAGAGTCCAGACCAGCATAATATATTCAGTCAGAATTCCCTTCTTTTACAAAATACAAGTATTTCAGTCTAACTTCGAATTTCACAAACATAATGAAATTCCATTGTTTCAATATGTTTGTGAAATTCGTTAGCTTTTCAACTACGAGTAATCAAATCAAATCATTGTTTATTTGCTCAAACATGAGTATCATACATACATAACAAATTGCCATAACAAAAAGATCATGGAACGTCATGTTTGCCTTGGGCAATGGCATGCAAGTATTGATATAGAATACATTTCAAAACAATTATTCTAGATAATCAAATTTAATAATAACAAAAAATGTGCAAATGTCGATAAAAAAATTCAAGTCTAAATTACCATGAATGTCAGACAAAAAAAATTCAAATTAATAAATCAAATCAAAATAATCATTCTAGAATGTCACAGTAAATGTATTTGTCAGGATATCAAAATAATAAATTAGTAGATTAATAACAAAATATGCACTTTAGAATGTCACGTTTCAATTTCAAGATCCAAGATGTGTCTGAAATGTCATGGAATTAAAAATACAAGATACGATTATAATAATTGTGCATTTGAATGTCAATTCGAAAAAATGCCAAGTGCAAGCCTCTAAAAAATATAATATTCATGTTTAATGATTTTTTTGATTTTCTCGGCGTCCGCAAAATTTCTAGTATTAATTTACCGGCATTTATATCCTCGGTCCACGGTACTGAGAAATTAATCAGGAATATCCTAGCACCCATACTTATTAATTTTGATGTGCCTTGCTTCACCGAGGCTTTTGATGCTTGGAGATTACAATTCGGGCAAGCGAATTGTAATCTCCCCGACTACCCATCATCCGAGAGACGGTGGGATATGCCGCTCTGCAGAGCAGTTCAGGAACACCAAATTGCCACTTCTGCGCGCTCGCCTGTTGGCTGTGGGTGAGTGGGAGACGGGCCTCTGGCTCCACGCACTTCCGTCGTCGAACATAGGCACCTTGTTTGACGACACTACTTTCCGCCTCGCTGCTTCCCTACGTCTTGTCGCTCCCTGTTGTACTCCTCATCGTTGTCACTGTGGCGAAGTTGTCAACAGCCTCGGTCACCACGGTCTTTCATGCAGCCGAAGTGCGGGTCGCATAGCGCGTCATGGAAACTTAAACGACATCATCCGACGTGCTCTCGTCGCCGTCGGCGTTCCGGCCGTATTGGAACCCCATGGCCTGGCACGCGACGATGGCAAAAGACCGGACGGGATGTCTTTGTTTCCATGGAAGATGGGTAGGCCTTTAGTGTGGGACGCTTGTGTCGATACTCTTGCGCCATCCCATCTTCCTAGTTTGTCGTGCTGTGCTGGCGCTGCCGCCGCGGCTGCAGAGAACCTCAAGCGGCGGAAATATAATAACCGTATAAATAGCCGTTTGGGGTTGAAACTCTTTGTTCTGTGGGGTCCGAGTGCTCACGCTTTATTTAAGGATCTTGCAAAACGCCTAGTTGACACTTCACGTGACCCAAGGGCTGGTTTTTACCTTGGTCCGAGAATTAGCATTGCCATACAACGTGGCAATGCTGCCAGTCTTTTGGGCACATTACCAGTGGTCAACGATGGGAAGGAGTTTTTCGACGCCATATTTTAGTTAAGTATATTTTTAGGTTTAGTTAGTAAGTAGTTTTTGGTTAAAGTGTATATGTTTGTAGTCTTAGTTAATTACGTATTTTATACACTTTATATACTTGTATCTATGTAAATAAATCGATTCTGTTTAATGATTAAAAAAAGTAAACAGTAACATGTAAAGTAAACGTTCTGTGTGGGGTCGGACGTAAAGAATCACACAATCCCATATCTTCCCGTGGGTGTCGTAAAAGGCGACTAAGGGACACACCATAGAATGAGCAGCAGCGATCTCTGTGCACTTTAACAACAAACTGCGATCGCCAACCCACCTGCCAAACGTGGCGATTACGGCAAACCCGGGGGAGAAATAACATTAGAAAATCTAACAATCCCTTTTTACAGCCAATTCAACCAATTTTAACATCTGTTGCTTTGATGACATGAGTCACATGACAAATGACAGCTGCAGTAAATAATTGGTTGGTCATAGGTTTATGATTTGTATGTCATCTTAATGTTTACGGTTGAACGGACCACAGAACAGATAAAAGAGTAAAGTTTGCGTTTGCGTTAGTGTGCCAATCAATAGCAAGCTCGCTATCTAAGTGCGTGTAGTTTATCTAAGTGCGAAATGCGCGTACGTATGGGACTCTTGCTTGTAGTGGAGTTAAAGAGTGGGAGACAAGCGGCGACACGCAGTCTAATACAAATCAGGAACTATTTCCTTTCTAATCTCTTTTATATGTTCTGTCTGTTCTGTGGAACGGACTGTAAAAAGGAATTGTTTAAATTTCTAATGTTATTTCAAATGGAATATATAGACGTTTGGGCGACGGCCAACGGGATTTCCTCGGAGATGAATGAGATACCTTCTCCTTCATCTCCGAGGAAATCCCATCGGGCGTCCCACGTGGTCTGTGGTGCACTGATAGGTTCCATGCCCACCGATCGTAGGGTCTCAAAATATACAAACGGTGGTCATGCTATCAGTCTTTTTAAGTAACACTTAAAAAATTGTAAAATGGAGTATTTATGATCGAATGCGGGTATGGTAAGATTGGTAAGCACGTTTGATTCCCAGATCGGCGTTCGTTTTTTTGATCTATTGAGTTTTTTGTTCAGAGAGACTCTAGACAAAGTCTCTTTCTTGCTGTTTGTTGAAATGTCAAAATTAGACATTTCTCGAGGCCGGGGAATAGAATTTGTCCGAATGACGGCAATAGTAGCTTTATACAAATGACATTCTATCAACGAAAGTGTCCCGATAGCGATTGGCAAAATGTCAAAAATGTATGGGAATTTCAAGCGCTATGGAAACGTCACGTGATCAATCCATTACATTTTGGCATTTAGACCATCGCCATCGCTCACAGAAAAACACAATTTCTAGAGGCTCAGGCATGTCCCCTATTTTTTTTGTTACAAAGGTTTTTTAGAATTTTGAATGGGTATAGTAAGCTATCCCTTAAGACTTTTCTGTAGACCTATAAGGCTGCGTTTCCAGCAGAGTTGTGCGAGGATGCGTAGCGATAACTCACTTCATTTACCTAATAGCCTCTCTCAGCGCAGCTCGAGGGAAAACGGCTCAGCCGTGTGATGTTTTTACCCGACTGCCGAAGGAGGGTAATGTGTTTATCAGTCTATGTATGTATGTATGTATGTATACATATATGTATGTATGTACCAGGCCCCTCAGAAAGTATTGCGAAAAAAAGTTTTTATATATGGGAGACTGGCCAGTTATAATGTTTTTCGAAAATATGATTATTTATAAGTAAAAATAAGTAAGTTCCAATTTCAAAATTTCCCTCCACATTTTTTGCGAGTTAATTCAAAGTATTGTGTCTCACTGAAATATGGATCTGCGCCGGGAACATTTTAGAGCTATGATTTTATACGATTTCAAGTGTCGCCTGAAACCGGATGAATCGTACGATAGACTTCAAATGGCATTCATGGATGAAGGCCCTTCCAAGGCAACCGTGTATCGTTGGTATAACGAATTCAAGCGCGGTCGACCAACTTTGGGGGATGACGAAAGAAGCGGTCGCCCTTTGACGGCTGTTACCGAAGAAAACGTGCTAGCAGTGAAAAATTTAATCCAAGACAATAGGCGAATTACATATCAGGAGATTCAACACATATTGAAGATTGGATCGGGAAGCGTTCACGAGATTCTACACAGCCATCTTCGCGTGAGGAGGATAGTATCACGCTGGGTGCCGCACAACCTCACCGATGCTCAGAAGCAGGCCCGGGTGGAATGGTGCCGTGATATGCTTAACAAATTTGAAGCAGGCTCGTCTCGGCGTGTTTACGACATCGTTACAGGTGATGAGTCCTGGATTTATCAATACGACCCAGAAACCAAGCGCCAGTCGACTGTTTGGGTGTTTCAAAATGAGCCAACGCCTACCAAAGTGAAGCGATCTAGAAGCGGGGGTAAGATTTTGATCGCTAGCTTTTTTAATTTGACTGGCCACTTGGTATCAATTCCCTTACGGGATCAAAGAAGCATTAATGCCGAATGGTATACTACCAAATGTTTGCCAGAAGTTTTCTCTGTTATAAGCAACAAGCGACCAAACACAGGGCTCCGCGGGCTACTGCTCCACCACGACAATGCACCTGCGCACACCGCACTCAAAACGAGGGACTTCCTGGACAGCACGCCAGTCAAACTCCTGGGTCACCCTCCTTACAGCCCTGATCTAGCACCGTGTGACTTCTTTTTATTCCCAAAAATAAAAAATCAGCTCAAAGGGATACAATTTTCGTCGCCGGAAGATGCGCTGGCTGCGTTCGAGCAGGCTGTAAACGAGGTGTCTGCGGCGGACTGGAAAAAGTGTTTTGAAAACTGGTTTAGGCGCATGAATCTTTGTATAGAGGCTGGTGGAAAGTACTTTGAAAAGATTTAATAAAAATATATGTACGTATAGAACAATTTTTTTTAGTTTCGCAAAACTTTCTGAGTGTCCCACGTATGTATGTATGTTTGTTCCTATGTGGCGTTCCAGAGACCAAACGCGTTGGCCGATTTTGATGATTCATACGTCAATCGATTCGTCTTAATCCTGCGAGTGTCATAGGCTACATTCAAATTGGTTAATAGAAAAATGGCGGATTTTGGGCGCCATATTGTAGGGGCCCAAATTTTTTTTTCTTCAAAAACCCATCGTGTGGGGTATCAAAATAAAGGGTTTTAAGAGGTGATTGAAGAATATATAACACTTATATGTTTAAATGTATCTAATTCGAAAAAAACTTAACTAAAAAGTTATAAATAAAAAAAGTTAAATCAAAAATTCAAAAAACCCGACTGCTTCAAAAGCGAACTAAAAAGTCGTAAACAAGGAAAAAATCATGCTGTGCAGGAGGAGGATACATCTGGTTTTGGTCAGCCAGCTCGCGCGTATGTATCCTCCGACTGCACAGCATGATTTTTTCCTTGTTTACGACTTTTTAGTTCGCTTTTGAAGCAGTCGGGTTTTTTGAATTTTTGATTTAACTTTTTTTTTGTACATACAAAACAAGGGACGGATGTGTTGCGAGGGATGTGTGCGAGGGATGTGTGCCAGGGATGGACGCGAGCAGTGTTGCCGTTCTAGCGGATTTCTTGAGTGGTTAGCAACACAAAAATTTGAGTGCGCGAAAAAAAAAAATTGAACGACTTCTAGCGACTTTTGAAACATAGGGCAGACCAAGGCCACGGGGTCCCAGCGCTAAGGAAGAAAATTCGATTCAAATGACATCACAAAGTTACAGAGAAGAATAGTAAAATACTTTATTTCAACAGAATCTGTTCGCAATTGAAAATTTAATGTTATTGTTTGGCGCCGCCGCCGCTGCCGCTGCCTCAAAATACTAGACTAAAAATTTATTTTTATTTTTTGCCTTTCAGTTCGTTATTTCATCGGTTAAATTTGTATGTTAAAAAGGTTTTTAATAGGTCGAATTGATAGTTAACCATATTGTTAGGTAAATTCTGTAAGTATTGGTCCGATTACCTAAATTCTTTCATAGATTATTAGATATGCTATTTCCGAAAGCCATAGCCGAATATTTCTAGATAAGACAGCGACATCTATCGGGTGCTAAGTGTTCTTTTTGTACGTAATATTCACCAATGATCTATAGATCATTATAGTTCATTCCATACTCCAGAGATGGCGCTGCTATAAATAAAGTTATTATTTTGTCCCTTCTCTATCTAATTACACTAGTTTGCTCTAATGTAATTATTATGCAATTCCTAATTAAGAATTACTTAATTCCGGCAGATACACATACTTACTTAATGGACGGTTACGCACTACATCCGATCCATGTCCGTAAAATTTCGGTTCTGAAGTAGCCGTAGTACTTCTTGTAGGGAAGCTTCATAATCTGTCATTCATAATTCAAAACATTTTGAACTTGGAACTCAAATCACGGACACGGATCACGGACACGGACGTGAAGTGGAAAGGTTAAGGTTATTATCACTAACAGCACATGCCATTTACAAGTAAACATAATAATATGTATGAAATCATCGGGGTGGAATACTCTGTCAAGAAAAAACCCCGGAAATAAAGGTTTAAAAAATAAAATCACATCTATATTCATCAGTGGCTCAAGGGATATTTTCGGGCAATTCTTCAGGCTATGTCAGGCAGTGGGCAGGGCATATTGATTGCAAAATGGATGGACAATGGGGCCAAAAGGTGGAAGCGCAGAACTGAAGACGCAGCGTTGGTAGACGTCCCACAAGGTGAAAAATTTAAAAGTCGGGGGAATCAGTTGGATACGTGCGAATCTGGAGTAGGTTGTAGCGTTGCTTGGAGACACTGAGTCTTATGAAGAAAACAATATTAAAACTCCGTCGTCACTTAGACTTAGAAGGCTACATAGACTTAGACTTAGAAGGCTACATTTGGGACAAGCCCGCCACACTATGCCCAACATATTCCCAACCACTGTAACCACTGAAAACATTGACGAAGACCAGAAAAGCGCCGAGTCAGTGAAGCCTCGACCAGTCTCCGGGAAACGATTCAACTGTCTTAGATTCCGCAACGAAATTAATCAGAAAAGAACTGCGGAGGCGTAAGAAAAGCCATAATTTGCACTTCTTTCCGTATCAAGCAGGAGGGAGAACAAAGCTATGCCAGTATGAACAAAGGGCTCTTTACAACTGGAGTAAGCCCAGTTGAGAAGCACCACGGATTAAAGTTAGCACACAATGAAAAAAGGCGTTCTGAAATTAGTTATTAATAACGCCTTCATACGACCTGCCTTCATAAGTCTACGGATACATCAGTGACCCGACACACAGACACCGTGTTGCATCGTGTTGTTTGATCCCTATGCAAAAATGTGGACTTTCTTTCATAGTGGGAAAACACTGTGTGATAGTGAAGAGCAAAGCGATGTCGATGAGGATATGTTAAAATGTTTTTACTGAGAGAGTGCGGTGTTAGGTCTCTGTAGTCTGTACTCAAGTTGTTTCGAAAGTATTCCTAAAGTCAAAACAAATCTAAAATTAGCCAGACACTTTCACTTAGGTAAATGTAATGCAGTAGACCAACGATAATTAACTTTATCTTAAAAGTGCATTCAATTAATCATCTCTTTTGACATAAATACTTAACTTGAAAAGTAATCGATTTTTTTTATCGATAAATCGTTTTAAAAGTTGCAATTTTGCCTCTCACTATCTCTCAGTGATGTTTTCACAGAATATGAAAGTAATGAATCGTTTCCCACAAAAAGGTCTAAGTCTTTCTACCTTTAAATTTAAACTGTGTCTTAACTTACTCGGATTTAAGTTTATAATTGACTGGCTTATTAGTCCCACATAGGTCTCAAGGGTAAGGGACTTCTAGAAGTGAATGGGAACTCACACATTCGGATTAAATGTACGAGAAAAACAAGCACTCTAATGTGAACTCTAAAGCAAAGAGAGAAAGTTGCATTTTATTCGAAAGTCCTTGAGTACTTAATTCAAAAAGTTATGAAATCGCAAACACATGGGATACTCGTTTCTCGCATTAAACCATAAGTTGAATGAATCATTGCAAAAGAATTTGTCATTTATTGTGTAATTTATAAAGTTGTAATTCGAATGCTAATGACATGTACTTATTACGTTATAACGATAGTGAAAGTTGTTTTGCGTTCCTAGTTTGTATTCAGTTTGGCGGCAAAACTGGTGGTCGCTGGTTATGCTTTGAACTTTTTAAATTTGTTTTAAAAAAATGATGGTGTTGGTGACATGAGTTTTTGTTGATAGTTAAGTGGGATTTATACTTTTTGTGCTGTGTAAAATGCAATTGACTTTTAAAATGAGCGCGGCTCCGCTTGTGTGGTTCTTCCTACTTTCTTTTGGTGAGTTAACTATTTAAATATGATTTGTTTACACTTTTAGCCATAGACTAATAGAAGTTGGCGATAATTTTGATATTTGTATGCATTATCATGACATATATGCTATAAGTATGGGTAGAAGTCCGAGTACGTAAGTAATTCGACTAGTAATTAAAGTATTTGGTCACGTGCATACATTTGGCGATTCTGTGATTAAGAGATTCTTATAAATAACTTATTAGAATTTTATTATTAGCTAACATAATGGTACAATCTCTATAAGCGCAATCGCACAATGATTCGTTACATCATAGTTCACACTTCGACCCGCCAGGTTGTGGGTTCAATTCCCAGGTCAAGTAAAACGGCATAGTTCTAGAATTTTGGGTAAACCATACGTAACATTGCATCTGTACCTATGTACCAGAGGGTTAGGGAGTTGGTACCAATATTTGTTAATATGTCTAGTCCCGAAACCAGACATTTTTATTATGACATAGTGAGTAGCTACTGCTACCGCTAGTAAGGCATTTCTAATTAAAAAACCCAAAATATCTAAGTATCAAATTAATATTGTAAATTTTTGACAGTCGTTAATAAGAAGGAGCCTGAAATCTAAGGGTGACACTTGCTAAGGGTCTTAGTGGGTCGCACTATATTGCCTAATCGTTCCATGATCAAATAAAAATTAAAAAAATCCAAAACCACGTTTAGGAGCTATGATGCTACAAACAGATACACACAGGCACACACGTCAAACTTATATATCACCACCTTTTTGTCCGTCGGGGGTCAAAAACACTGGTACTCAGCTACATTCTGTAAGACTGGAAGCCGACCCCAATACAGTTGAGAAAAGGTTAGGCATATAGAAATGTTGTGGATGGTTGCAGTGGTAAAGACAGGCTGAAGAAACCAACGATGGATGACTTTTTTATTCGGGGTCAATCCCACCGCACTATTCCCAAACCACTGCAACTCCTGTAAGCCAGAATCAACAGTATAGCGACCACCAGAAAAGCGCCGAGGCAATGAAGCTCGACGAAGTCCCGGAGAATTAATTTAACTGTCATGGATCCCGCAACGAAATTAATCAGAAAAGAATAACGGAGGAATAGGAAAAATACGAATTTCCATATCAAGCAGGAGACAGAGGAAACAAGGCCAATAGGCACAAAGGGTCGTTTACAACTGGGATAAGCCCAGTTGCCAAAACGAGGGATGGATGGATTTAGAGAAAGGAGAAGAAGATGACAGTGAATAGGGATGTACATACAAAGAAGAACACAAGCAGCGCTGACCCCATCAATAATGTATTAGGATGAAGGCTAGACGATGATGATGACTGATTTTGACATTATCTAACTGTCACAATGACATTGATGAACAATCTAAGACCCTGGACTGTACCTAGATATTGGCTGCTATATTGTAGACCTTCTAGATGCTTGTTAACATTTGTTAACTTTTTAATTCGTTTTATTTTCTTTTGTTTATTTGTTATATAATCTTTTTTTTTGTTTTTCTTACGACTTATTGTTTGTCTGGCCTACGTTGTCTCCCCATATCTTAGTACTAATGCTGTGTGTTTTCTCTGAAAGGTTAGGCAGAGCTGTAGGTATAGTACACGCATATTTCTCTGAAAGGTTAGGCAGAGCTGTATAGTACACGCATATTTCTCTGAAAGGTTAGGCAGAGCTGTATAGTACACGCATATTTCTCTGAAAGGTTAGGCAGAGCTGTATAGTACACGCATATTTCTCTGAAAGGTTAGGCAGAGCTGTATAGTACACGCATATTTCTCCAGACATATTTTGTTAATAGCTTCTGCCAGCGGCTTCAAAGCGTGAAAGTTGAAAATTATCCCGAGGGAAAATATGCCCGGGATAAAAAGCTCTCTATGTACTATTACGGACTATAATCTATATCTGTGCTAAATTTCATGCAGATCCGTCCAGCCGTTTAAGCGTGAAGAAGTAACAAACACACACACGCACACACTCACAAACTTTATAATGTTAGTGTGATAGTCAAGTCCCATCCATGTGCGAGGCTATTGCCATAAACCGCGCACAAAGCCAGACTCCGGGCTGCTACTGAGAAATACCAGATGGAAATACCCAATAACACTTTGCCCGACCCAGGAATCGAACCTAGGACCTCATAGTCAGCAGCAGAGCTTTGACACTTAGACCAACGAGGCAACCATCGGCTGCGTAGCTACAGTTAGCTATGCTTTGATTATGACCGTATTAGTTCATTTCGATTGCGCTCTTAGAAGAAGGCAGGCGTAACCGCGGCCCGCAGCCATTGCTCATCGATTACATACGTACGGAATTTGCTTTTTTTTTCGAATATTGTATAATATTGCAAATCATCAATATGAATAGAGCTAGCCCCTGTCTGGCCTTTCGGGGAATACAGATATTTAACCCCCGACGGAAAAAGAGGGGTGTTATAAGTTTGTCGTGTGTACCTGTGTATTTGTGTATGTGGTATTATAGCTCCTAAACGGATGAACCGATTTTGATTTCGTTTCTTTTTTTGGTGACTTTATCGAGAGTGTTCTTAGCTATGTTTGATGAAAATCGGTTCAGTCGTTCTAAGTTATGAGCCTTTTACTGTTTGAATCGGGATAAAACGCCCATAAATTTAGAACGGCCAAACCGATTTTCATCAAAAATACCTAAGAACACTTTCCATAAAGTAATCATAAAACGAGATCCAAATCAGTTCATCCGTTTAGAAGATATGATACCAAAGACAGATACACAAATATAAAAATACACACAGGTACACAAGTCAAACTTATAACACCCCTCTTTTTCCGTCGGGGGTTAAAAATACATGTTTTTAGCTACATCGGGGTTAAAGCGGAAGCCGACGCCAACATAATTGGAAAACAGCTACATAAATGGATAAATGGTCAAATGTAATCGTGTTATGAGTACACTAAACATATATTCCTCTGCTTACCCCTACGGGCAGACAGGACAAGACGAGTGTGATGATATGTTATGTTACCGAATTCAAAGGGGCTGTCATACAAGTTATACGTGTGGTAGACGATTCGAGGCTCTACAAAACCGATTAATTTTTCTGTAATTCGATGTTCGGAACTTCTTATGTTTTAAGAATTTAAAATCGTTAATTAATTCAAATGTTTATTATGTAACCAAAACCAGTATTTTATATTGAACAAAAAACGCGGCACTAAAGTAGGCCAAATCTTTATAAATATCCGCCTGAGTTGTATTACGTAAGTAAAGTGGAAAGACCTCTTTCCCTTACCGAGTTAGTTTTAAGTAACTACTTAGTAAAGTAGTAACAAATCATTCAATGGGATTTCCGGTTAGCAAAAATATTGATCTTTTTTACAAAGAACAATGGCAGGTGCCCATACATTTTTTTAGCTGAGATTAAATTCCTACGTCTTTAAATGAAAAATATCTGGTTTAACTCAGGGTGATGTTCTGAATTAGTTTGTGCAATAATTTTTGTTCGAGAATGTCGATAATAATAGATATTCAGTCATAAACTTTTGTAGGTTAGGTCTGGGTAACTTTTAATAATGTGTTTAATAGGTAATATTATTCAATTTCGTGGAAGTAAAAGGGGAATATCGCATTAGCATTTCCATTACCTAGTTATTTCAGCATGAAATGTATAATATACTCTTTGAAAAGAGTATATTTATTTAAACTAAGCGACTTTGACGTTTATCAAAAGGTCGTCGTCCTCGTCAACAACCAAGCTATATTTTTTAAACTTGGATACTAGTCTTTTTGCCAATCATTAACTAAAAGTAATTCATTTATTTCTACAATATTCTTACCTTCCTGCGAGGAACATTTATACTTAGACATAAACTGTATTGTTAACTCATTTACTGCAATAAATACATTAATTATATTATTAATTAATATAGTTACTACTTGTCACTTAGCAGATAAAATATATAATGGCAACACTAAGCTAAAGAAATTAACTGTAAAATCAAATAACTTTTTATTTATTATGATTTTTTTTTATCCGTTTTGAACCAGCCCAATAATATATTTAAAAAATGTAGACAATTAATAGAATGTCTTTCGTATATAACTCACTTTCAGACGCTCAAATTTAAGTCAGCTAAAATCTCGCCATTGTTCTTTTCATCCCTTCAGAGGGAGAGTTTTCAAAAAAAAACATGCTTCTTGAGACCCAGCGGTTTAAGCTATGTGTCTGTTAGGGGCTTAGAGCTGTGCATAACCTAGGTAAAATTGTCGGTCAGTATATCAGTAAATTAATGGATTTAATACCTAAGTAGATTGCAATTCATTCACAACTACGTAAACGCGTGATTATCTATTTGAAAGCATTAAGTACTAGGTGAACGATGCGACGTCCGGTTCAATGGTCTGATGATCTCACCCATAGCCCATCAGTTACGTTATTCCGATGCCATAAGGTTTGAGTCTAATCACTAACCAGTCCCAAATCCAGACACCAGGCTATATAAACCATTAAATCTTTGTCGACATGGATAGGGAACTGTAGACACACACAGCACAAAAGACCTGCAAGACCTGTTTTAAAATTTCCCCATTTCGGATGGCCATGTTGCCAACATGTTCTCGGAACGAAAATATTGGGCATAAGTTTTTTACGCATTCTGAGCCTTCCTTAGAATAAGATGTTTCACAGTTCACTTTTTAAAAGGATAATTTCCCCAGACCCATGCTCCCAATTTGACAAATTGAACGGCAAGGTTGGCGAAGTACTAGCTGCGTGTCACGTTTTCGATTCCCGCACGGAACAAATATGTGTATGGCCTACAGATTATTATTCCGGATCTGGCTGTTCGTGTGTGTACGTCAGTTTAAATATTTGTTAACGAACGCACGGGCCACGATACACGAGAAATTTTATTCCTAGTGTGGGGTAACGGTTATTTTAAAAAAGAAAACCTACCACCATGTTTTCATCCTTGACCCGTCATTTCGTTGAACCCGCTAATTGGTGTCAAAACTGTGCAAACTTCATAATGGCTCGGTGTGAGGTTGCCGCCGGAGCCGGACCGCCGCGCCGTTGACATACATACTCACAAGGTCATATTAAGTAACGTACATGCGGCGAATACATAAGACAGTTTTGCCACAATGCTTTGAGTATATTTACGGTTATTTAAGCCCTAATAACAGGCAGGGGCTGGACTTACTTTAGCTCCTTTTTGGGATTTGAAAAACTGAAAAAATCAAACTCCCTTCCCTAGCCTTTTCCCAATAATTTTGGAGTCTGCTTGTAAGCTGACTCCAAAATAGTTGGTCCTAAGACTAGGTTGGGAGGATACATTATAAGCCTGCCGGTTAGACTACAGTCTTCGCAATCTTGCAAGAGCACGCATGAGTAAAACGAAAGCGATTTTTGTGCAATAATTGCTCTTCAATACAAAAGTTTTCTAGAGTTTCTGGCGGTTTTTTTAGAAATAAGTGCATTTGACAAACAGCAAACGATTGTGTAGGATCTATGATAATACGGTAATTCGGCTTTTTATGACATAAACAGTTTTACATGGAGCGACTGCCTATCTTACCTTCACAACTCAGTAACTGGGTAACACGATACCCCTAAACCAGACTGGTGTCAGATCAATCAAAGAAATACAACACGAAATTTTTTGACTGACCTGTGATTCAAAATTTGAATCCAGGACCTCGTGATCCACAGTCGCTAAGCTACATTTATATGCTGCTTTTGTTTGCTGGAGAAATCTTCAATCCCAGTTAGACTCGACAGCATTATATTTCGTAAATCATAATTTCAAAATCAAGTGGATGGCAGAATTACTATTCTTCGCCATTGTGGTTACAAAATCGATAACTCTTTATGTGCCAAGAACCGCAAATAACTTTTGAAATATGCCACAATATTGCGCCTGCGGTCTCCGTAGGTGAGAGTAATCAGACCCTACACTAAGGTAGGTACCGGCACACGGAAAATACTAATTAAAAATTCCAAAAACCCTTTTCTCGACCGAGATATTGGACCCAGGCCCGTACGATCAACAGTCGCGTTTGTGACCACAAGAGAAACGGAGTAGTCCATATTTCAGTTACTAACTACATACATACAGTAAGACATGCCGTTTTCCCATGAGTGTGGTCAGAACCTTCAGAACGCCTCCTTCTAGGATCTTTAGGTATATACCTACGCCTTTTGCTTCGTTTACGTGCATTTCGGGAACTAGTGACAGAATATTATAATTCTTTGTCGTAACTATAGCAACATATTTTCTCTGTTTCAGCGTCGACGTCTTTGGCATCGGTGATCATCCCTGAAGAGTTGCCATCGTTGCTTTCCGTCGCCTACTCCAATATACCGCCTATTAAGAAAGGTAAGGCAAACAAGAACAGAATTAGCGATCTCCATGATGATCATTTAGGGATCAACGCGACTTGATTATATTACACCGATAAGCGATTTTTACTTAGCGAAATTGCAAACCGTCATGTCCGAACAGAACGAAAATTCAAAGACTTGAGACATTCTCATCACCAACCGGCACATGCTCGAGTGATGGATGGGGTAAGACTCGCTCCCTCTCAAAGAGAGGATATCTGTGTTCCAGCAATGAGAACATATAATACGTCCTGTAAAAGAAGATGGCACCAGGGTCGTGTGATGATAAGTCAGAGAGTAAGTTAACACTTAATAGTATTATTGAGTAATTATGAAATGATTTCAGGCACGGACTCTCGCGTCGGCTTCGGCTTCGCGTTCGGCAATCATGCCGACTTCCAAGTCATGCTGGAGCTGGGACCACAGACTAATACGCAGCCTTTGAGTAAGTAACACCTTAAGAACAACCCTTTTGACACCGCTTCTAAGGATATGATGCTGATGTACAGGGCGTAAAATCTAGCAACACTGTTTCCATTTAAAAAAAAAAAAACAGTGTTCGCTTTTGTCGTGGGTGCGTTTTTATAAACATTTAGGCCGAGTTTCTCAACTCTAAATTATCGCAGAATTAATGAGACAAATTGTCAAGCATGCGTTATCTGCTGTACTCGTATGCAAAAAAAAACTATCAATAGCTACGTAATAAGAATATTTGTCTGTGCGGGAATTGAACCCGTGACACTCAAAACGACAGCCAATCGCTCAGCCACTGCATAGCGCAGTGGCACCTTTGTGTGGATACAAGTCTTTGTGTGGATACAGCATAAACTGCGTTCCGGCTATTATAAATTATTGAAAAGATGAATTTGAACATTGTGAATAAACGCATTTTCTTTAATTAACAAAAATTTTACATAAGGAAGCGATTTCCAAACGATTCATTTCAGGGAGAGGTCGGTCAAACCAACGTTATGTGATCAATCTCGAAGCCATTACAGCCACACACTGACGGAATCGATTTTGGTCAGATCAAACGTATCTGAAGGCTAAACTGACCGTGTAGTTAACCTTAACAGCCGCCATTCATTACCGGAAGTGACGCGGCCAACAGGCCATTCGTTTAGTTGCATTTATGTAATTATTTATTAAAAATAATGTTGTTTTTACTTTCACAGCTGGTCAAGGCTTCCAGGCGGGGTCCAACAACGCTAAGCGACAGGCGAACTCACCGCCGCCAGTGAAGTACAATAAGAACAAGGATAAGGTACAATAAATACGCATAATGGTTCACATCAAATTATTATACATACCTATATCGTTTATTACACACTAACATATATCTATTTACCTGTATATTTAACACCGTAAAAACCGTACACTTCAACTTGAGGTTCAGCTGAAAACAGTGTCAGGCGACTCCTAGTTGTCTGAAATTTTTGCTGAATTGATAGATAGATAAATCATTTATTCAGTGCACACAAAAGACACAGCACAACACACAAAATCACAATTAAATAATTTTAATTTACATGTGGGTATTTGGAAAAAAAAGGACATATTTAGCGCAGCCCCGGGGCACACTATGTAATTGTTTTAAAATTATGTTGTTATTTATACCTACATTGTGTGTATGTATAAATGCCAACTAAACTTAGTTTTCTTTCTTTCTTTAAATACCTTAAATAATAATGTTTTCTAACATGCGTGGGTCCATCTCAAGGTAACACCACATCGAGGAGATGTGATCTTTGGCGTGACAAGCCCAACTTTGCTGAACATTTATTTACATCGGGCCATCGGAGTCTTACGCCTGGGCACGCGTTGCCATCTCTAGACAAGTGGCATTCGATGTCAACGAAGGCGATAGCCGAAATTTTAAGAGATTTACCACGTGATTTATCAATATCGCCTGTCAATCCCATACAATTTAGCTTTTTTAACCACTGACGGAAAAATAGGGGTTTTATAAGTTTAAAGTGTGTACCTGAGAGTTTGTGTAAGTCTGTGACTTCTAAAGAATCGATTTTGACCTATGTTTGATAAAAATCGGTTCAGCCGTTCTAAAGTTATGGGCGTTTTACTGTTTGAATCGGGGTGTTTTCACAAGTTCATCGTGTCAATATTACGTGTTGTCGCCTCTATTGCCAAGTGGCACCGCAAACTACTAGTTGGCCGCTACGTTGTCGTCGGCTTTTAGACAAAAGCCCTGGCGAGCGGGCCCTCCTCGGGTTCCTCTTCGCTACACCGTGGGTGACCAAGCTTCGGGTACTGAGGCCCGCCCCGTCAATGCGGGCACCCACCGGGTTTTGAAACCTAGCTTAGCGTTTGCGGCAACTTCACTAACGAGGCATTTTGTAATAACCTTCAAAACAAAATAAAACAGCTGTGACTACTGACAATTTGTTTTTTTTTTGTTATCGGGTGCAAACCTTCAAAAGGTGCCTCAACTTATCGGGGGAAATACCAGGGAGTGATGGATACCTCTTTCAGTGTGCTTCTCCACAGCTGCTCACGGCTAGTTAGCTCTACTTATTACGAACATGTAGGCGGCAAACAAATGAGCCGCGCAGCTAACGAAGCAAACCACTCCGTGCACATCCTACATAGCAGTAGACGGTCGACTTGAGTCCTTACTTGTATTTTCCAGTATCTGCCATCAGATGGCAGCAAGTACCTCCAGAACTGGGCCCAGAAGATGAAGTTCCCTCAGAAGCTGACGCAGAATATGCTGCCCAAGCCGGGCGAGGTGCCTAATCTAGAAGACTCTATGGTGGAACTGCTGAAGAACGAGAAAGGAGAGTACGAGATTCACCAGCCGAAGCCAGGAAACCTGCCGCATAAGGTAAACGAGTCTTAATATCATAACAAAACATCACGCATGTATTCCCTAAAGGTTTAGGAAGAGGTCCACCAACATTTCGCCAAAGTTATTTTTAAGTTCCATAAAATAGGGGGCGAGCCTGTTGTAATTAGCTGAGCAGACCACTCGGACTTTATAATAATAATAGTATGTGATTCAAGGCCAAAGAAGGACGGCACGGTTTACATCTGTCGGACTCGGGCATGTCACCGGCAGGGGGAATTTATCGGCTGTTCTAGTCTAGCTAACGGAGAATATTTGCATGGACTTAGCCTGACTGAACCTGGACTGAACCTGGATTGAACCTTATAGCCAGGATTATCCATCAGCAACTTGCTCTTAAATACAATTTTATGGAATCGATAGTACCGTAATGAGGCCGACCCAGTTCTCGAAAATGGCAATTTCACGTTGTATTGGGATCGGTCTATCATCACTGACAGTATCTACAATAAGCCTGACATAGTGGTGATAGATCGATTAGAGCGTCTAGCATTTTTTCTTTATAGACTAATATTTAATAATGTAACAAATATGTATAGAAAGTTAATAGATGAAATGATAATTGTGTGATACTTTTGATGATAGAGTCAAAGCGAAAACGGGGCCCTATTACTAGCCTACACCAGTTTCTGTCTGTATTAAGGGTATTAAGTTATTGAAAAGGTCCCGGTCACAGAATAAGTGTCTTTCTACGACATCTAGGTACATCATGGCAAACACATGGTACAGAACCTTAGTACGCGTCGCCGACGAACTTGGCAGTTGGCACAGATTTAATTATCGCAAAATGTTGATAAAAACCGACAAGCTAGCAACTCGGCGACGATGTTCAAGGCTCTGGAGCTTTGACTTAACCAGTGCCTCATCGCCGATGAGCCTCTTGGCCCGCTTTTCGATCGACTCTAGTGCGTCAAGCTGGTATTTGGGCGCACGGTTGGCGCAGTGGTTGAGCGATTGACTGCTGCGCTGCGTGTCGTGGGTTCGATTCCCGCACGGAACAAATATTTGTATGACCTACAGATAGTTGTTCCGGCTCTGGGTGTTGTGTATGTGAGTTTATATGTTTGTAAACGCACCCACGATACAGGAAGAAATTCCTAGTGTGGGGCAAAGTTTTTACAAAAAAAAAAAAAAAAAAAAAAAAATTTGGCAGATCCGTCCGTTAAAACAATAAATTACTTATATCCCTCTCTATTCGCAGGTTCTAGAAGACTTGAAGAGGCTGTACAAGATCAAGAGCGAGGCCGCGAAGAAGATGACTGCGAGCGGCACGACGCAGAAGAGGAGCGAGGAAGAAGTCAAGAAGATCACAGAAGATCTGTCCAACGTCGACCTAGATTGAGACTCCGTCGCAGCTTTTTGTACATTTTTGTAATAAACTGGTTTAGGTTAGAAGGCTGTTGTTTTATTGTGTGCTAATATGCGTAATTCGAACAGGGTATCTTCTAAGATATTTTAAAGATATCATGTTTCTAGGGGGAGAGAAAAACGGAGCTATACAAGACGAATAGCACTATCCCTTTATCACAACGTAATCATGATGGCACTAAAACGTCGTAGTAAGGCCCCAGGTTCTAGAAATAGAAAGTCTGTCTGTAATAACTAATAATCAATGCTTCTGTGTTCCAGTTTGAAGAGTCGTGTAGGACATGACAGGCACAGTATCGAAGGTTTGATGTGGATCTAGGCTTATTGCCTGGTTATTCAGTTATTGGCTATATCTGCAGCCTATTTGCGTAAGTGATTGCGGCAAGGCGAAGGATTTAACTCCATCAGTCGACCAATCACATAGACAGAAATACACAACGCGTCTTCCAACACGCACGTGATTGGTCGATCGATGGGGTTAAATCCTTCGCCTTGCCGAATTCACTTACGCAATTAGGCTGATGTTATTATTATTCTTTTTAATTGGCCTAAGGCCCCCTTGCACGAAAAATTTAACTCAGAGTCAGTTGCAAAGACGACAAACTGACAACCTCGTGATAGCAACTAACTCTGAGTTAAGTTTTTCATGCAAGTAAGCGTTATAGGCCGAATGATCTGAAAGCGTAATCCTAAAAATTACCAAAACTATACGGAGAGATCCATCTCAATCTCAACTGCGTCTGATCTGTCAGACCAGCAGCCTTATTGCGTATGTGAACACGGCAACGCAAAGGGTTTGACCGCTATTAATTAACCGAATATGTTTGCTCAAAAAGCCTGCCATACCATACCTACCTACTACACTTTATAAACAAGCCGTATTAGATCATAAAGGCTACTTTTTCAGCCATTCACATTCATAGGTACCTACTGAAAACCTATCCTGAAAAAAAAAATGAATTACTGATTTTAAAAAAACCTTTACTAACCAAGGTTACAAAACTCCCTAAACATAAGCGTTTAGTTGCAATGATTGATCAATCAATAAATAATTACTGTGAGAAAATGAAAACAATGTTCTTAAGTACCTACACGATAAAGGCTGTCATATTGTTCATAGCATTTGTTCTTGTGCGTTTGGCCAGAAACAACCTTTTGTACATTCAGATAATAACTAATTAAAATATTTGACAATGTATGAAAAGTTCTGTCTGTGTGTGTTTGTTGTGATTTACAGTAAGTAACTTTGATTATTTTAACATAGATGTAACACCACACCCGTTTTCCCCAAAGGGGTAGATAGTACAGCTAAATTTTCCACATTTCACATAATATATTTAGCCTCTTGAGTGCCTGAAACGTGGATCCCCGCGAGACACAATTGGCTTTTGAAGTGTTTCGGTAATTACGGCAGTCAGCCGGTTAAGCCCCATAAAATGAAAGCCTATTGCCACAACATACATAATCTAGGATTTTGCTATTCCGGGATTTTGCTTATCTGTCCTTCTGCTGCAGAGGGATAACATCACGCCTAAATTCCTCGAAGGATTGGGCAGCGGTGTAACTGTAGTAACTACACCCACATTTTGCCACTTGTTTAAATCCCTTGTAATAAGGGCGAGAGGTGAGCCTATTGTGTTTTGCCACTACCCTGGGAGGTGACCATAATGTCTTACAGTAAGGTTATTTTTACCCGACTTCCGAAGGAGGGTAATGTGTTTATCAGTCTTTGTATGTATGTATGTTTGTTCCTATGTGGCCGCGTTCTAGAGACCAAACTCTTTGACCGATTTTAATGATTCGTACGTCAACCGATGCGTCTTAACCCTGCGAGTGTCACTGGCTACATTAAAATTGAAAAATAGAAAAATGGCGGCTTTTGGGCGCCATATTGTGGGGGCCCAAATTTTTTTCTTCTAATCCCGTCGTGTGGGGTATCAAAATAAAGCAATTTCAAAAATATATAACACTTATATGTTTAAATGTACCTAATTCGAAAAAAATGTTAACTAAAAAGTGTTAAATAAAAAAAGATCATTCAAAAAATCAAAAAACCCGACTGCTTAAAAAGCGAGTCTTTTTTGAGTGTCTGTCTAGACCAGACGGTCAGAAAATCGGCTTCTGGGCCAATACCGAAAAAGTTCTGGGAAATGATCCTAGTGAGGTAATTGGGTAATTGTGAAGCAAATACATTCGTGTAGTTGATCGCAAACGCTTTCATTTTACAAGCTTTTATTTAACTTACAATGTATGTATGTAAGTGTGTTCGGGTCAAATCTTGCAAATGAATTTTAAAGAAATTTTGCATTCACGTTTAGTTTGGATGACAATGACGTAAGTCTAAGTGACGTAATATGTGTATCAAATGAAAGGGTTGGCTGAGAAGAATACGAAAAAAGCTTGTTTAAAAAAATAAGTATAATTTAATATTCTATTCAACTGTATTGATTGCGTGTGTTAAGCTGTCGATTAAACATTATTGCAAACTTTTCGGTTCCGATAGAAACTGTGATTTTGTATGTTAGGTAGGTACCTACGCATTATGGCTGCAAGATACCTACGACGCTCAAGCAATAGATCTACAAAACTATCGCCAGCTTTGACCTTTTAATATGATTTAAATCAACAGGTATGCCCAGTAAAGCTATATTTCTGGTGATACCGGAAGATGTTCCAGCAGGGTTTGCAGCTATCTTTGGATTTGCTCCACCGATCACTAAAGGTAGGTACCTACCTAAATTAGATATAAAGGTGTTTTGAAAGGCTATTGCTGAAATGCCCAATTTGATAGCTGTTAGTAGGTTTATGTTTAAGCTTTTATTTAAGTTCGTGAGATTTATTTTATTTGTTTTTCATTTTCAGGGAACGACCATCGTTTTGGCTATGGGTTTCGTCTCGGCAATCACGCAGATTTTCAAATATTGTACGAGTTTGGGCCCCAATCTGTTACCAGGCCTCTACAGCCCTCAAGTAAGATGTTCATTACAATAATACTTATATATTTATAGAGGGAGAGCTGTCTGGATTTTTGAGTCAGATTATTCAAGACAAAAGGATATGTGGGCTTTCCTTTATCTGGCGACTTTGAAAACTTCGGTTTGGACAATTAAGTATTAAATGTCGAAGGCCCACAATTTCTTCGTCAGATAAGCCTATTTATTACCCGACTACGGCGAAGCAAAAGGGAGGGTTATGTTATTCCCTCATAACTTCTAAACTGCTAATCATAATTTGACAAATTAGGTGTCGTTGTGTCGAGTCAGATGTAGTAGGTACCTACTCAGGGGCTAGTCTTACTATAAACCGGAATCAAGTCCAGACTCCGGACTGCTACTGAGAAATTCCAATGTGTAAAAACCCAATGTAATTTTGCCAGACCTGAGAACCTAAACCCACTCAGAAGTTACACTCGCGACTATCAGGTACACTAACGAGGCAGTTATGTTCAGGCAGGCACCCGTCTCGTTTAAACGATAAACTTACCCTAATTTATAGATTGCGTAAGCTAATTTACAAATGATGTATCGACTAACGAGATTTAACCTAATTCATAGATTGTGTAAGCGAATTTATACGTGATGTACTACTCGGCCGAAAAGTTCTGGAATGGCGACCGCGAACCGGAATACGATGAGTTGGAAGGCCTCCCACTAGGTTGACAGACCTGGTTAAGGTTGCGGGAATGCGCTGGATGCGAGACACACGGGATCGGTCAATGTGACGACGCCTGGGGGAGGCCTATTACCAGCAGTGGACGTCTTTCGGCTGAAATGATGATGATGATGTACTACTCGGTCAAAATGTACACCTCTCAGTTTTGCTTGCCCACTCCCGCCTACCTGCGCAGCACCCCGGGCGCGGTCGCCTCGTATGCCAATAGCGAGAGTCGAACGTCAGCGTGACGTGACAGCGCCGGGGGCACAGTTATTTTGACCGAGTAGTAACGATTTAATTACCCTAATTCATAGATTACGTGAGTTTATGTACAAATGATGTACCTAATGTGTGTTTTCGCAGAGGTTCGCTCCACGAGCTACCGTCAACGCTTCGCGCGCCGCCGGCCTGTGTTCGAGCTGCTGATTCGTGCGGGAGTCATCAACAGGAAGTCGTACGACTTAAACATGATACAGAACTGTGATGACGAACCTAGATAGACCTGTTTAAGTACAGGACCTAGATATGCTAAGGGTCAAAGCATATTGAGGCAGAGTCGAAGCGAAGCGACGCGTCAAAACGCTCTAGGATGTGAGCGAATACGCGCGTCTTCGCGAGCTGCAACGTATGTAATATGTTGTGGAGGGATCAATGTACATTTTATTAGACTAATACGTCGCTTCGCTTCGACTGTCTGAGTGTGCTTTGATCCTAAAATACCCAGTTTCTGGACAGAAAATTATCTTAAAATTATTGTGATAAATTGACAAACACGAAGTAGCTATTTTAATTTGACGAATTAATTTTCAGCAACCAATCGCAACAATTGATTTGCCTTTAATATGGGAAACTTCGATAATTTCTTGACGGAAACGGGTGTTAAATCATTAAGAAATTTTAAGGATTAAGTAATAAAATAAAAGTCATCGAATTTTATGTATTTTTTTATTATTTCTCATAAAAATGTTTGACCGACTACTGTACATTAAAACCTAGAACAAGAATACCCGCCAAAACCGGCGGCCATTTTGTTAATTACATTAATTCAAAATGGCGAAGCGTGTATATGGATTAATGATGTTTTTGCCTTTCTAAAGCGTACCTATGTGTAGTAATTAGATAAATATAAAATGAATTGATTATTATGAAAATATATTTTTGTATGTCACTTAAAACTGGTGGTTGTGTCGTATAATAATAATTACTTAGACAACCGCACTTCAGTAGCACTTGAATTAGGTACCAAACGGCCTAGGTTACGCTAGACTCGGCTAGACACGCACTGATGCGGCCACAACTTTATTAGAGCAAGGGTATATCCATTTTGTGCTTAGGGGAGAAGTCATATACGTCTGTCTCATATACGGAAAATAACCTTGCTTAGTCTTACGAGTCCCAGGGCCCCAGGAAGCGGTAGTATGACATGTTAACGTCATCATTCCAGGATGTGAAAAAGACGGAGCTATACAGGACGAACATCCCTTTTTCAGTACGGGATCATAGTTACTACAACACTCGGGGCTCGTGTTGTCTCGCTCCCACATTTTATGACCGCCCCTTTTGACGAACTTTGGCATTGGGTTATGTGTTCCTTAAAGGCCAATTAGGCACGTATTTTAGGTACGCAATCAGAAATATTTATTGATTGACATTGAAGATGCACTATATTACTATTCCTTATTGTAGCTATTATGTGAAAATAGTTAACGCTTAAGATTATTTTCTTACATAGAAAGACATTCTGTCTTGTCGAACATGAATATTGGACTACAGGCGCAATAACCACTTGTTTGCAGAATAAAGAATAAATTATTTATAAGAATAATCAAGGGTCAAAAGTACATTCGCAATAATCCAAAACCAAAGTGCCTAACTATAATTTGTTTGTAGAAATATATCAGTAGTCCACAAGTGTCGAAACTAAAGTAAAGATTAAACTAGACGTGGGCCATCGACCTGCTCTAACAGAATTTTACATACTTTTGGGTGCGACTGCACTTTTGACCATTGACTACATAGGAAAAATAAATATTGTGCTTAGCGTGGAATGTGATACGGTATGTGTATAAGCCTGGCTAAGAACAAAATAAGTGAAAGGAGATCAACCACTTTTTTTGGAGCTTTGGTACCGACGTTGCATAGCAACAAAACTTATTTTAAAATAAACCTTAATGTAAAAGAATACTCACAGAATTAACTTGCTTCTGATAACTAGTGGCACAGTAAAAATATACAAACAGTATGGAAACTAGCTACAAACGCTCGACACGGCACACTCACACAAACATGCGCATCGACGAGACCCCTACGCGGCTTTCACTACTGACAGCACTGTTGTGTGACGGTGCCGTTTCGAGCGTCTGTACTGTAGCCATGTAGGTAGTGTCCATGTCCATGTTTGTATATTTTTACTGTGGTAGTGGGATTTTCTAGATAATTTGATTAAAATATTTATATAAAATGGCTCTTTTACGTAATTAATATCAAGACAAAATGCATTTTGTCTTGATATTGTGTTTGTCGACAGAGATGAATTATTAAGAAAATTGTGCAAGGGGAATGTTATGAAAAAGAATGCACAACGCGGTACCAATTTGGTTGATCTCCTTTAATCTGATTTCACATCTTGGGTGCTTGACAAAAATCTGTGCTTGGGTCCAATTTGGAAAAGGCGATATACTACATAACTTAATGTACATATTATAATGTTAGGGCACTTATACCTAATTCATAAGATGACGTATTATGTACAATGTTATGTTAATTATTCCCCGGTTTCTGAAAAACTAATCATCATAGGAATTTTCCAACAACTGTTCAAACTAACGTTAAGTGCTGTGTTTGGCGGATTGGAAGGATAACAGCCAATCAAATCATTTGACAGTCGTTTGAAAGTAGGTGTATTTATTAAATCTCTCAAAAACCGGGAGAATGTTCCATTCGCATTATTTTAATTTTCTAAAGTTCCTTCAAATTCATTATTTTGGACAAACTTACATAATCAAACATGATATTAATATATAAATATCAATTATGTTTCTATCGAGTAGAAAAACTGAATAATAATGCTTGCACATCGAATTATAGAAAGAGACCGCCCACAGAGTGAGAGAGATAGTGATCTACAAAGACGAACTATGTATTTCTAAAGCCCTATGTACCATATTAGTATTCACATACGTTACATTGTAAAGAGGGTTTTCTGAAACGATGTCCACTAGGTGGCAGTACTGGGCTGCCACATAGCACACATCGTTTCAGAAAACCCAGTGTCGTTTCAGTGCTGACCTGTCAAAACATTGAAAAATGTATGGCATCGTCAAGTTCGTTCAAGACGGTCAAAAAGATTGTGGATTACTGTAGAGTACAACTATTTTCTTAATGTTCCTCGGCAAACTTCGTGTTTCGTCCGACGTCGGATTTCTAATTCTATCAGCTGCCCTTTGCACTCGGTGCAGACCGGACACTTTCAATCAACTTGGAAGTATACAAAGTTGTTAATACTCTTTTAACTTAATGTAATTTATTTAAAAATGGGAGGATAGCTGCTGCCGTTAAAAAGGAAAATAGTTTTACAGTTCTACATAGTTCATACGGAAATCAAAACAAAACAACAATAAAGTACTTAGTTCTGAATTCAAATTATTATACACGATAAATCTAAACATTGATGGACATGGAAATTAGCATTCGTTTGTATTCGGAAATGCGATGAATGCCAAGGGACAAAGAAAATAGTTGTACTGTACTTAAGTTGCGTTTTCAAAGGAAACCATCTCTTGCCAAAGTGGCACCAGCTGGTGGCGTGATTTTCCCCTCATTAATCTATGTTAGGTAACGATTCGTTCTATTTTTTCCTTTCAATTCCAGATAATATCACTTGTAATATGTGGATGGCCCTAATATCCTCATAATTACGTTTGCGTAGAGTTCAAATAAGTAAAATTATCAATACGACAGTGAAAAAAGTTATATAATAGAACGAATTATTAGTGTAAATAAATAAATCATGTGCAAAATGGGACGACCATGAACAAGCGAAATCATGCAAAAATTAGAAAATAAAAAAAATAACCAAAAAATAAATTCAATATAATTTTATTTCGCCTAAATTAAAAATTAGTGTGCTTTGTTGCTATACAAAAGAAAAAAATACAGAGTCCAGTTACTTAAAAATTACAAGAAAAATTATAAACTTAGAAATTATTTATAATAGTATTAAAATTAGTCTTTTCCACAGATGGCAATATAATTGAACATTAAATAAAGTTACAACTAGACGTTCTTCATATCGCGGAGACAGGAGCGCTCGTTACTTAGTTGAGTCACTATTATTTGTTTATTTACAAAACGAACAGGACTTGGAAGCGACAATTTTATTTTACTAAACATAATACTTCGTCAAATGCCTCCAGTGACTCTGTTTTTATTCAAATATACCATGATAATTTGCAGGTCAAGTAAACCTGAAGTTCTGGATGGTATAAATTCCCATGACACTTTAATTATTGGCAAAATATTCCTTACAAGAGTGTCCCTATAACTTGATAATGATCTCTGACATTTTATTGGAACGCAGGACGTTACAAACTGAGTGACTTACCTGAAGACTCGACGCGATACGATTTTTATCACGACAATAAGCGAATTGGAAGTACTACGTTCACATGGACGCAATGGGATGCAGTTCGACCGATTTGCACTTGAAATTTTCATAGAAAATACGTATCGACGCAATAAAAATTTCGTCGCGCCATCAGTTAAGTCACTGAGAAGTACACATTTGACAAAAGTATTAGTTTCTCTAAGTCTTAAGAAATTATTCATATATTTTTCTTTGGACGCGTGTATTAGTCGCTAACAATTCCTCACGTACGTTGTTCTACATTTAATACACGTTTATGCACACCAAAGCCAAGTTATATTTCAAGAAAAAAAATAGTAGTAATTACAAAAAGAGGTTAAAATATAACGTTGGCTGCAACACTAAACGCGTTTTGTGACATTTTAGTTACAAACATAAAACTAATAATATACCGTTTATACATTGGACTTCAAATTGAGATTGGATCCACAATTAATTTTCTATGCCCGCTATTATTTGCTCTGTAGGCCATATTTTCACAGTGTCATAAAAGGGATTCAGTAGAAAGTTGACAGTAGTAACAAACGATCCGATAATAAAGCCTCGTATCCACTAGGCAGCATTCGATGAGAACAATTACTAAACAATAGATCAAATGTTGCCTAGGTGCATACGAGGCTTTATAATAACTGACCACTATTTGACTTTTGAATGATCTTTGGGGAAACCCAATAGTAACAATGTTTTTAAAGTTTGAAAAACATTATTTTCACAATTTCTTTGCTAACATAATTTTAATATTATGGCCTTCCTTCGAATGTAGAGTATATAAATAACAATTCAACATAATATCTTCAAGGAATGGTTATTCAGTCATTAAATTATCATTGCTTCAAACATAATTTAAAATTTTATCATTTATTCTACAATAATCAAAAACGTATAATCAATCATCTTAATTTCAAGGAAGTAAACTTCTCCATGGTCTTTCTTATTTTTTTTTTTATAAAATGGACTGCCAATCATAATATACACTTAACATCACGCCTGTATATTCCCGAAGGGTTCGGCAGAGGTACACCAACTTTTCGCCAGTTATGTATAAGTTCTATGTAATAAGGGGCGAGTATATTGCCATCAACCGCGCTCAAATCCAGACTCCAGGCAGCTACTGAGACATGCCTGATGGAAAAACCCAATAACACTGCCCGACCCGGGCATCGAACACGTATTTTGTATTTATAATATACACAATCTGCCTAGAATTTACCCCATTATGTTGGGGTTGGCTTCCAGTAATACCAGATTTAACTGAGTAACTGATGTTTTAAACGGAGCGACTGCCTATCTGACGTCTACAACCCAGTAACTGGGTAACACGGTACACCTTGGCAAGACTCAAAGACGACTATCAAAGATCTTCAAATGACAGCCGGTTCCAACGGCTTGACGTGCTTTCCGAGGCACGGATGAATCTCAGTATGTTGAAATGGTCACCCATCCACGGACCGACCTCGGCAAGCGTTGCTTAACCTTGAAGATCGAACCGTGCGGCAGTTATTATTTATACACAAACATTATAAATACAAAATACTGTCATATACATTGTGATGTGTATGTATTATAAAATTGCTAAAAGTTGTATGTCTTGAATAAGACCTATATTTTTTATAAATCAATAAAAGAGTAATTCATAACTAATGCGACGGAAAATTTCGATAAACATTTGAAATCTTTTTAAAACTTTTTTTAAAGTTTTAAATATAGGTCGTTTTAACTTTTAGTTTTTTATTATCTTGAATTAGGTATATTATGACGGACTTGTTATTTTAATCATTGAAAGATTGTTTCAGTAATCCCCAATATATTTGGCCAGGCTGAACATAGGCTTTCCTATGCGCAAGGCATGGCGCGCTGCTGTTTTAGTATGGTTTTTACTACTGCGCAGACCTTGTAGCCAACTTTAGACCGGCCAAAAAGAAGAGGGGAAGACGGTACATATAAATTCACAAAGTTTGTTAAAGTTAATAAATGCGCAAGTCGATATTATGTGGCTATAGATAGACGATCAAATCCAAAGAATCGTAAAATTGTTGTTAATTTTAATGGTCTTTTGGAATGAATAGATTAAATGCAACAGTTGTAACATTAGACTTTCTATAAAAAGGCGACTGAAGCCTGTTCAGCCCCTATCGTGGTTCGAATGTGAAACAGGGACAAATATACATCTGTCCCTTACGCACACTCAAAATAACCTTACTCTAAGAGCTTATGGTAAACCACCAGATCTCTCATCAGTAAAAAAGTCTCTCAGACCTGAAATCATATTACTCTCCGTCAAGCCCGTTATTTTACTTTTGACAGCTCAAAAATGTATGATTTTGAATGTGGTACCGATTCGATTTCTTATAACAATCGACTTTATTGATGAAGAAATTTTAATCGATTTAACATACGATTTTATTCAAGTGAAGATTGCAGTTTATATGGAGAAGAATTCAATAATCATACTAAAATCGCAAGTATTTTATTATTTCCTGTTTTTCTATATTTATATTCAATACTAAGCCGTGGGGGGCCCGCTGCTGCACTCCCGTCAACATTATTAAAATTATAGCCTAACTCACTCGGGAATAATGTAGCTTTCCATAGGTGAAAGAATTTTTTAAATCGGTCCAGTAGTTTCGAAGGCTATTCGGTACAAACAAACAAACAAAAAAATCTTTCGTCTTTATTTTGAAAAAAGGTATCTATACTTATATTTAAGTATAGATACCTTTTTTCAAAATTTAACCTTAATTGTTTTTGTTTAATTTATAATTACATTACTATTATGTAATAACAAATATTAAATTTTAATGCGATATTTACTGCTACGTAAAAAAATAATTGGAATAACGGAGAGAAAAAGCACGTCGCTTCACTACTGTAAGCGTCGATGAAGTATTGCATTTTATTGTCTATGGTTGCGTTACTAATTATGTAATTTCATAGGCGTGCATCTGTCAAAAGTAAAATAATAGGCTGGACGGAGAGTAGTTTTACATAAAATTACATAGATTTTCCAAGTCAGGGACAGAAAATTAGACAATGTTGCCAGCCTATTGCCTAATTCTCCCTAAATAATTTATTTGTTAAAATACGTTGAGCAGATTTTATCCAGAAACTTTTTTCATAAAAAAAAGTTCTGTCAAAATCCGACTAGTATTTTCAGGATTTTGGTATATTGCCATAAAAGGTCTATTAATTTTTTAGGGCCTGCCTCGATCATCGATGAATCATACTCCATTAAATACATTGGACAAAAATAAAATATTAGGCCCATTTAGCAAGGAAGTTCGCCAACATGATGGTCTGACCAAGCAAAACGAGCAAATTCCGGCAGGTGGTGATGGCAACTTTGGACCGGAGTCGATCGAGGCAGAATTTCCGCTTAAAGGGTCCAGTGATCACGCTCCTCGGTAATCATGTACCGATTGAAGAAGACAAAGCAATAAAAATGAGCCATAACTTTTAAGGTACTTGAAGGAATGATAAAAAAAATCATGTCTGGGCGAGACATACTCTCTAAATGATCTTGTAAATGGAGTATTTATAGATACAAGTCACCTATAAAAGTTAGTTAGTTAAGATGACGAAATACTGCGAAAAGTTCGCCTCACCAAGGACTTAAATTAAAGGTTTATTATGGACGAAAATTAGGAGTCATGGCGGGCAATAATTAAAAGACAACGCACAATTTTTTGTCAGGGTGGGCAAATATTTTTGAATTTTGCGAAATACTCTTGCGCCTGTAGTACACACCAGAAAACACAGATGACGCTCGTTTCAATTAAAATGAAAAGATGGCAGCTCAGTCGCTCACTCGGCGACTTTACAATGGACTCCAAATTGACAATTTTCCTATATTATTTAATTTAAAAACGTTATTTACATGTTACTTATTATGACGTCATTCCTAGTACAGTAACCGACGTCGAAATGACACATCGAGCTTTAGAAAGAGACACAGATATGAGGGACAGAGACAGCGCTATACAAAGCCGATGTCCCATATAAACAGTCGCGTCCTGAACTAGATTTTCCCGATTCTCCTTCGATTGTAACAGCTTATCGATGCGCAACCTATTTATTAATACTAAAGTTACTTAAATATCACTTTTTTAACGATTAACGGTTTTATCTTATACTCGTTTAGGCTATCGACAAGTTATCGACTATACGCGTCGATGCCGACTTCGGTCAGATCGACGATCTATACGTTTTACCATGGACAGAATTCTTCACAATCTCGTCCTTTTTTTAACGACAAAATATTTATTACTAGTAGATTTTGGTTAAAAATTGAATTTTCTCTCTTACTTGGAGGTCATGAACAATATTACGACATTTTAAACCATAAACGGTCAGTTTTACCTTCAGCAACCTAATTGCGTAACATATAAATCCATGGAATCCAAAGCTAACTTTTTCATTTTAACAATCAATTGAACAGTATTCATTACGTGTAATATTTAATATAAAATAATTACGCAATTAGGCTGATGATCTATCTATTCTATACAATCTCACCAAATACGTGCTGCCTATTCCAGCCACAGATCGATCGCCAGCGACGGCCGGAAGCATATCGGTAAAACTGACCTGGGGGTATTACCATGTCGTTTCAAAACTGTCACGGTTCTATTGCGAAAAAGTTGCAATGCTATTGTCTTCTAGCTCCATATATCTCGTACACTGGAGCCAAGATAGTTTTCAAACGTCATGGTAAAGAGGTTTGTATCGTTCGGGACGATCTCTCACGAACGGTAGGTGACGTCACACACAAGTCTAGGTCCACACAACACTATCACTAGTCCCGCAGCTCGCAGTTGGCTGAATACTAGCTCTCGTCGCCAGGCCGGGCGGGCTGGGGCGGCTCCCTGGTGCTGGGCGGCAAGCTCTGCGGCTGGGAGAACTGCGATACCATCTTCGTCTGCATCATGTTCAGTAGGATGTCAGAGTACTGCTCAATCAGAGACATGGCGGGGTTGCTCGCGTTTGTTGCCTCTGGAAATAAGAGATGCCAGTTATTAAACAAGGTATTTTTGTTTGATGTTTGACTGATGATTCCTGGCTACGAATATTGTTTTTTTTAAATCCAATGATGTAGTTTTAGTTTTTATCAAAATCGGCCTCGTGACTGTTGTTGTTTCTGAGACTGAATCTGTGTGATCAAATCGCAAGGAAAACTATGATAGCGCGATGAAGGATTCGAGGTTCTTTGTAGTACTTAGGCGGCAGCGTGGTAAGGCCTCCCACTAGGTTGACCAATGATCTGGTTTGGATTGCGGTAATCCGCTGGAAGCGAGACGCACAGGACCGGTCAATGTGGCGACACTTGGGATAGGCCTATGTCTAGCAGTGGACATCTTTCAGCTGAAATGATGATGATGGTGACAGATGCCCAGAAGGCTACAGACATGTGTCCAGCAGAGAGCTTACCTTTGGACACGAGGTGCTCCAGCTTGCTGCGCGTGCTGTCCACGTGCAGACGGTACTCGCCGTCCGTGGACGACAGGCTGCTGAGCGCCTGCTCTCCGTTCTGCGTGCGAGTCACCGCGCTGCGCAGCACCTTCTGCGTTTCTAAGATGGCTGCTTCTAGACCTGTTGATAATACAAAACAAAAGAATTTTCAAAATCTGTCCACAATACTGGGAAGTGGAGGTCAGACAGGGAGTCGCTCCTACATGGAGCGAATGCTGGTGTTCAGTCAACCCCAACATGATTGGAAAAGGGGTACACAGATTGATGCAGGATGCATCAGGACTCAGGACCGCTGGGCCAGGATCGTCACACAGTGGGTGCCTGAGGACGGGCGTCGTAACCGAGGCAGGCCTTAAAGGCCTCGTCAAAGCAGTGAACCGACAGCGTGGCGAAGCGTTTTTATTTTGTAATCTATGGTATAGTTTGCATCCTGTCACATAGAAAAACGAAAGCGAACCGATGCGTGCCGATACCACGGCGACCCGCAAGGCGTCAGACGCTACGACAAACCAAAGCCGTGCGTGCGCGCGGAGCGTGATGGTTGTATTAGTTGGCTTTGTATGCACGACGTCAAACAGAGACCGAATGCGCGACGCGAAGCAAGACGTGACGGAAGCGTTTTTTTTTACAGAAATTAAAAACTATTCCGACACGGATATCGATAAATTTATAGAGTGTGTCAAAGAATACCGACTATTGAACAATACACGTCGGAAGGACTATAAAAATACATTAAAAAACATGACATTTTTGGTTTTGGCGTGAACCGCTCCGCTGTCGACGAGAGTTCGGTTCGCTGCATCTAGTTTGACGACTCCGCTTCGGTTCGCATTCGCCACGGTTTCGGTTCGCAGTTATGTTTGACGAAGGCTTAAACGCTGGCTTGACGATTTGGATACGTTTTCGATGGTTTGGTGGGAGAAGGCGAAATTCAAAGAACGTTGGAGGGCGATCGACGTACTTTACTTTTTTACTTTACTTGCGGCTCTTGATGCTGATCGACTAGCGAGCTAAACAGTCAAAAGAATCATGGCAATATGTCGTGTTTGGAGTCTGGAGCCTTGTGTTATCTCGATTTTGCATATTGCTAAATTGTAAAAAAAGCGCAAACCGAGTTTGGATTAAAAGTTGTATTGAAAAAAGGTATGCGCTGTCACAAAACCATGTAATTCAAGGACAAGCTGAATCACTAGATTACAGAAATTATCTGAGTTTTTTTTTTTTTATTGGGACAATCCCACCGCACTATTCCAAAACCACTGCAACTCCTGAAAGCCAGAATCAACAGTGGCGACCACCAGAAAAGCGCCGAGGCAATGAAGCTCGACGAAGTCCCGGAGAATGAATTTACCTGTCTTGGATCCCGCAACGAAATTAATCAGAAAAGAATAACGGAGGCGTAGGAAAAATGTAAATTACCACTTCCCTCCATATCAAGCAGGAGACAGAACAAACAAGGCCAATAGGCACAAAGGGTCATATACAACTGGGATAAGCCCAGTTGCCTAGCACCACGGATAAAAAAATAGCATTAATACATATTAATGGGTCCTAACATTGTGAGCTGTTATATTTGGTTCCAATAATAGGTATGGCAAAAACGCTTGAACGCACGGAAATTTGTTCTAGTTTCCACAAGGTCCGTATAGTAAACAAAACTCCTGATGCAGCCTGTACATTATTCAACATAATATTACGTTCATTCTGCCAAAGAATACACTCCCATAATGTCTGAGGACAATCCCACCGCACTATTCCCAAACCACTACAACGCCTGAAAGCCAGAATCAACAGTGGCGACCACCAGAAAAGCGCCGAGGCAATGAAGCTCGACGAAGTCCCGGAGAATGAATTTACCTGTCTTGGATCCCGCAACGAAATTAATCAGAAAAGAATAAAAGAAGAGTAGGAAAAAATACAAAATGCCACGTCCCTCCATATCAAGCAGGAGACAGAACTAACAAGGCCAATAGGCCCAAAGGGTCGTTTATAACTGGGATAAACTCACTTGCTTAGCACCACGGATAAAAATTATCAATATTAATTAATGTCTGAGGAATCGAATGTGAGTGAATGAATGGAATGTGATGATTCGTATATGCGACGCCGTCCGCGTCGCAGGATAACTGCCGGCTCGCCTCACCGGCCGTGGGCGACGAGCAGTTTTGCATGACGAGCTGAATAAAAATATGGCAAACATGACGAGCCGCGAGCCAGGCTCGTCGGTACATAAAACCGCAGTATTGCAAAGATACACCGACGAGCCATAAAACCGCGGTTTTACTCCTCCGTCGCGGTGGGACAATAAAGGTTAAATAAGGTTCTCACCACTGATGTCGGCGGCGGCGTTCGGTTCCCGCTGCAGACTCGCGTACAGCTGCACCACCTTGCACGCCGTCTTGGTCAGCTGCTCCGTCAGCGCAGAGCACAGCTGCGACGACGACACTGGAACCAAACCATACGAATTAGTTAAAATACATAAACTCACATCTTTTTGCAATGGAGGTAGGCAGAAACTATAGTATCTGCTACGATCCTTACATTCTTCTTTGGCTTTAGTTTACTTTCATACATCTGGTCATACACGTAAGGCGGTAAGAAGAATACAGATCATTAGATAGTTTAAATTAAATAGGCTACATTAACTCTTTAAGGTAGCACTCGGAATTGAATCCAGCCAGGTATAATTGTAAGCCAGGTAAAGGTCTGGACAGTTATGCCCATTGGAACGATTAGATTGCAAAGAAGAGTAGAAGACCAACGTTTTCGCGATCAATCACCCAAAAGATGCACAGACTTCATTAAATCGTCTACGAAGCGATGTGCCACGAATAGAGGAAGATGCACTCCCCAGGAGCGTAGGACTTCGAGGTAGTGTACTCACAGTTGGGTTCCGCGGGCGCGTCCTGCTTGGGGCGGCGCGCGCCGGCCGTGAGGCGCGCCGTCACCTCGCGAGCCTTGGCCGACAGGTCCCGCTCGCTGCCGCTGCGACCTGACCACACCATCACTTGTTTACACATATAACATTCTAATCGTACGTCATGTGAGCCCAGTGGCTAACACCTCGCTTCTTGTGCGCGAGGTTGTGGGTTGAAATCCGGGCAAGTACTTAAACCAACTGACTAACTTTTTCAATTCATATGTCCTTTCGAAGTATCTTGAACATTGCTGACAAGAAGACATCGTGGGGAAACCAGGACTTTAAGTTAGTAGAAGTTTATGCCCCATTGGTGTAAATGCTGCAAGGCGTTTTAGTACGATGATAAAACAAACAAATAAACATCACGCCGGAATTATATCACACATTTCACCAGTTACGTTTGCCATCAACCGGCCACAAATCCAAACTCCGGGTTACTACTGAGAAATTCCAGATGGAAAAACCCAATAACACTTTGCCTGAGCCGGGCATCGAACCAAGACCTCATCACTAGACCAACGAGACAATAGTTATAAGCCTGCATTCCCCAAAGGGGTTGACATAGGTGAAACATATACCCACCAGCAGTAGTGTATGGCGGAAGGCCTTCCACTAACTGGACCGATGACCTGGTTAAAAGACAGCAAGAATACGCTAGACGCAAGAATATGCGAGATGCACAGGACTTCGCAATACTTGGGGAAAACCTCAGAATAGAAGTAACTTAACTCAATAAAACGCAATTTATGTTAGATCTACAAAAAACGGCCAAAAGAGGTAAAAAAACACCGGCTTCCCCTTTCGTATTCACAATTCAGACTGTTTTACACACAGAGCTTTAGAGTAAGCTTTTTAAGGACAGAAACATAGCAAAATCAGAAATTACAGGAATTTTGAATTATATCACTTCTATTCGATGGGTGCGCTATGTTCAGCAGTGGATGTCTTTTGGCTGAAACGATGATGGATTATATAATCTTTTTTTTTTTAGTTTCTTACGAATAATTGTCGGGCCTGCGTTATCCCCCCATCTAAGTACTGCTGTAGCATGGAAATATTGTAAAACCAATATTTTTTTTAGTTTCTTGCGGTTCTTCTCCATAGGAAACGACCAACCCGAACCGTGCACCTTTTGTCGACGTTTTATAAGTGTCCATGTAGGCCTATGTGAAATAAAAATGATTGATTTTGATGATGTTGGGGCGGCATAGATGTCGCTGCAAACTCACCGATCCTGCGCTGCGTGTGATCGACTGAGGAGGCTCTGGGTCGCGGTCCCGACGCGTCGCCCGCGGTACGCTCGTCCGCCTCCGAGCTGGACTCCTCGTGCGCGCCGCTCGCCAGGCTGACTGTTTAGTACAGTGGGGTTAATGGCGTGTAGGTGAGCTCATAAATTTCTGGGCTTCGATAGTGAATATTTAGTAAGAGATCTGCCTGTGTGAATCAATATTTAATAATTTTCAGTAGCCTGTGCGTGTGAAGCTAATACTTCAAACTACTGGATAAGTTGCAGCGTGGCTTGTCAACATAAGGCTTTGTTGCGCTGTGCTGACTTTATATAAGCTTAATAGGGAATATACAATACATGAAAAATAAATTTGTTTTTCCACTACCTTGTGTATTATGTAACCCATTGCCTAAGAAATTCGTTTCGAAATATGAACATCAACACAAGATTATAAAACAAAACTTAAAAAAAAAACAAATTACATAATAACAGTTACGAAATGACGTTTGTATGAAATTTTGATATCATTATGTAACCTCTCGAAAAAGCGCGCGTTGATTGTGTGTATATAGTCTATGGTTTTTAGTCTGAACTTTTCTAATAAATTGTTGTTGGAACTTATTTGCATTTAATTAAGTAAGCTGATCAGGTAGTGGAAAAAGAATCATAGTGTCTCGCATAAAAAGGCTTTATTTTAACACTTGCATGTTGCTTTCGAAATTAGCTACATCGCTCGTGTTAAAATCTCGACTTTTCATGCTCGACACGAAATGTCTTCAATGAAATGAAATCAAATGAAATCAATAAATAGACAAAAACAAAATACGAGTACTAACAGTGTTTAAAAGTGATCGAAAAATCAACGAGATTTAACAATTTAAACAAAATTATCTACCACTTTCTACAAAAATGCCGTTTTCTATGGCAGCTGTATGGGCGTTATACAATGTCGGACTTCTCTTTTTAATTATCCACTTTGGAGCTTTATAGCTTCCTCGCTGATAAAGATATTTTAAAAATTATTTGATATTTGTTTACTAGAGAGCTAATGCGTATTGTATTTAGCAAATGAAAAAATATATGCATATTCCCTATTTTTTCGTGCTGTATGCATTTTACGGACTTGCAGAATACTATTGCCTTATCAGAAAAAAAACGTAACGTATAATTCTACAATGTTGTTCAGCACAGCACAGCTCAACACAACGCAATATTGGTTACTCAACGGAACAGATTCGGTGGTGGCTGATTAGCAGTATTGTTACAATATTGGTGTACAGTAAAGTGTATGTATGTGTCACCGAATTATTGCAAACACCGTAAGTTAAACTATTTCTTCTCTATAAGGCACGGATACATTGTAAACAATCGAATTTGTATGGTATGATGAGGTATCTTTAGGCCCAACCCGCGACACGCAGCGCAGCAGCCGATCGCTCAACCACATCGCCAACCATGACGTAATTTTTGTTCACAATGTATCGCTTACGGTACTTGCAATACCGGGGTGACGTATAGTGCGTACGAGTACAAACCTGCGCTGTAGGCGTTGGCGAGCCCCCGGCGGCGCGCCGTGCCGGCCGCCTGCTTGTTCATGGAGCTGATGGTGGGCCGCATGAGCGTCTGCGGCCGGCTGGCGCCCGTGCGCGGCGGCGCCGGGTCCGACTCCGAGTCGCTCTGTGAAGCGAAGTGCGTAAATCTAACTTATTTATTATTTACTAGCGAATGCCTCGCGGTTTCACCCGCGTAGTTCCCGTTCCCGTGGGCATACAGGCATAAAAATAGCTACCCAACGGTGAAAGAATTTTTGAAATCGGTCCAGTAGTTTTTAAGTTTATTCGTTACATACAAACATACAAATCTTTCCTCTTTATAATATCAGTATAGATTTACTAGCAACACTCCCTAGCTTCGCTCGGGCACAGACAATATAGAAGGAAAGAAAGAAAAATTGATTATTTGCGCCAGGCACGACGCATACCATAAAAATAACAAAAAATCATAAATACAATCATTACAAAGTATGCGTCACAAATACACAAAACGGTAATCGCTCAGCATAATGCTGAGACTCGTGTAACAGTTATAATACTAGCATACAGATGCCTCATCCAGACAGAAACGGTGCCGACGTAACTAGCGTTTTTCGACAGCCTAAACTCATTTACTAAAAGTACATCGACCGCGTTTGGTTCCATCCCACGTCGATAGATTTTAGCAGTGACTTGCAAGTAAAAGGGTTTACTTGGTTCGTGAATATCTTTTTCAAATAATCTTTAACATGTGAATTAAATGCTCAATAAGCCATCGTTCTATGCTTAGGAGAGTTGATTAAACAAGAAAATACAATTTATATCATCAAGTCTAGTAAATATTAATTTAGCACAAAATTCAATAACAAATCAGTACACATCACAAAAATAAATGTTTTCCCATACCAAATAGTCGTCACACATCACACATCATCAGCCTATTTAACGTTCCCACTGCTGGGACACAGGCCTCCTCTTTGTGAGAGGGAATAGGCCGTAATCCACCAAGCAGGCCGAGTGCGGGTCAGGTAGTGGTCGCCAGATGACCATAATAAAAATAATAGTATCTCCCAAATAAATTAGGAGATACTATTATTTTTTCGGAATTGCCTATGACTTCCTAGGATAAACTTGTTCATTTACATGAGCAAAATCAGTTTTAAATATGATCACACCTTTCCTTATAACTGTAGAAGAAGGGTTCAGGGTACACTACTAATTTAATCCATGCTTTAGAGGTCCATATCTGTATGTATATGTTACCTGATTTAACACTCCGACGCTAGAGCTCCGGGTCATGTTCGACTTGGCGTTATATCTTGGCGCCGGGCGCACGAAGTTGCTGGGGGACTTGCCGCTCGAGCCGTTCTGTGGCGTCGCCGGCTTCGAGGACGGGCCTGTGGTACGAGTGACGGTTAGAGGTGGGACACGAATGGGCGCAGTTATGCCAATACACATCAACCGAGATTTTTAACCCCCGACGGAAAACGAGTGTTATAAGTTTGACGAGTGTACCTGTGTATTTGTGTATCAGTATGTGGCATCATAGCTCCTAAACGGATAAACAGATTTTGAATTCACTTTTGTTTGAAAGGTGACTCGGTTGAGGTTGAGAGCTATGTTTGATGAAAATCCGTTCAAAAGTTAATTGCGTTTTACTGTTTGAATCGGGCAATTTTCGCAAGATATCGTGTCATAATTACGTGTTCAATAGATTGCCGATCGAAGCGTGTCTACTACTAGATAAATTATGTATCATGAAATAAAAATGTGTCGGGGGTTTATAATTTTTTAAATTTTACTTGTGTATTTAATACATCCAAAACTTATTCTTGGCATTTATCTTAAGTACTACTCGCTCAAAATAACTGAGCAACTAGCGTTGTGACGTCACTCTGTCGTTCGACTCTCGCTATTGGCGCTCGAGGCGAACGCGGGGCGCCGCACCGCGCGGATAGACGTGAGTGGGCGAGCATTCTAGCTAGGTGCCCAGTTCATTTTGACCAAGTAGTAAACAGAATTACTGCGACTAAAAACATTTTATAAAGCTTGGTATGTTTTGACATATTTCTGCGCCCTTCCGTGTTAAGTTGTTGCAATAATTTAAAAGTTCCTTCAAGAGCCAGTTTCACCATAATTTGTTAGTTACTAAATGTCCCGTTAATTATTATAATATAACTAACTAAATTTGGTGTTTTTTTATTGATATTTAAAAAGAAGGATACAATTGAAGTGGGGTTATATTAATAGTAGGTACTATAAGGGTCAAAATTGCAGTCACACTCTACCAAAACAGAAAAGGCATTTTTTTTTGTAGGCAGAAAAGGCAGTTTTTCAACTTTTCGCGGTTAGTAGGAATAATCTATACTTTAATTTATATACAAAATATTAAATTAGCTGTGGGTAATTTAACTTCTACAAAAACTAGCCATTTGAGTTTTGGAAGAGTATGACTGCACTTTTGACCCTTGACTGTACATATTATATCTAAATAGTTTATAAAAATATTAATCAACTCTACATAAAAAAGCAATGTAACAAATGCTACAAGAATTAATTCACAAGCAAAGCATGCATAAAATAATTATGATTATCACAAAGTGCGTCAAGATAGCCACATATTTACAGTACGATACACAACGAAGAGCGAACTTTCAACCTGGTTGACGTGTAGTTAGTGCAATTTGACTAAATATACCCTGTGCACCCGTTCTTAGGGTACATTTTCAACTGTAACTATGTCGAGCGCATGTTGCATGACATTGCGGGCTACCGAGGTATAATGCGATGATTCGCCTGCATGCGAGTTACTTCCAGGCGGAAAAGCGACCTTAGCTACTACAATAAATACCCTTCAAACACTGACACGCCTTACGCTCGAGAAAACTGCACCGCGATGCTCCGACGCCAAGTATTGAAATATATACCTTATTTCGATTGGATAACTATAAAATTCAGTTGATATATTTTAAATCCTCTGCCATCCCGTCCGCCAGTGTGGGCAGGCTATATGGCTGTCAAGTTACTCTATCGAAAGCATCGTGATAGCCATTGGAAATGTGTCAAAAATGTATGGGAATGTCAAACACTATTAAAGTGCCAGGTGATCAATGCCTAACATTTTGGCATTTCGATCATTGCTATCGCTGACATCGAATGACACTTTCTAGAGACTTTTCTCGATAATAAAATATAATAGTCACAGCGGATCTTTATGACTCTGAAGTTGGCTCTGCCAACCATTGCGCAAGAAACAGTTTGTCATCGAGTATACTGCATACAGTAAGCGAGATAGTACGATACGACAAACGTTAGCGAGTGAAAGAGACAGTTCACCTTCAACATTGAGACAAAAATAGCTACTGCGCAGGGTCTTGCAGCCAATTCAGAGTTGCAAGACCCTGCGCAGTGATCCGTTGTGGGTATTATACGAAATTAAAAATTAAACTACTAAGACCATGTTTCTGAAAGACTCATCTACGCAAAGGTTAGCTTACAGATAGTCAAGTTTTGCATCCAGATTGGCTGTTGTTAGACCAGTCAGCCAAAACTGTAATCAACGTGAAATAAAAATTTTGTGCCGTGTAAGTGACTGTTTTAGCATGTTAATTTATCAAAAAGTAGGTATTTATATAGTAAGACAAAATTCTTTAATTTGTAACGAAACTGGGAGTTTTTAGCGAAGTTTGAGCGACATATACAACCAAAACGTATTCTACCCAACACCCATCTATGTTAGTATGATCCACGAACCATCCAGAATATGTTAAAATTATCCCAATATTGCAAGAAAGATATTTAAGGTATAATTATCGACATTTCTACTTTAAAAAAAGAAACTGGATCTTTAAAAGGATGTAGACCCAATTGGGAGGGCCCATTGAACCCCAACCAAATCCAGGTAACTTCAACCAAATCTAGTTAAACCTAACTAAGGCCAGTTAATCTCAACAAAAACCCAACCAAAACTCGGTTAACCCAACCCGACTCGGTTAAACCACACCAAACCTGGTTAAACCTAACCAATACTCGGTTAAACCTATCTAAACTCGGTTAAACCCGACCAAAACCCAGTGAAACCGGTGTCTATAAGACACGACCGCCACCAGACGCACCTTGCGGCGTCCTCGGCGCGGGCATGGGCTTGGCGGCCAGGTCGGACAGGGAGATGGCGCGCCGCATGCCGCCGCCCTCCTCCTCGCGGTCCGACGCCGACAGCTGCGAGCGGCTCGCTGGCGGGACGACTGCGCGGTCAGTATCATGCGATTATAGCGAGCTGAACGGTTTGTGACGAATATTGCCAGTTTTGTAATATTCTAGTGCCCGTGTAGTAAACGAAAACTTGTAGAATTCCTGTTCTTGTACAGACTGAATATTGGCTTCTTTGTTTTTCGCGATTTCATAAGAATATAGTTTGAAACATTGACTACATTGCTTATATTTCGCGCCGACTCCAAGTAACATGGGACGAGGCGAAGCCATAATTTCGAAGGAAAGCAAATATTTCTTGGAATTCAAAACTAAGTAAAAATTTGCCCAGTGAATTAAATAAAGTTAAATAAAAACTACAAGAATTACAAGATGACATTACTATAAAAATTAAAATTACTATAGTCGCTTAAAAATACATATCTATAAATAATTTTTGACTCAATAACTAGTATTTAAATAATAATATAACCATTCAGATTGCTATAAGAAAGCAAACAATACACATACAAAAAACAAATAACACGCATGCATGAGGAAATCTCCGCATATGCTTAAAATCATGCTGAAAAAAAATCCTGAAAAATAATTAATATAAAAAGCGATGGCAAGTGACATGTTGTGAATCTGCCGTGCGATATAAATATATATATATATATTATAATTACATATTAAATTTACTGCCAATGATTTCAATTCGGTCGAATTCACAAAATATCACCTTATTTTGTGGAAAGTAGGGTATCTCAGGTTTTTGTGTTTGGCCTTAGATATTTTTAATCGGCTGTGGCGCATTCCAGAAGGAGGGTAATGTTATGACATCGCTTAATTTATTTGTGAAATAATGAGTTATTTCACAAATAAATTAAGCGATGTCCATTTGTTGAAAATTATAAGAATATGACGCACGGCGTGACGCTTTAAAATTTCAGAGACCGTTCAGTATCTTTCCATCACTTCATCAAAAAAAATATTTAAGACCCATACTTTAAAACCCAAAACAGAGCTTTCCACATCTTATACTCGTAACGCAAATAAAAGGGACCATAACGACATCAAATAACTTGTCACGTGCAGTCCCAAACCTTGCGTCGGAGAGAATTTCGATGGCAAGACCGGGTTCTGAACGGGCACCTTCCTCGCTAGACAAGAACCTCTAGGCGAACCGTACAGCACCGGCCTAATCTTATGCTGGAAGAGACGGTTTTCCATACACAATCTCGGAGTAGGACCTCTAATGATCTTCCTGAACGGAGGTTTCGGTCTGCTAAATCCGTAAAAATGGAGCCTTTTCGGTGAATTAGTACAACTAGAGCTTGTTGTTGAAGATTCGTAATTTTCACTGTCTAAGTGGACATCGGTTTTTGGTATTACCATTTCGTTGTAAACTCTTTGTTTTAGACTCTTCGGTGGTGGGTTTCCTACTTCCGGTTGAATGGCGTTGTTTAGCTTGACGTCTTCTTCGATCGTTCCTGTGTTGCCAGCTTCGTTCGTAATGTCTCTTCCGACGGTGACTAGACCTCCAATTTGATCGGAATCCAAAATGTCAGGGAGACTCAAGTTTCTTTTGATTTCTTTATTATCCGATGTTGTGTCGGTGTCTGTGTCAGCTTCTTCTAAAGTGAGGGATGCAAAATTGTGAACAGTAGACGATTGCTTCGTCGCTAACTTCTCGAATTTCTTAGATAATAACTTCACTACTCCTTTCCCATCATTTATATTAGCTTTCAACGGTCTCATTCTCCATTCTTTGAGTATCTTCTCTTGTAGAATTCTCTTCTCCTCCATTTCTACTAATTTGTTGATGATCTCTATTTTTCTCTCTATGTTCTTATATTTTTTAATTTCATCGGTCATCTCTGGCGATATGTTTTCTTTGGTGTCATTTTGTCTGCTGTGCGAAGGACGTGATAAATCGTTTCTAGCAAGCTTCAGATTGAGTTGGTCTTTGGCATTTTTTGCGTACAGTTTATTATCTTGTTCAGCATAATAATCTAAGGAGTCTTTAGCGAAATCATTAGCGTCTACATCGAGGGAGTCCATGCTCACTTGCTTCAGTCTCTCCATCCGTTGCATCGCGTACACTTCCAAGCTATCCATCTGTATTTCAGATTTATTTTCATTCACGTCTTTTTCTTTGACAAACACATCGAAATGTTTCTCAGTGCTATCTGGTTCTAAGTTAGAGTTCGCATCTTCTGGCTTCTTATTGGCTAAGTAGTTTTTGTTATGCAGACCATCTAGTTTTGCTTTATACTGCGAAGATATCGATGACGTCAGTCCTGACTTTTCTATGTTCGCTTTGAGTCTGTTGTTCATTTTGACAGAAGACGTTCTTTTGATAGGTTTGGGAGGCTTATGCGGCACAAACTCCATGGTTATTTTAGTATTGTTATTCTTCTGGCCGGAACCTCTTTCGAGGCTCTTAGTAGCATTATTATATTTGCCATTCGATTTTTCTTTATTTAGCTGATTTTTATTAACCTTCGTCTGTGTGTTCTTTCTTATTTGTTCTTCGAATTTCTCCAAATTCTTTTGAACATGAGAGTTTCGTTTCTCCATAAGATTTTTCAAGGGGTTTGGTTTTGAAGCCGGTTCTAAGACTACTTCAAAGCTACAGCTCTTAGATTTGACCATCGCGTTCTTTTCGCAACCTTCCATCTGACTCTTGTACTTATCAGCGAATTTTGGCTGCAGCGATTTGCTCGCGTTCACCATGTAATCAGTCTTGTTCAACCTCGGGATCTCGTCGCTAAGTTTCTTTTCTTTATTATACTGCTGAATATTATTTCCGTCGAAATAATACGCAATATTCTTAGCTGGCGGAGGTTGTTTTGTAGATGAATCGTATAGACTTTTGGATCTAGTAACAGTTTTGTGTCCGTCCACTGGCACATCAAAACCGTACACTTTGGTCGCGGGCGGTTTCGGGTTCGTAGTCACAATGTTAGGTTTACTTTCTCTGTAGTTCGGGGAGGACGCTTCTCCTAAATAATTGTTATACATGCAACCGAAATAAGCATTGTTAGGACTGGAGCCGTAACTTTTAGACGTATTATCGAATTCGTAACAACTTTTACTATTCCGTGGCATGCTCGGGTTCTTTTGTTGTTTCTTCGGCTTAGCGCCTTCAAACAACATTTCCAGAGGCGCACTTTTGGTACATTCCGAGTCATCAGAGAGCACACTCTCTAAAGAGTTACAGTTAGTTCTACACAGTTGGTTGTCGTTGTCCAGAAAGTCGTCGGAGAGCACAGATTCTTGGCTGCAACTGTTCTTCATGTATTTCTTCTGATTCAAAAAGAAACTAGCGCTACTGTGTCTGTGGTTTTCTAAGTACTCCGTGTCGTGTATGTTCTCATACGAACAGTTCTGCGAATCGTTCAAATTGTATCGACTGCTGTCAAACTTCGCTTGTTGGAAGGCGACTTCGTTGCCATATTTGAGGAAAATCTCATTGGATATGCTAGAACAGTTGGAATTATCACTCAGGACTGATTCGTTTGACCTGGTGACGCATCTCTTAGTCAGAACACTTTGACATCGATACATGTTGGAGTTGTACTTCATGGAGTCCTCGTCGATATCGTCGAGGTTCGAAGGCATGTTCCTCGGTAGCGTGGAGCTCTTTTGGTTGGCTATGTACGCGGGCTTCGCGGGGACTACAGGCTTCTCACTGCCGTAGATCTCATAGTTAGACACAGATCGTCTCGGAGCAGTCTTGGTATGCTTTTTACAAACTTTCTTAGAAAACAATTTATTTTTACAACTAGCATCTTGGCTGAGACTGCAGTCTTCTAATGAGTCGGAGGAGAAGTTGCCGTCGTCTTTTTCCTTCGTAGGTTTTAAGTCCAGGTCACCCTGACCTCTCGCGACATCGTACTCATCCAAATCACCATATTTCTTAGTAATCTCAGCGATCATCTTTTCAGTATCGGATTTGATAGTATCAACTATACTTTTACCGCTATCTCTAAGATTTTTATTATCAAAACCTACGAAAAAGCTTAAAGAATTCCTCTTTTTAGGATCTAAGGAGTTTGAATCAGGTTTTTGAGTCTTTTGATTAGCCTTGTCAGCCCACTTACACTCTTCGGACACAGGCGATACAGGACAAGACTTATAATTCTTGAATATACTCCGCGCGGGTTTTACAGACTTAGGCGGTGCTGGTTTCTCATCATTCTTCGTTAGATTTAACGTGAAGTTCCGTGGTTTAGGTTCGCGTGGCTCTTTTTCAGGGAATAGACGGTTGAAGACTTTTGATTGGACAGGTTTCGTCAAGTCTATAGTGAAGGCTAGGGGTTGCTTTTGAGGCAACTGTTCTTTGAAGACCATGGGTTTAGTATCGAAAGGGGTGTAATGCATATTGCGTCTATCAGAATGGGTGGTCGGTATGTTCGCGTGTGGGGGGACGTAGGGGACCACGTTATCTAAGTAATCCGGTATGATCTTATGGTTCAAATTCGCGGGGATCGCGTAGGGGTTCTTGTTTCGATAGTCGAGGTAAGGGTTCAAACTATCGAAGTAGTTCGAGTTCAGACTGTCCAAGTTCTCTTCCGGACAGGGCAATATTCCTGGTCAGCGTTAGGGAAACAATTTTGGTGTTTGTTAGTATTTAGCGATGATCGTTTTACTTATAAACGCTTTGTTGATGATGGTAAGCAACTGTTGCCAATGTGATTGACTTGGTATCTGGCTGGGTTAATATTTGAAAGATTTAATAAGAATAATTATAAAATTAAATGGATACCAAGTAAAGCGTTTATAAGTAATATTTAATGACGTCACACGTTAGTGAAATCACACAGGGTTCATACAGTCAAAGTTTGTATTCAAAAAGTATACTTTCGAATAATTAAACATGAAGATATTTTTTTAAAATTAAAAGTACGACTTTAACTGTATTTTCGAAGAAATTGAGTATTCATAAAATCGTTGATAAAAGACGCAACATTTCCTTAATTTTTTTGAACATGTAATCTGAATGATTGCTAAATTAGATCAAGTTCTTGAAATGTTATAAAAACCATTCTGAGTGATAGATATTCACTTTTACAAATGTTGTTAAAACAGTCGTTTGATGACTTATTATTCATACAAGTACGGATATTTTTAGAAAAATGGTCACGTTCATTGCTGAAATGAAAGTATCGTTCTCCTCTAATCGTTTGGAAGCTTTTTTATATGCTTATACATGGACGATTGTTCATACTCTTTTCCCTTTGCCTTGCCAAATTCACTTACGCAATAAGGCTACCGGTGTCTGTAAACAATTCTTGCAAGATAAATATGACCTACTTCCCAGTGTCCGATTGAGTTGAATATTTGCACACACGTTTTGTTTCTCGAGACAATGCAATATATGTATATATATTTTATTTTTCTTTTCATCAAATACCACAGTTGAATACTCAATCTCGTAGTGACAAAACAAGCGCACAAGCGCACAGACTGCATCCCCTACCGTAAGGCCGCGCGTTGGGCGGCGCGGCCATGGACACGGGCCGGCCGCGCCGCGAGCTGTCCTTCTCCGGGATGTACGACAGGTCCGTCGTCGACTGGCTCGACTTCAGGTTCGAGCGGAACGCCACCTGGAAACCACGGGATTTTGTTTTAGGGAAGATAACACAATATATTGAGGATTGGACGTTGACGCAGTGATTGAGCGATCGGCTGCTGCGCTGCGTGTCGCGAGTTCGATTCCCGTACGGAACAAATATTTGTATGGCCTACAGATAGTTGTTCCGAATCTAATCTGGGTGTTTGTGTATGAGAGTTAAAATGCAGTAATTAGTAATTAGTAAACGCACTCAAGATACAGGAGAAATTCCTATTTTTTTTTTTTAATAAAATAAAATTAATGTTAGATTAATTTAAAAATTTAAAACCCGCTACTTAAGATACGAATCATAATCATAAGGACTCTCAATCATTCAGATTTTGTCCGACCAGTATGTAGCTACTCGGGTAGCTCTGTCATTCGTTACGTTCAAGTCCTAAAAGGCGCAAGTGGTCGTGCATGAAGAGCAGACATGGAGGTGGGCGGTATACTGCGACGGGGCTCCACGGTCCACACTGGCACACTAATGTCAGCTCTGTCATCTTATATTAATTCCAGTAGGCCGTCGGCTTGTTCGGCATGCAAGACTCACACTTTCGAGCTGCCGCCTGGTCTCCAGTATCCGCCTGTTGAGCTCCTCGCGTCGCCTGGCAGCCTCGGGGTCCATGACCTTGGAGGGCGTGCGCGGCGCGGGGGACGGGCGCGGGGGCGGCGCCGCGCCGCGGGACAAGTGTTGTGACGATAGGGACGTGTTGCCTAGGGAGAGGACAATTGGGTTGTTGAATTAAAAAAAAAATACGATTTTTTTATGTATTTCGAAACTTTACATATCTTAACTTATATTGTCGTTTCAAAAAACTCTTAAATATTTTTTTTCAATTTATTATAAGCAATTGAAAATCGATACAATTTTGAAAAGAACCACGTGACTACAAACGGGCCACAATTGGTCACCATGTTGGTGACGTCATAACGTTCAAGAAAATCATGATAATATAGTGTCAACTACACGTAGATTGACTAAAAATATCCGAAAATGAGTGCAAAAATATTATTAAACAACAAATTTTATTTAGTCATGCGTGATAGGATTTATAAAGGCTAATGTCGATAATATACCCATCTGATGGACGATTTGGAAGTTTTGAGCATAAATAAAGTAGTCATGAATAATACGTGAGAGTGGACCGGTGTTAGATATGGTTGTTTACCAGGTACATTAGGAAACATAATTGTCATAACGTAGTCGTTTTTACATATGGGTAGGTGATATTGGTGTAAAATAAAAAGTAAACAAACACGATTGGCGCGAAACTTTGACTTTGGATATCAAAAAACTTCATTATATACCACTAAATATGATACACATAGGTACACATAAAATGTTAGGTAATTTCCATTATTTACATATCCCTTAATAATATTGAACACTAATGTCTATAATATATAATTACAAACACTAAAAAGTTTGTAAAACAGAAACATAAAAATATTAACTTGGTAGATTTTCGTTACACTAATTCTTCAGTAAGTAAATATCTCTTAAATACGCCGACCGATTTTATAATTCAAACAGAAATTTTAGTTTAACGCCTATATCTGTCATTTAAAAATAAAATAATTAATAAATCACCATAAACAAAAAATCATGTTTTCAAGTTACGTAATTACACAACAATGTCAACTTTGCTCGAAAGTTCCCTTAAAAAATTACTATTCTCAGTCTTTAATGATCAAAGTAAGAAATTAATACGAATCTAATACTAAATTAGAACAAGAGAACAACATAATTAACACATTATAATTGAAATCTAGTTAGTCATAGAACATTGCTCAAATTTAGTAGATTGCTAGGGTTCACCCTTGTTTGATAGAACAACGTTTGATATAATATAACTAAATCGAACAACGTTTAAGAAAATAATCACTTTGTATAATATCGTTTGACAGAATTTTCAGTTCATCGAATATTTATTTGCTATAACAACATTTGCGCTATTGATCAAAAGGTATAATGTTCATTTGATGTAATGTTCAGGTGGTGTAACATGTATTTAAAAAACCGAGAATAACCCCAAGAGCGAGCGAAGCGAGCTCGGGAGCTTAGGGCACCCCGACACGGGAGCTGAAGTGAGCGAGCAAAGCGAGCGAACGCAGTTCCCGTCATCTCCTTCATGTTAGGTTACTTTAGACCCTGCAGACGGAAATAGGAGCCCCGCGCAGCGGGGCTCCGTCGACTTTGTTGCTTAAGGCGGGTACCCCGAGCAAAACGCCGTGCTAACTGATTTCGTTATATTTAGTGCATTTGAAAATTCGGTCAAATGACATTATTTCAAAGAAATAAATATGCTAAATAAAAATCTACCAATTAATTATTCGGTCAAATGAATAATTATACGAAATGACTTTATTGTAACTAAAATTAGCCAAAGCGATTTTCGACAAAACGTTGTTATACCAAACAAGGGTGAACCGATTGCTAGGTACTACGGTGGCTAATGCGCGAATCACATATAATTGAGATCTTTTTAATAATGGTACGAAGCAAGCACGATAACTTTTAAGGTTCAATATTTATGATCAATATATTCGATATTCATCAATATATTGACGATAATAACAAGATTGAATCGGTTAAAAGTCAAAACAATGTATCAGCTATGTGCTACAATGAGTAGAAATGAACGTTGTGACGTCACATGGGCTCTGATTTGTTCGGCAAACTATCGGGGTGTTTTCGGTACTAGATTCAAAAAAATATTTTCAATTGGATTTTACTTTGTAATTACAGTGAAAAACAAAAAAAACTAAAAATAGTTTTGTACTAAAACTTCTAATGATCTTTTCATTTTTTACAAAAATAAATTTGGTTCAACAAACCAATTGTAATAAAGTAAGAACATATTGGAAGGCACAGAAAAGGTGGGACGACGACATTAGACAAGTCGCTGGAACAACATGGGGTAGAGTGGCCATAGAAAGGCCGGAATGGAGAAGATTGGAGAAGGCCTTTGCCACCTGGCAAACGGACACACAAAAATGGAACAAAAGATGAACAACATGGAAAATAATGTCGTGTCTGGATGAAGGCTTATATAATACTAGCTGACCCGGCAAACTTTGTTTTGCCACTACCCTACCTACCCTAACTTACACTACCTACCCTACCCTACACTACCCTACCCGACCCTACACTACCCTACCCTACCCAACCCTACCCTAAGATTCAGTTTTTTTTCTTCACATAAACCATCTGCTAAATAGTCCGAATAAAGTCTAAAAATTTTTTTTTGGATAGTTGAGCCCGTTTTTGAGTTATAAAATAACAACGAAAAGTGGCATTGATTTTTATATATATAGATATAATGAAAATAAAAAACATGAAAAAAACCTTTCGAAAAAGTGAAACGGACTACGAGGTTGCGGCTTCAGTGGCGCCACAATCGGCGTAGAGTAAACTTGGCGTGATCAATCTCACATCAAGCTTACTCTATCTTAACCTAACTATATAATGGTTACAGTTACATCATCTATCTTAACCATAAGATTCTCTAAATTACCAAAACTTTTGCAGTTTCGTAACGAAGGAGCGAAGCGAGCTCACAGACAGATGTATTACGCTCTAACTCAAGCGATGAGCAAACAAAGCGAGCACCCCACAAGACCAGCAAGTGAATGCGAGTGAAGTTAACCTACCTAACAGGTTAGGTTAGAACTGTGGAATTGAACGGTGAATGGAACGATGAATTTGTACGAACCGAACGACTGTAGCACCGACGAGACTAATGAGCAAAGGTAGAGAGAGAGTTCTTACTATACGCTGAGCGCATCGAGCTCACTATTAACACGAGCAGACTTTGCTCAGGAATACCTTCACGCATTCCTGAGCAAAAGGGTCTTGACAGACAGACGGACAACAAAGTGATCCTATAAGGGTTCGGTTTTTTTCCATTCGAGGTACGGAACCCTAAAAAGAGCGAGAGAAGCAAACCTTCTACGCGTTTAGATTAAAATATTACTTGTGTGTTTACGATTGGTGGCGGGGAAGGCATATGTCCAGCAGTGGACGTCTTTCGGCTAAATGATGATTATGTGTACTTACCCCCCGTGAGCGTGGCGTCCAGCTCTGCGCCGCTGAGGCTGTCGAAGGCAGACTTGAGGTACTTCTCGCGCCGCCCCGCCGTGTCCAGCGACTCGCACGAGCCCGACAGCGGGTTGCGCTCCGTGTTGTCGCCAGAGGGCGTTGACACCTGGGGGAGAAACATGGCAATTTCGTAAACTTGTCTGTGACTGTAAACATTTCAGTTAGTAAACTGGGACTGAGGCCTTTGAGAGGGAGTGGGGCATAATACATCACGTGGACGCAATGTGGTTTGTTGCCTAGTTAAATTTCTCCCTCACACTTAGTAAGAGACCCAGTGTAACTTTGTCAGAAGCACGATCAACTCTTAGCAGAACGGCTACTGGACGTCTTCGGGGAAGCAATGAAAGATGAAGCTCACCAAGGTAAGAAGTCTTCATTATTTCTGATACTGTGGCAAAATTAGATTTTTCACTGCTAGGGTCAGTGACAAAATTAGATCTTTCACTGCTAGGGGCAGTGGCAAAATTAAAGACGACGATAAAATATGGACGGGACAGACTGAATGGAGTAACGGGTCACGGGTGTCATGGCGGAGCTTGGGAGAGAGCTAATTCAGTGGACTGCTGCCGGCTGAGCTGATGGGCTTACCTCGTCATCGTCGGAGTCCACTGGAGTGCCGCTGAGCTTGGCGTGCGGCGGCGGCAGCTCCAGGCGCGTCTCGCCCGTCCAGCGCTTGGAGCGACGCATGGACTCTCGCAGCTCGTCGGCATCCATCGCGTTTACCATGAACTCTCTGAACAGGAACATTATTTTTATTAGCACCTTTTTGCCAGTGGCTACAACCGTGTACACGTCCGATTAACCATGGGAACCCAAAACCGGGATAAACAATACACATCGAAATCTATTCCACCGCAAAAAGTATGCTATTTTCCAAACGCTGCGACGTATTAAAAAGGCCGCTGTTCTAAGGTGTAGACGTGTAACTAAGGCCTATGCCAAGAGGCACACTGACATTAGGGACATTTTATGAATTATGAAGTATCTGCTATATTTTTTGGTGTAAATCCCTGATTTTTTTTTATTAATATTATTTTGGAAAGCCAGGCGAGCACGGCCTACTGTGACAGACTTGAGACACATTTTTATCACAACTTGAGAAGTCTGACGTGTCATCTGACGTCAGATGGCACGACGCACATACAACTGCCATAGCAAACGGCGTTTTCGTAGAGAGGGAAAGGTATATTTCTTTAAATTATTATATCTCGTTCGTTTTTCAAATAACAAATATTGTTTCATGCATATTCCTTATTGGACAGTAAACCGCGAAGCAGTATAGACAGCAAGCCCGACTCACCCGGGCGTCTCGTCATCGTTGTTGCCTGGGTAGTAGGTGGTCCTGTTGCCTCTCTCTGAAGACGAGGTGCGCTCGCCGTCCGAGATGTCCTCGATGTCGCCGTCGTGTTCCGTCGACTCTTGGTCCTGAAGGGAAACACAGGTATTAATACGCCGCAAAAAAACTAGAAAATTGGGCTGATTCCCGAATAAAAAGAAATCTAATCAGGCCGTCAGATTATCAAAAATATTTTAACACGTATTTTTTGCTTTATCAAATCAAAGTGCACCGAACCTCAGGAGCTCATGCTTCATGGGCTTATGACGTCACTTCTAGGTAAAAGATATGACGTCAAGCGAAATTGCAACACACTTGATCGTAGTTATCATCTTGTTTTCGTGACTAAAGATAAAATAAAAATCCAATTTTATTTAATAATTTAACTGACGGATCCAATAGTTTTTTTAAGAATCAACCATATTCTGTCTGATGTTAAGAAATATTAATTGCGTAACGGATTATTGACGATGCCGACTTTTTTTATTATTTTACATCAAAGACAGCTTGTTCCACAAAAGATTAGCGCTAAACGAATTTAAACTTCGTTCTTCTTCTGTAAATCATTTTTAAATAGAGAGAGACCCGAGTTCATATCAGTTCACAAGGCTACTCAAGCAATGGTTCAAACAATTCCGACACCTTACTTTTTAACAAAAGTTGACTGATAATAAGAGTACAACGTAACCCTTCTTAATGATGTTCAAATACATTGAGCGCTAAATAATTATATTAAATTATTTATTTGTGGTGCAAGCGGTCCTTAAAATAATTAAATATTATAAACAAAAACTAATTAAAATGCAACAAAAATAATAATAAATAAAAACAAAAAATGAACCGCACCTCGTACTTAAAACTGCCGAGAGACGAGTCGTCGGTGTGATGTCGCGTCCGCGTCTCAGTCGCGCGACTTTTCGACAAATTAATCGTTACCTAACGTCGACAAACATAAAATAATGTAAATATGTGAGACGAACATAAAAACGTGTTAGGATGAAGAATAATTATGATTGACTGATGAGGTTTTATGTGGTTTTACTATTTAAAATTATTAAGACTTTCAGAGGTTTGAATTTGATTTGCATAAGCCGAGTACTTTCTATAATAGTATTATGCACTTCCACTGCTGGGACACAGACCTCCTCTCTATGAAAGATAGCTTACTATAACAGCAGTACCTGCCTGTCAGCTGAGTACCAGTGTTTTACATGGAGCGACTGCCTATCTCACCTCCATAACCCACTAACACCACCAACCACATAACACATACATAACTGGTTAACACTGTACTACTTGGAAAAGATAGGCGTCAGATCTCAAGCTTCTGACTACCTGTAACGACTATCAAAGATCTTCAAATGACAGCCGGGACCAACGGCTTAACGTGCTTTCCGAGGCACGGAGGAAACACGGTTTGTTAAAATGGTCACCCATCCACGGACCAACCTCGTCAAGCGTTGCTTAACCTTGATGATCGAACAGTGCGGCTGTTATTATTTAGCCACGACCTCCTCATAACAGCAGTTACCATTCTTTGGAAAAAAGGAAAATAGAATTGTTTTAAAAAATTGAAATCATTTGATTTTACAAATAAAATTAAAAAAATAATGCCTCATTCTTAAATTTTTTTGCCTATGTATCCAAAGAAAAGTATTTTAATAATTATTCTTCATCCTGATACATGCAAAATATATTTATAAACTGCGTGCAGGTAAATAACATGATTCAGTCAAAAATATACAAACTAATCAATTAATAATCAAGAAGGTACTCAATGAACTAACGCCGGATTATTGTAAACACCGTAACATCTTGTGAAGTTAAAAAATCTCGATATACTGTGACACAGATATTTTTAAATACTATAAACCCTCATCCAAATTCGATAGTTTTATATATCCGTGCCTTAGTCAGAAAAACGAGTTTTCAATCTTACACAATTTATTAGGCCCACTTGCACGAATACCTTAACTCAAGTTACACGTAACACACAAGTAACACGTGATTAAATTGTCAATTTGTCATAGAATATTGTCAATTTAACCTCGTGTTAGAAACTAACTCTAGGTTAGGTTTTTCGTGCAAGTGGGCCTTACGGTATTTGTAATAACCCGGTGACATATCAGAATCTAGATGCAAACGTTTTCATACGTTTTTTTACGGCATTCTTGACAGAATCATTAATAAAATATTAATAATTACACATTGTTACAGCGGACATACAGAAGCACACAATGTTGTAGCAGATAAACATGCGAACACCATGCAGTACGGTCAGCGAAAAAATCTATGACAAACAGACTTGTCCAAAATTATCTGAACTACTAAGAAAATTCAATCTTATCTCAATTGCGTAAAAAGCTTTTCTGAATGACAGTAATCGTATAAGGTATTCTTTCTGAAACACTGCTTGAGATATAGTTTTATTTTTTTAGTAGTTTTGAGTTTGAATATGTCTGACCACATTTTTTTAACGCTAACTGTACAATGTGAAAAATATTGTAGCAAAATACAAGTAAATCGTTGCAAATATACATGCAGTTGCAAATAACCTAGTCTGAAACATCATTATAATTTTTCTATAATAATAACTTTCTCGTAAAATCCTTTCTTGATTCAATCGCGAAACGTTTAGCTAACACAAAAATGTAAATCTTTTGTCTTTGTTTATCTAAAACTAGATTTTGTCCGTGGCTTTGCTCGCGTTAAAATTCACTACTAAAGTCCACAGGATCACATGCTGGGCCAATCCGAAGATTGCCTGAACTTTCATCAAAATTGTTTGTCTTTTCGGAGTCCATAGGGAACATACATACAGACATCGACGTTTATAACATATACATAACGAGCAAAACATCACACAAGCACAATCAAAAATATGCGCAAAAATAATGAGTTACATGTGAAACAAAAAAAATACTAAAATTATGTTTTTTGTTTAATGTAAAATATGAAAAACAAACAAATAACTGTAACACGATGACTTATTTAACGAAAATGGAACGAATAAGCGAAAACAATATGAACAAAACATGACCAAAAAAAATAAATTAAAAAAACCTTTTCCACCCTGGGCGAGACAGTGAGAATATCGAATGTCTTTCTCATGGTCGCATCGAAATTCCTGAACAATGCTTCAACGCGAGGCAGCTGGGATAAGTTCAGCGATTTCGGCCTCTAGTCAAAGTTAACCACAACCATAGTCAACGGTTTATTTATTTATTTATTTTACCCTTCAATTAATCCCACTTTGCTCTAGCTACGGCTTTGTCAGTACTAAACTGCCAAGGTAACTGTGACGTCATCGACTCTCGCTCGTATCCCAGCGAGGTGCACAGCTATTTTGACCGTGTAGTAAAAAAAACGGACAACAAAATAATAGGAAACAAAAACCCAAGACCATTTTTAATAGTGTGTGAGATCAGGGGAAAATAAAAAATAAACCATTCACAAAATGTAAAAATAAAAGAAAAAATCGTTATAAAAAAGAGAAAGGCGAAGTATTGTGGAGTTTGACTAAAGAACTTGTTTTTTATTGAAAATAAAAATACTACCTACTATACACATAAACTCCACCATACCTCACAAGAATTATTTATATAGGACCTGAACCCACCTGAATAACATTGTGAATTTATGGTGAATTCACCATGTGTAATAAGACTAATCGACAAAACTGTAAATAATCGGTCTGGGTGTGTCTGATTGTGTATTTAAGTTAAAAAGTTTGTAAACGCACCATAATACATTTTTTTTTGTGTAGTGATACGTTTTAAATTTAAAAATGTGAGCGGTCAGGAATGAAGATCCCTTTTCTCACTAGTTATTTAACGTTCAAAAAAAGTTTTATTAATAAATTGAAAAGTAATGTTATTTAACGAGAGTTTAATCTGACCATCAGACAAGTCACATTTAACTGAAGTATGATGTAAACAAATACGGCGACAAACGTTTGACGATAATACCCGAATTATGCCGAACGGAACCGAACGTCTCGTTACGTGACGATTTCTACCAGGCAATTCCTACCGCAAGCCACGTTAAGTAACTTTTGCTGCCGACTGTACAAACAGAAAACGGCCACCAAACTACCAACACCATACCATCAACCGTATGAGTGATTACAAACAATTATAATATTATGTTAATCACTAATTCACGCTGAGAATTTTGAGCTTTACAAAAGATTGTAAAACTGAACTCTATTCTGTAAACATCTCACGGTGAAAGAAAAAGTGAGCTCGGAAAGAACGCTTAGTCCTTAAGCTAGAGATTGACAAACTCACTTCAAGTTCACTTCCCCTGAGTTTATACGGTGAGGTGTTTACATAATAGCACTACTGTATTTTCAAATATGTAAGCCACAAAATAGTCAGCGCGTTTTACATAAAATGGTGACGATGGGGATAATCCTGTATTTCATGATAGCTACAACCTAAGTCAAGAGTGAATAAGTTACTTCTAGGCAAGCGTGCCACACCATCGATCACATCATCCCTTACCACTATGTGAGATAGGATAGGGGCCAAACACGAAAATATAAAAAAAAATCTGATAGATATAAAATAGCAAATAAATGTTTTTTTTGTAGTTTTGACAGATGTCATCGGTCAACAACTAGCAACTGATTAGGTACAAAATAAATACTGTTCAGTGGGCTTAGTGCGAGTTATGTCTTTTGCTGGATGGCGTTATATTTTAGATTCTTGAGAAAAAATATCAGCCGTGTTGTGCTAGAGACAAATGTAAGTAAATAATTTAGATTACATGTAAGCACATAGTATCAAACTACGTGAACTATTATGGAAGTTCTTTTGTTTCCGAACGCTAAGGGCCTATATAAAAATTTCGAATGCTGGCGGGATCCGGGAGTCCAGAATCATGTACTGAATCCATGGTATTTCTTTTGCGTCGGTGTTAAGACGCCCTGAATACATAGTTGAGCCTAGCTAGATACAAGTATAAACAACGCGTACACTTCCCCATAGTCACCAACCGCCACACACATAATATTCTACAGTACATTTTACTTACATGTCTTATTTGATAAACAAAATAAATTCGTGTGCCTATATCATTAACGAAATACACTTTAACGCTTAGTTTTTAAAAACCAATCACGTCTAATTTTCAAAGAGTGATGATAAGCAGAATGAGTATGAATTAATTTAAGTCATTTTAAACTTGGAAAGTTGAGTAAGTTCCATAAATATAGCTTTTAAACGATGTTATAACGCGCATTGAAAATTTTATTTATACTATAATTTCTAATGCCTTAGAAGTGCGATATAAAATCTAAAACTCCATTAAAGCAGTTGTTGGTAAATCCCGTACCTATCATAATCTGCCGTATTTGGCAAATATTCACAACGATGGAATTTGACATATCGGGGACCTCACGCCACACCAGCGCCTCTAGCGGCGAACTTATACGCGGTAACACCCATTGATGACAACAGCCATTCTGATCACGTGATGGGACGCTTGACAATCTGTCAGCTAATGTTTGTGTTGATTAGCCTGTCAGCAACTAGTTTATACTGGGTGTAACGGCAAGGTGTGTGTGCAAAAATGTTTGTATCTCCCGTACAGATTTTGATCAGCTGACGACAATTTTGTATGGATAATCTTTTGTTTTTTTATGGATTTGCATATGGCTTCCTTAGAGAAACTTATTAACTTACATTATAGAAGACGGCAGAAGCAGTTTTTAAAATAAGATCACCCGTTTCCGTTACAATCTGTAGATAGTTAGATCTTTGTATGAAACAAAATTAAAGTATCTACAGTGTGGATTGCACCAAAACTGTTTTACATGCCCAAAAACTACTTCAACTCCAATACCAATTCGTTATATTTGTTTACCAAATAAGACACGTCACGCATCCGTGAACAAGACACATTGAGCTCTCGTAAAACTCAAAGTATCTTAACGGCCGCGTGCTGCACAGTAAAACACACTCTATCTACACACACATACGGCACTAACCTGCTTGACGCTGGTCTGATCTTTCCGCTTCTCGATGTATCGTGTATCGGTACCGCTGTCTAGAGAACTGTCCTTAGAACCGTCTGAGTCGCCACGTTTTTCTGTCGAACATAAATAAACTTGTCGTTTAAATTGGAGCTTTAAGTTATGTCCAGTTAGGGGCATTTTTAAATAACAAAATAAATTAGGAAACAGGTAGTAATAAACCCGATTTCCGCCAGCTACTTGTTATCACAGCAATCTATGGTCACCTGTGATGGCAAAATCATCTCAGATGCGTTTGTACCTCTAGAGACAAAGCTGAAATGTATCATGTTCTTGTATAACATAGTCGAAAGTGACGTCACAGCGTCAGTTGGACTAATATTTTGACCAAGCAGTAAAAACACCCCCTCTACCCCCTTCAAAAACGCAGCCACGCTGCTTGACGGCAAAAAAATAGATGTTGAAAGGATAGTATTTCCTCGGAAGCGCTTCCTAAAAGCTATATATATTACTTCTTTGTTAACATTGACACAATTTTATAGAGACTGTTGCAATAATTGTAAACGTGTAAACGTTTTATTAGTGATGCGGTCTCTAGCCACTGCTCTGTAATGATAAGTCATTCACAAATGCTCCAGTCAGTCATCATCAGCCTTTTAATGTTCCCACTGCTGGGACACAGGCCTCCTCTCTGTGAGAGAACGAACGGGCCTTAATCCACCACAGAAGCCCAGTGCGGGTTGGTAAATGTCACGCGTCTTCTAATTAGTTTTTTGGTTCTAAGACATGCATCTAAAACATCGTGAGGAAACCTCACGATGTTTTTCTTCACCGTATTTAGAGTAGTGGTGATACAATAATTTAAACAAAGTACAGCACCTGCCTGGGTTCAAAACCATGACCTACGACACCTAAGTCAGGGCCATCACAGCTCTAGTAAAAGTGTCTAAGTATAAGAAGCACGTACCGGTGTTGGGGTTGATCCTGGTGGCCCACTTGCCCCGGGCGGGCGGCTCGGGCGCGGGGCTGTCGCCCGCAGCCGCCTGGTCACCTAAGCTCTTCTTAGCCCACGTTGGCAGGCGACCAATTCGAAGCCTGTGAACAATTTTTGTTTGAGCCTACACTATCCCACTTATGGGCAAAGGACTCTCGCAAATCTTCCCAGGCATTTTTATATTGGGTCTACCTAGATACCTACTGCAAGGGGTTCGACGAGCCCTTGCAGTAGGCATGTAGGTAGTCTGGCCACATAAATATTATGGGTATTAAATAAGTAATAGAGCTATACAGAGGCTCTGGAGACGAGACATACTATCAACGAAAGCGTCGCAATTGCGATTGGTAAAATGTATGGGATGCCAAGAAATGTCACGTGATCAATTCCATATATTTTAGTATTTTGACAATCGAACGATTCGACTTATAATTGTCCCACTGCTTGGACACAGGCCTCCTCTCTGTGAGAGGGAATGGGTCATAACCCTCCACGCAAACCCAGTACAGATTGGTGGATGTCACATGTCTTTGAATTTTTGCTTCTAAATCATGCCGGTTTCCTCACGATGTTTTCCTTCACCGTTTAGAGAGCAGTGGTGATGAAATAATTTACACAAGATAAAGCGCGTGCCTGGTTTCAAACCCACGACCTACAGATTGTAAGTCGCGGCCGTTACCACTGGGTCACCACTGCTCTCAACTATGCCGACGTGTAATCATACTTAGGACACAGGTACTCACGTATAGTCCGGTACGACGGGCGTGCCGAACTTGTTCTCTTCGTAGGGCAGCTCTCTGGGCGGCGAGCCGAAGTGAGAGTCGCTCTCGCTGTCCAAGCCCGACATGCCGTTACTGGGCGCTGACACTTTTCTACAACAAATTACCTCAAGTCTATAATTATACACATTTACAGATAATATATTATAGCATACAAATGCCTCATTCCATAGACAGAATCGAGTGCCGACTTAACTCGCGATTTTAGACGGCCACGACGGCTTATTGACTAAAAGTACAAATATCGCGTTTGGTTCCATCCCACGGCGATAGTTGGTGTTAGCAACGACTTGCAAGTAAAAGGGTTTACTCGCAATTAAAAAGCCATTGTGTCTCGCGTGGATACCCGTTTCGGGCACTCAAGGGGTTAAGGCCGTTCAGAGTTAGTTGCTAATGCGAGGATAATTGTCAATTTAATCTCGTGTTCCATTTGAGTCTAAGTTAAGTTTTTCGTGCAAGTGGACCTAAGAGAATGAAGGTATGCACTCACTTGCCCTGGCGGATGGCCTGCTGCGCCAGCCTGGCCCTCATAGTGACCACCATGTCGTGCGGCACTCTCCACACGAAGATGCAGCCGTCGCCCGACGCAGAGATCAGGTGCTGGCAGTCCGGCGTGAACCTGGAGCATTCATATACATAATTAATCAACAAATACACGCACAATGCAATTATATCACGAAGGAGTTGGTAGCCAAAATAAAACAAGTATAGTTTAGTCGTTTATACCTTCGATAGGTTACGACAAAGTTTTGGGGCGTACTTATTTGAATGATGGACAATCATTGGCAGCAACACGAAGATGGACAAGGTAAGAAGTTTAGGACACATAATAATCCTTTTCCACTACCTTGCCTATTATGTAACAAATTGCCTAAGAAATTCGTTTCGAAATATGAACATTTAAACACAAGATTATAAAATAAAAATTTAAAAATCTGGCAGAATGATACTGAACCTGTTACTTCTCGAAAAAGCCCGCGTTGGTTGTGTGTATATAGTCTGTGGTTTTTAGTCTGAACGTTTCTAATAAATTGTTGTTGGAACTTATTTGCATTTAATTAAGTAAGCTCATCAAGTAGTAGAAAAATAATCGATCGTGTCTCGCATAAAAAGGCTTTCTACCCTCGCGTGTAGTAGCTTTCGACGATTGGCTACACCGCTCGTGTTAAAATCTCGACTTTTTATGCTCGACACAAAATGTACTATTTGAAGCCAAAGGAGAGGCCTGCAGAGGTATGCAAAACAAGGAATAGTCCCGCGAAAAGAAAAGATCCGAAAAGAGAAGATCCTTCGCCGGGTGTTGTGTCTGGTAGCTAACTGCCCGGTGGTTGTTGTCTGGCTATTAATAAATTATGTTTAAATCGCGCGGAAAACTTTGATAGCGCTATTTAAGGTTTTGTCGTCAGGTCTATGTTTTAGTGGATATGTGACGATATAGATTCCATCACAGGTTTAAACGCTCAGTTGAGGCCACAGGCCCCTACAGTACTCACTTGAGGCCACAGGTCCCTACAGTACTCACTTGAGGCCACAGGTCCCTACAGTACTCACTTGAGGCCGGTGACGATCTCGGAGTGTCCGTACATGGTGGCCATACACTCGCCGGAGTAGTAGTCGTACACGCTGAGGATCTTGTCCGTGCTCGACGTGGCCAGGTAGATGCCGCTGTTGTCTAGCGCTACCTGAGAAGGAAAAAAAAATTAAGAAAAGAAAGAAAAAACATTTATTTTGTCTAAATCATTTTAATACAAACAAATAAATTAGAACTGTGAAATAAAAATTATTAATTAAAAATCTTTTTAAATTATAGCGTTATCGTACTCTTTCATATGCATATCATGGGAGTGCATAAAAATAATTGGTCCGCCATATTGGATTAGGAATGATGTCTATGTTATGATGCTAATCTTGCATTGTCATCCCAACCAAAACAAAATTTCAGCTCAGTTTGTTGGGGATAACTGTTATAAAATTCAGTTGTAAGTTTCGACCCATACATACCAACTAACCTAATATTTTGTATGCTCCGCCATGATATGGGTATCAAATAAAAGGATTTGCTCAGCCAACGCCAGATATCTTTTAATCACACATCATCAGCCTATTAATTTTCCCACTGCTGAGACACAGACCTCCTCTCTGTGAGAGGGAATGGGCCGTAATCCACCACGCGGGCCCAGTGCGGGTTGGTGAATGTCACATATCCTCGAACTTTTGGTTCTAGGACATGCCGGTTTCCTCACGATATTGTCCTTCACCGTTTTGAGAGCAGTGGTGAAGAAATAATTTACACAAAGTAAAGCGCCTGCCTGGGCTCAAACCCACGACCTACAACTTGTAAGTCGCGGCCGATACCACTGGGCCACCACTGGTCTATTTTTTAATCGTGGCTCAAAATTTACGTTTAGTACGTAAAAACTGACAAAAGATATATTTAATCAGGCCGTAGTGTAACTTACCTTGATTAGCGTTCCGTCCTCGGCGGTGGTACCTCTGAACGTCTTCGTGTGTCTGCCGTGAGCGGCGCTGTACACACGCACGTTACGGTCCTGGAATTATACAATACACATTATCAGTACGACAGTTGAGTTATCTTGCCAAATAGAACAATAAAGTCACCAACGGGACAATAAATAATAAAATAATTCTATGTAGTCCATTACTTGGATTATCAAAAAAAATAAGACATATTTTTTTATTGTGGTTTCAGAGTTGGTCACAAGGTAAAATTGTTCATAATGATGAGTACTATCACCCCTTCTCAGGTTTTTCGTTTATTCTGTTACTATCTATTACAATATCCTCATGAACAACGCACCTGGCACGCCGTCAGTATATGCCTGCCGCCCGCGTCCACCTCCATGTCGTACAGTGTGGTGCGCCCCGACACGTTCTGTCCGCGCTGGAACTGGTAGCCGCCATCAGGGCTCTGGAACGGAAACATCCAAACTCAAATATGTGCGCCGCCAAAGCGTGTTAAGCAAGATCGGTGATTCTAGAGTCGTCCGTGCGTCTTAAACATGATTGAACCAAATGAGAGCTCTTTAGAAGAGTGAGTGAAGAGAGCAGTACTTACTGTCACTATGAGCGAGCGAAGCGAGCTCACAGATTACACAAATAAACAGAGCTTATTCTTGCTATGAACGAGCAAACCGAGCTCACAGATGACAGAGCGGAGCTTTAACCTCAAACCAAGCAAGTGGAGCAAGTTTACTGTGAAAACGAGCGAGTTCATCAAACAAGTAAAATTTCAAAAACCCCCGACACATTTTACTTGCCAAAACACCCCGATTCAAACAGTAAAACGCCCAAAACTTTTGAACGGCTGAACCGATTTTATTCAAAAATAGCTAAGAACACTCTTGATAAAATTACCTGTCAAACAAAAAAAACTAAATCGAAATCGGTTCACCCGTTTAGGCGCTATGATGCACAGACACACAGATACACAGCAACACACGTGAAACTTATAACACCCCTCTTTTTCTGGCGGGGGTTAAAAACCAGTGCAGCAACCCTTACTTGGAGACATAGTTTGTTAACTAATAAAATAACGTAGTCCATTTTCAAACATTAGTGAATGTCGTCGTACAGCACACTTGTGCCTACCTCTTCTGAGCATAAAAGCGTGATAGTACTGTACACTCACATGCCGCAGCTGTCGGAATAGGATGGTCTTGTCTGCGCCGCACGACACCATCTGCAGGCCGGCGCCCGAGCTCAGGAAGCGCACGGCTGTGATAGACGACGAGTGCTCGTCCAGCGTCTGCATTATCTGGTACCCCTGGAAACATTGACAGGAATGTTAATTTACTTAATAGAATAATTTACGGAGAACATAAAACAGCTAGCTTTTGTCTGGGAAAGGTCAGGGCTCCGCCGGCGGCCGCGTGCACCCACACGTTGTGTGTACAGTCTGTCGGTACTGACCCGGTCCACTTGGAACACGTGTATGAGGCGGTCCCTGGAGGCGGAGGCCAGCAGCCTCGGGCGCTCCGCGTACTCCAGGCACAGCACCTCGGCGTCGTGCGCCTCCAGCGTGTGCAGCAGCGCTCCGCCGGCGGCCGCGTGCACCCACACGTTGTGTGTACAGTCTGTCGGTACTGACCCGGTCCACTTGGAACACGTGTATGAGGCGGTCCCTGGAGGCGGAGGCCAGCAGCCTCGGGCGCTCCGCGTACTCCAAGCACAGCACCTCGGCGTCGTGCGCCTCCAGCGTGTGCAGCAGCGCTCCGCCGGCGGCCGCGTGCACCCACACGTTGTGTGTACAGTCTGTCGGTACTGACCCGGTCCACTTGGAACACGTGTATGAGGCGGTCCCTGGAGGCGGAGGCCAGCAGCCTCGGGCGCTCCGCGTACTCCAGGCACAGCACCTCGGCGTCGTGCGCCTCCAGCGTGTGCAGCAGCGCTCCGCCGGCGGCCGCGTGCACCCACACGTTGTGTGTACAGTCTGTCGGTACTGACCCGGTCCACTTGGAACACGTGTATGAGGCGGTCCCTGGAGGCGGAGGCCAGCAGCCTCGGGCGCTCCGCGTACTCCAAGCACAGCACCTCGGCGTCGTGCGCCTCCAGCGTGTGCAGCAGCGCTCCGCCGGCGGCCGCGTGCACCCACACGTTGTGTGTACAGTCTGTCGGTACTGACCCGGTCCACTTGGAACACGTGTATGAGGCGGTCCCTGGAGGCGGAGGCCAGCAGCCTCGGGCGCTCCGCGTACTCCAGGCACAGCACCTCGGCGTCGTGCGCCTCCAGCGTGTGCAGCAGCGCTCCGCCGGCGGCCGCGTGCACCCACACGTTGTGTGTACAGTCTGTCGGTACTGACCCGGTCCACTTGGAACACGTGTATGAGGCGGTCCCTGGAGGCGGAGGCCAGCAGCCTCGGGCGCTCCGCGTACTCCAAGCACAGCACCTCGGCGTCGTGCGCCTCCAGCGTGTGCAGCAGCGCTCCGCCGGCGGCCGCGTGCACCCACACGTTGTGTGTACAGTCTGTCGGTACTGACCCGGTCCACTTGGAACACGTGTATGAGGCGGTCCCTGGAGGCGGAGGCCAGCAGCCTCGGGCGCTCCGCGTACTCCAGGCACAGCACCTCGGCGTCGTGCGCCTCCAGCGTGTGCAGCAGCGCTCCGCCGGCGGCCGCGTGCACCCACACGTTGTGTGTACAGTCTGTCGGTACTGACCCGGTCCACTTGGAACACGTGTATGAGGCGGTCCCTGGAGGCGGAGGCCAGCAGCCTCGGGCGCTCCGCGTACTCCAAGCACAGCACCTCGGCGTCGTGCGCCTCCAGCGTGTGCAGCAGCGCTCCGCCGGCGGCCGCGTGCACCCACACGTTGCCCGAGCGGTCGCCCGACGCGATGTGCTGCCCGTCCAGAGACACGCGCACGCATCTGGAAGATAACAACAGATTTGCGTTACTACACGGTCAAAATAACTGTACACTTCGATAGAATACTCGCCCACTCCCACTTACTCGCGCGGTGCCCTGCGGTCGCCTCAAGTCGCAGAATGACGTCATAGAACAGATTTCTACAGAAACTGAAATCCAAGATGGCCGTTTTGCCTTTTATATTTTATAGCGACCACAGATTACCTCCCAATAGATACCGCTTGCCTACTGTTTTGTTTGATTCCGAGTTCACCAAATTTGGCGGAAGGCACGGGTTGCGCGGGGAGTGACAAGTGCGCCGTGATTGGCTATTCAAGGTCACGGTACCTGTCGTAGTGATGGGACATACGCATTAAATGTCGATAAAAATATCGATATGTTTCAAACAAAATGGTATTTTATATAAAATTTCGTCGGCGGCGATTTTGTAATTACTTTAATAATAATAAAGAATAAACATAGATCGAGTAATAAAATTGATTTTGGACAAAAGTGATTTAATTTCATTGTAATCCTATGTAAACAGGGTCACACTGAGCTCTTGTTATGAGTAGAGCACTATTAGTTCAAAGTAAAAATAAACTAAATTGTTATTTTTTAAATAATCAATTTTAACAAAATTATTTTATTCTCCTATAAACCTAATTAAATATATTAATATTAATTAAATAAGTATCGATGTTAATATTAAATATATACCTAATTATATATTTAATATTAACATCGATACTTTTCGATAAGCAAAAAACGTATTTGTCTCAACATTTTTACTTCGGTGGGAAAAAGATAGCAATATAATAATTCCGTATGAGTGAAAGAGACTTTCACAAAAGACATCAACGAGCGCTACTGTTAAGTGTGCAATTTTGATTTGTTCATCATTTTAGCTGACCTTTTTTAGATTGGTCAATATTTATTACTTTGCCTACCGGCGGATGTTATCCCATCTTTTTTTGAACTTGAAGGGCTGGGTGATTTTCCACACCGTTTTACTCCACAATTCCTCTTTTTTTAAAAGGAAATCCGTATACTATTTTTTAAACATAATTAAAACTAGAAATCGCTAGCGTCCCCACAGCTCTAATGTCTGGTCGACACTAAAGAGATCATACCGTGCACTGAGCTATATCAGCCTAAATAAACTGATGTGTGGTGCGCGTAAGTTGTCTTCTATGCGGAATCTATTGGGAGGTAATCTATGGTCCTCAAAACCATAAAAATGACACCTATAACGAGAAGTTTGCAAATCATCGTCAGCGCCATCTTGGATTTTCATTTTGAGACCATTTTCATTTTTAGGAACCCTGGAAACTATGAAAAGGACACCATGGTTTGTGCCATTTTGGATTTTAATATTCTATAAGCAAAAATTTACAATTAAATAGAATGTTACATACCTGACTCCAGTCTTATCATCATACGACTTAGATTTATCCTTATCAGTAGTAAGATCGACGTCTTTCAGGAACTTCAGATCTGGGTCGATATAGAATACTTTATTCAGCTCCTAGAAATAAAGATAAACTTTGTTTTAGTTACAGAAACGACTCATATCGGATAGAGAGATAGTTCAGACAAATTTTAAAAGCTAAGAAATTTTAGTTTTTGTTACTGAAGAATTTCAGTAAAATATATTTTTTTTGAAAATGCCTTTAAGTACAGCTGTTGAATCAGTTATGACATATTGAGATAGGCCTCTGCGGTTTGTGTTTAGGTGGCAGATATAACTGAAGTTTTAGAAAATCAGATTGTAGTCAGTGTTGTTCTTCCCAATGTGGTTAGTCTTGGATGGTTTGTGTGCAACAAAGGAAACACTTCGTGTCTTAAGTTTATGCAGGGCTGTTAGGCCTCGTTTCTGGAGACAACAACGGCCGCGTTTCCAGAAACAAGGCCTTAGTGTTTGCGTAGTGGGAGATTATTTTTAACAAGCTTTTATTTTTGAACTGCCAGTTAATATCATAAGTCTTGCTACTGATTTTTAAAGCAGTTAGCCAAGTGATATCATTCTAAATCCAATTGGGCGGAATACCAAACATGACGGACCAACATTTTTTATAAATTTTGGACCAAAATTTAACTATTATTGTTTTTGTTAAAATTTAAAAGATCGGGTTCGACCACTATCTCACCTGGTGGGAAGCGATGATGTTGTTGATAGTGAAGCACGTTTGCTTAAAAATATATTTTGTCACTCTTGACTTAAAGAGGTTGTAGCTATCAAAGAATCTGGCAGGAACAATCCCTACCGGAGTTTGTGTTTGGAGTCTGTATCAGCTATGACAAATACTCACGTTGCTGTATATGTTGGTGGGCTGCGGCGTGAGCTGCCACAGGCGCACGGTGTCGTCGCTGGAGCACGTGAGGAAGGTCCCCGGGGGCAGCGGACGCTCTACGCTGTTCATGTATATTACTCACGTTGCTGTATATGTTGGTGGGCTGCGGCGTGAGCTGCCACAGGCGCACGGTGTCGTCGCTGGAGCACGTGAGGAAGGTCCCCGGGGGCAGCGGACGCTCTACGCTGTTCATGTATATTACTCACGTTGCTGTATATGTTGGTGGGCTGCGGCGTGAGCTGCCACAGGCGCACGGTGTCGTCGCTGGAGCACGTGAGGAAGGTCCCCGGGGGCAGCGGACGCTCTACGCTGTTCATGTATATTACTCACGTTGCTGTATATGTTGGTGGGCTGCGGCGTGAGCTGCCACAGGCGCACGGTGTCGTCGCTGGAGCACGTGAGGAAGGTCCCCGGGGGCAGCGGACGCTCTACGCTGTTCATGTATATTACTCACGTTGCTGTATATGTTGGTGGGCTGCGGCGTGAGCTGCCACAGGCGCACGGTGTCGTCGCTGGAGCACGTGAGGAAGGTCCCCGGGGGCAGCGGACGCTCTACGCTGTTCATATCTACACCCCAGATGCACGCCGAATGGTACAGCGCTGAGTGCGACTTGCCTACCTGTGGAATTACGTTTTTAATTTAACAACATAACTCATTGGGCACAAAGAAATTTGACAAAAGGGTTAAAACACACGACATGACGCCGCACTGAGGCAGACTGTTGTATTTTCATTATAATCGCGCCAAACTTATACGTGCTAAAAGTATTGATGAATAGATCATCACCATCATCAGCCTACAGCAGTTCACTGCAGGATGAAGCCTCTACAATCGTACGACATTTATCTCGATTCTCAGCGACACTCATCCAGCTGCTACTTACTAGCCACCTTACGAAGATCGTCATTCCACCAGTCTGAATAGATGAAGCATATAAAACCTTAACTCACCCTCTTAATATCCCGTACATCCCACACGTACAGACTGTGGTCGTTGTACACACAGGTGAGCTTGTGGTTCCTATCGTCGTACGTTAAGGCGACCGCGTCCGGATACCGAGCGTTCGGCGGTTGCGTGAACATGTGACTGGGGAAGGAGACAACAAATGATTAAGTATTCTTTTTATTTATTGTAGGGTGTTAAAAATAGGTCCACTTCGCTCACTTGACTCAAAAGATCGCAGCGGTTGCAGTTGCAAGTCACTTGTTTTTGTTTGCGAGGTCGTGTTCATGAAATTTCAATAGCCGAGCAAGCGAAGCGAGCCAAAGATTCGAAATCAACCTCCTCACACCTCAAGCGAGCAAAGCAAGCCTATTCTTCAGTAGGGCAACCGCTACAAGCCTACATATGAGTCAAGCGAGAGCATTTACAGTCGATCGAAAAAGTTAAAACCTAACCGAGCTTTGCCTACGATTAACACACGAGCCGAGCGAGTGAATCCAGCATTTTCACGGCTCGTTTGGAGGCTGGGTTCACTTGTACGGCTCGATTTGTTCCCTAGTGGACTCACTTGATGTTGGTCCCCAGCGCCACGTCGACGCCCAGGTAGTGCGTGCGCGGCAGCGTGGTGATGTAGCGCAGCGAGTCGGGCGCGAAGCAGCGCACGATGCCCTCGGCGCAGCCCACGAAGATGTAGCCCGCGCCGATGGCCATGCAGTTCGCCGACGTCGTCTGTGGGGGACACGGGGACTAAATAACAGGACATGACATCGTGTGAAAAAAGAGCCAAATTTCGCTAGTTTTAAGGTAGACTTCCGTGTAAAGCGGCTCTAGCGACATTGATATACACGTAAAGAAGATCCTGAATGCGTTCGAGTCAAACCATTCCGCCACAGCTGCGGCCGCTAGTGCCGTGTATGAAGTGTATGTAAGTGTAAGTGAATGTACATTGTGGGCGCTGCAGGCCTAAAGGGGGCCGGTAAGAGACCCAAAAAAAAACTACAACTTGTGAACATTCCAAACTCGGTTCGATATTTCTCTCCGCGTATTTCATATATCTGTCCTGTTTTATTAAATATAAAAATAAAAATCATGTCAATCGGTCGTTCCGTTTCGAAATGAAAGTAGACACAAACAAACAAATATTTTTTAATAATCTAATTTGTGATTCTATGTTTTAATTTGTGTTTTAATTATTTAATGTTTTGTTTTGTGTATGGATTTGACATCTGAAATAAAAGTATTAATAATAATAAAAAAAAGGCAAAGGCCATACTTTCGCATTTTAATAGTTATTAGTACTCCTAGATAGGTAATTTTCGTAGATAGTAGACTGCGGGCAATAATGTTTTAACAAGTTTTTGTTAAATAACCCGAATTGTGCATTCCTGTATCAATCTCGTTTATTAAAAGTCTCGTTTAGAATTGATGTTTAATATCCGCTAATATAGCTCACTATTTAATATTGATTAATATAATTAGTAGTTATAATGGTTTTTATGTAGGTGAAAAATGGGGGCGCTAAAAAATAATTTATTCTCAAAGTGAGCAGTAGACAAAATAAGTTTGGGAACCCCTGCGTATAATTGGACTTTCTGTCCAACAGTGGACTACTCACCCTGAGCTCGACCCACTTGTCCAGCAGACGGCGGCTGTTGAACTCGCACAGCAAGCCCCCCCGGGTGATGGCGTACGTGCTCTCAGCGGCTTCGCCCCGCCCACACACCACGTCGCAGAACTCGTTGTCTTTCTGCTCGCCGAGGATAGCGGACCGGCCCATTAGAGGGACTGGCTCTTTGAACTGGAAAAGAACATATAAGCTTTCATTTAATATGCCTAATATTTTGTGGCAGAGAAATAAATATTTATGTTATGTTACAGGGATTAAAGAGGATATAGTATGTATAAATCAAATATTGCAATTGAAATGGCGGACCAATTGTTTTATGCAAACTTATCATATAGGTACCAAATGAAAGGGTTTGCTTAGAGTAATACGAAAAAGCATGTAACCAAAACTTGAAGTTTCTTATTTTAGTTATTTTTATTTTACAAAAAGGCACTCAAAGTCATCATTTTCCTAGCGATTTCCCACCTATGTCAGTGTCCAACAGGATGCAGTTTTTACTTGGAGCGACTGCCTATCTGACATCCACAACCTAGTTACTGGGTAGCACACTATTATCACAAATGGGTCTCACCTTAGCATTCCTGGAGTACTCCAGATACCAGAACTTGACGTGCCTGAACCCCACCGTCACGAAATAGTTGCCGTTCTCAGAAAAGCTCACTGCTTTCACGCGAGATGACACCTGGAACACAAGGTTACATGTTATTAATAGTAGTTTATGCAACAATCATATAATAGGTGTTATAAAAACACGAGTGTGGGTTTATCAATAAAGTTTTATAAACACGAGGCGTAGCCGAGTTTGATAAATAGTACCACACGAGTGTTTTAATACCGAATTATATGCTGTTGTAAACACTATTTTATCTTCACTCATACACTTGAAATAAAAGATAAGTGGAAAAGAAAAATATGTGGTATGGCGGGCAATTTAGATTCCCACTGCGCATGACTGCGCAGAGCGCGAATCTATAGACGATGACATTATTTTTCTACATTAAGTCAATGAGATACGCGCCAATGATTTAAAAAGTGTTTTATAAAAATTTAAAAGTTATTTTATGATGCAGTTGTTTGAAAATCGAAAGAAAATGTTGCACTGTACTGGTTTTTTTTTTTTTTATTTAATCCTTCCACGAAAAAAAAGTACGTGTTTATACAATATTTGTAGAATTCATTTTTGGATCATTACGTTGTGAGTGTAAATAAATATAATTACGTAATTATGTCGTTACGGTCATCGGCTTGATGGGCAAAAGCCTCAACGACGATCTATATAGGCTGTCATTGCGCAGTTGGATCAAGGATCTGATACGAAAGGCAGTATGCCGCGATACAGCTCGCATTGCGAGAAGGCTCCTGTCTCTGGAGCCACCAATTTTGATAATAATTACCTTATTACTAGCCAGTTTGAGGTTGGCACGCCAGTCCCACACATTGACTATCATGTCATGTTGAGATCCTATCGAAACCAGGTACTTCGACGACGTGGAGAACGCCTGGAAATAGATAAATAAACATTTAAACCACAGCAAATTTCTTGATTAGTAGCAGGAATAGTCTATTATATTCTACAAAACCGCTTGTAGATAGCTGTCAAAGAAAAAAAAAGTACTGCATCTTTCGGTGGCAGCGGCGTAGGTGACTTTGGCTGCATGTTTTGGGGCACAGAGGCCAGAGCACACATAGGAAGTGCAGCATGATTTAACTCAGCACCACATCCACACCCTGCCGCTGTTCCTTCAAGGTAGCTACACTTGCGAGGTTGAAGATATAGGTACCTAGTGATCAATCAAAGTGACCTATGCACTGCCACTGATGATATCGGAGAAGTGGCGACATTTTGGGCAAAAAAATCTGAGTTACAACTCTCCTTCCGGCGACTCGAAGAAGAAGATAAAAGACTTACAACAATATGTCACTGATTATTTTTTTTTTTTTTTTGTATTAATACTTACCACACAACTAACGCCATGCGTGTGACCGATAAACTCTCCAATTTGTACCGCTCCAGACGCCGTAGGATCCTGAAAATAAAAAGTTACCAATATAAGAAAAAAATCCGCCATCATAAATCAAAAGAAGGTAAAAAAACAAACGGTGATAAGCTTGTAAGTTTATAATATTTGACGAAAGATGGCGCTACTGTTCTCATGGCGTAGTTTGTTGCTACTCACTACTAGATGGCGCTAGTGATTCGTTACAATGAATGTTTATGATCGGGCTGGTGAAATAAATAAATCTTTGGAGAAAAGCTAGTAGCTATTAAATAGCATTTAAATTGGTAAAGCCTTTGGTCTGCACGAGTACAAATAATGTGAAAAACATTACGAACAGAAAGACCACAAATGACGACTCTTCCTTTCCTTAACAAAACGTAGTACAACTCAATGAACAAAGCGTCATATTTACAACATTGAGGTAATAATGTACTATGATTTACAAACGTGTAACTGCCATTGAAGTAATAGTAACTGCACTGTCCGGTGCAGACAGGGCAGTAGACCAATCAAAAGGTTCCATTATATGGTCCTTTGAGCATAACTAGTAATGCCATACTTATAATCTGCTCCTGCCGCCGGGCAGCGCGAATAGCTGTGGCAGCAGCATGAGAAGTATCGTATACTAATTCTGCTAACTAAGCGGGGTATAAGCTTTTGAAAGTGTAAACTCCCGCAACTGCCCGACGACGGTTGTTATCAACTTTTGTATGTGTTCAAATGCTATGAAAACTTTGCTAGCGCGATTCAGGAATTTAAGACAAAGGGTAGATAAACAAACCTGCAGATCCCACACCCGGACGGCGGGCGCGTGGCCGCACTCGCCCGTGGCCAGGTAGCGGCCGTCGGGAGAGAACGCGACACATGTCACGCTCTTGCGACACGCGTTAAGCACGTGCGTCTGTCTGTTCTTGCGCACGTTGTACAGGACTACCGTACATCTGGAAAAATAGAAAGAAGAGGGTTTAATTTCAGTTCTTCGCACAAATCGGCAACGATGCACTGGTCGAGTCAAAGCTCCAGAGCCTAGAACATCGTCCAATTGCCAGCTTGTCAGTTTTTTTGGTAATTATTGACAACTGAATTTTCAATTGTGAACTGATTCTGTTGAAATTAAGTAACGACCAAAGTGTTATTGGGTTTTGACTAGCAGCCAAAGCAGTCCGGTTTTGAGCCCAATAATAACAGGCAGGATTCTTCTGTCTAACACCTCGGGCAATACAGTTTGAAGATACATGTATTACGCAAGCTATAATTTTAGTGAAAATCGCTGACAGTGAGACGTGGCTTTATAACAAAATGTTGATAGCAACGTGGGTTTGCATTTTTGCCTGTCAGCAAGCGTGAACGGAAAGCGAAGCTTGTATATTTGACAAGAGACAGCGATCTTTCTTATTTTTAAACCCCGACGGAAAAAGTAGGGTCACAGATGATATAATACTAACATAGTAGGGTGTTATAAGTTTGTCGTGTGTATCTGTGTGTTTGTGAATCTGTCTGTAGCATGGTAGTTCCTAAACGGGTGAACCGATTTCGATTTAGTTTTTTTTGAAAGATGGCTTTGTCGAGAGTGTTCTTAACTGTTGATGATAATCGGTTCAGCCGTTCTAAAGTGATGCGCATTTTAATTTCTGAATAGGAGCATTTTCGCAAGATATCGTGTTATAATTACGTTTGGATTATCGATTGAAGCGTGTCCACTAGATACTAGATAATTATGTAGTTTAAAACGCATGGGTTAATAAGCCTCGGGGGTTTTTTTTTTAATTTTAGTCTTGTGTCGTTACATCAGCTTGTATTCTGCATAGGCTTCGGGTAGAAGTGCATAGATCGATAGTTATGTTTCAAATCCAGACTCTGAACTACTATTGAGAAATCAAAAATCTTAATAACTCTCTACAACTAAGAAAACGAATATAGCCCACAGCTCAGGAGTAGCGCTTGTGACCTTTTAAAGTTATATGAAAATATAATAAGTACCCTCTACCCGCTATCAGTAAGACCTGTCCTCACAATGCGTGGGTTAATATTTGTTATTCAGTTAACAGGAGACGCGTCAGCGGAAGGGCGAGCAGCTTTAGTGACAAGCTGTAGCGATTTCAATGTAAAGAGAATCCGCATAAGAGCCTTACATCGAAACATCAAAATAATAGAAGAGAACAACCAGCGTTAGACCTGTGCAATTAATAACCCAGCAATAGTGTGAGATTGAATCAAACTGTTTAATTTTAACAAAAAAAAAATGCACTTCGCTAGCAGTAATCGTTCCGGCCGGTCGAAAAACTAGATATTGAGGTCGGAACAGCCAAGCTCGTTACGAATTTTGTCCAAATCAAATGAATCAGAGTAGCCGACAATCTTTACTGACAACCCTAAAAGGAAAGAACAGGGTGTGCCCTATATTTATTATCAAACTTTAAAAATTAAGAGTTTCTCAATTCGACTGCAAGCTTTGCTTACAGGACGGTTTAACAAGGTATATTCACCCCGTGGCGGTCTATGGGGAATGACTAAGTTCATCAATTAACGCGAAACTGACGTTTAGGGGATGGAACCCTCACGTTATGGTAGTTTTTATTTCTTAATTTACATGGGGTGGCCCTTCCCTTGGAACCACACCTTAACTGCACCCCGATCCATATCACAATACATATAACTTTATGCAAGCAATGACTGACGAAATATTGGATGGAAAAATACAAACGGGATGAGAAGGAGGGGAAGGCCAAATAAAAGATGGGTAGACTGTGTGAGGAATGACATGAAAGAAAAGGGAATCAGTGATAGCGTGACAGGGGACAGGATGGTATGGACGAAGAACCAGACGAAGAAGCACCTTGGGACTTAGGGCAGGAAGATGATGTTGAAAAAAAATGACACCGGGAACCAACGACTTATCGTGCTTTCTGATGCAGAGTTCAAGACTCATCAAGCGTTGCTTAGCCTTGAAGATCCTGATCGACCCATGCGGCTATTACAATTTAGCCACGAGCTCTTCGAATACCAATAAAAAAAATACACTCAGCTCATGTCTATAGCACAAGTGCGCTAACCAGTCCTCATTGGTATGATTAGCGCGTGATGCTCGCTCGGTCTTTCTCACGGCCGCGACGAATAGCGTCGTGTGCGCCGCGCCTAACTATACTCCAGCCATTTTGATGATATTTTTTTTTTTTTTTTTTTTTTTATATATTATAGGCTCGCGCTTGACCACTATCTCACCTGATGGTAAGCGATGATGTGGTCGACGGTGAAGCACGCTTGCCTAGAAGTAACCTATTCACTCTTGACTTAAAGACTCCTAGATTGTAGCTATCGGGAAACACAGACTCCGGCAGGGAATTCCACTCATTAGCTGTACGCATAATGAAAGTATTTCCAAAACGTTTAGTGCGTATGGGTGGTATGTCTACCATGTAGCGATGGCGCATCGCCGTACGTCATGTAGTCCGATGATGAAACGGGCTTGGTGGAATTAGATCATGCAATTCCATCGCACACTCCCCGAAATGCAACCGATAAAAGACCGACAAGCTGGCAACTCGGCGACGATGTTCAAGGCTCTGGAGCTTTGACTTAACCAGTGCCTCATCGCCGATGAGCCTTTTGGCCCGCTTTTCGATCGACTCTAGTGCATCAGGCCGCGTTTCCACTGACGCGGAGCTGGGCGGAGACGTGCGGAAGCGACCAATTACAATGGTTGAAATCCCTCATCGCGCCACTCGTCTCGTCTGTGATTGGTCGCTTCCGCACGTCTCCGCCCAGCTCCGCGTCAGTGGAAACGCGGCCTTAAGCTGGTATTTGGCGGATCCGTCCCAGAGATGAGAACAGTACTCCATGCATGATCGAACTTGCGCTTGATACAAGCTGAGCAGCTGTTCTGGCGTGAAGTACCTTCTAACCTTTGCAAGGATCCCCAGCTTTTTGGCAGCCAGCTGAGCCTTTGCCTCAATGTATGGGCCAAAATTGAGAGTCGATGTCAACGTAACGCCAAGAAGCTCAAGATGGTCAGTTATTGGCACGGTCACATCTCGGAAAGTTGGAGCCGGTTGGAATTGGCACTTTTTAGCGGAAAAAAGACACGCCTGGGTTTTAGCAGCATTAAACCTGACCAGATTGGCATCGCCCCATTCGGAGACTGCCTGCAAGGACAGGTTCAGGCGCTCCACCATGGCCTCCCGCAGAGACTGGATCTGAGGTCCGGTAGCACGAGCGTTGGACATGTATCTCTCGGCAACAGTGCTGTCGTCTGCATACCCAAAGGTGCCGGGTTTTAGCAGATCGTTAATATGCAGCAAGAATAAAGTTGCTGAGAGTACCGACCCCTGAGGGACCCCGGCATTGATATCCAATTGGTCCGACGAGCAGCCATCGATAACCACTCGAATGGACCGATCTCTCAGGAAGTCTGCAATCCAATCACACAGACCACCGGGCAAACCGAATGAAGGAAGCTTACCAATAAGGCTTTCGTGCCAGACCCTATCAAAAGCCTTCGAGATGTCGAGGGAGACGGCAAGCGCTTCCCCGTGCTTCTCGATGGCCTCACTCCAGATGTGAATGGCATACGCTAGAAGATCCCCAGTAGACCGATTTCGGCGGAAGCCGTATTGGCGGTCACTAAGAATATCGTTAGCTTCTAGGTATGCCAGGAGCTTTATATTAAGTACACGTTCCATACTCTTACAGAGTATGGAGGTTACAGATATGGGTCTGTAGTTGGCCGGGTCAGCTCGACTGCCCTTCTTGGGCACGGGCTGTACGTTAGCTTGCTTCCAAGCATTCGGCACTTTTCCAGCCTCATACGAAAGGCGGAATAGACGTGTCAAGATCGGAGACAGTTCAGGCGCACAGGTTCTAAGAACAATTGCTGGAATGCCATCAGGGCCGCTAGCCTTGTTCACGTCGAGGTGGCTCAGCACCCTACGGACGTCCTTTTGGTGGATACGAATGTCCGACATACTCGTCTCGCATCCATCAGGAGAAGGAGGGGGCTGCGCGTCACCAGGATTCAGACGTGAAGATTCCGCAAAAAGAGAGGCAAATAAATTTGCCTTCTCCTCAGCGGAGTGTGCCAGCGACCCATCGGGTTTCAGCAGTGGTGGTAGTGAGGGACGGCAAAAGTTCGACTCGACCGACTTAGCCAGGGACCAAAACGCTTTACTTCCTGCTGGGTAAGAAGCAAGTTTGGCCCCTATTCGGCCAATGTGATCGAACCGAGCCCTTCGCAACACCAGCTTGCAGGACTTGGCAGCCCTGTTGAAGGCCTTCTTCTTCTGATCCACGTCACTTGCCTTGCGCGATCGAGCGTCGACCCAAGCCAGGTACGCCTCATGTTTAAGCGCGTCAGCGCGCCCACATTCGGCGCCAAACCATGGCCGGTCAACGTTGGACATTGTTACGTCAGAGAACGGAATGTAGTACTCCATTCCCTGACGCAACACATCGGTCACGGCGTCTGCGCACGACGATGGATCAGTCGAAAAAAAGCAAGAAGGCTGCCAAGGATAGCATGCGAAGAATGATCGCATACCATCCCAATCTGCCGACCTGTACCGCCAAACCCGCCGGGTGCCTCTTGGGCTGGGATCGGGCGGGGAATAGACGGACACAGACTTCACCAGACAGTGGTCGGAACTACCCAAGGGTGAAGCTATCGACACAGAGTATCTGTCCGGATCTGTTGTCAGCAGAAGGTCCAAGCAATTCGCTGTGTGCGAATCAACATCCGGTACCCTCGTTGCCCCCTGGACCAGCTGGGTGAGGTTTAGCGCAAGCGCAAGCTTACGCATCTCCCGTCCAGCATGGTCAGTGCACTGGTATGGGAAGAGCCACTCCTGGTGGTGGGCATTAAAGTCCCCCAGTAACACTAATTGGGCGGAAGGGTACCGCTGCTGTGCCGCATCAGCCGCCTCACTGAGGTACTCTGTGAGCCTGGATGTCTCCTGATCTCCACTGTGCGAACGGTAGACACAGGCGTAGATGACTTTATCCAAACCTGTGTCCACCAGAGCCCAGAGCGTTGAGAATCTGGAGTCCTCAAGGTTACGGAGACGCCGATAGCAAACGTCGTCACGGGCATACATACATACGCCCGCCCGCGGTTTAAAATTGTGCTCCAGGGTGAACCCTGGGTAAGACAAGTACGACACGTCTGACGGATTCGCTATCTGCGTCTCCGTAAGGAAAAAGAGCGCTGGTTTCTCAGCCTCCAGATGGTAGTGGACTGCAGTGATATTTGAGTGCAGACCTCGAATATTAGTGAGGTGCACTTTGTGGGGGAGGGGGTGCAGCCGCTGTTTAACACCATTATTCTTTTTCCTTTTCATTTTAAAAGAGTGAATGGAATAGAGGAGAAGGAAGTGAGACGAGGTTCCACGCTGCTAACCTACAGACACGCACTGAAAGGACAGCATCATTGGGGCACTAGTCTGGAGACTGCGGGGACGCCCGAGCCCCCCCGGAATGTCCATCGGGCCCTCCCGTCTGGTCGCCAACCAGCACGATGGTGCATTCCGGGATTTTTCGACAGTTGGCGGGGCAGCCTTTCGTGTGTGGCTGGCACACTACTTGGGCCCCCAACTACCTGCGGTCGGCCAGCGGTGCACCGTGCCTCGGATCCCGCTACCCTCCGCGACTAGTCTCCCGATACATCCTTAACAGCGCGCGTCAGACTGGTCAGCCTGCAGTGGAACAGCTATCTCGACCCAACTCCTCTAGTTGGCTACACCGAGCATCGATATAATGTTTACTAACAAACTAAAGCAGCATTTTTCACGGCTACCCTCTACTCAACAATAATAATAATAATTAGAATAATATTATAGAATTTATTTGAGTTTACATCGATTTAACTGAGTTAGAGTACAGATGAAAGATAGTTTGAGAACATAAAATATCCAAGGTTAAATTAAGGACTAGAAGATTAGATAAGATCGAACCTAAAGTTTTCACCCATGCTATGAGCTGATTGAGCTGACAGTGCTTTGTTAGTAAATATTGTACCTTCATCTTGATTAGAGTATACGTGCCTAGTTTGGTATCATTACTTAGGTGTTCATCATCTACAGTTTTCTTTTATTTTTTTCTATAGGCTTGCGCTTGACCACTATCTCACTTGATGGTAAGCGATGACGTGGTCGACGATGAAGCACGGTTGCCTAGAAAAAACCTTTTTCTCTTGACATAAAGACTCCCATGTTGGAGCTATCAGGAAATACAGAATCCGGCAGGGCATTCCACTCCTTTGCTGTACGCATTATAAAACTTCGCCCACTACTGAGCATAGGCCTCTCTTTTCTTGTACCAATCCCCAAGTTTCTGTGCCAGCCTTGTCAGTTTCATCTGACTGTATCGTCGCCGGATGACCGACACCTGCTTTGGTGTAATTCTTTAAGTATAACCAAACGTAACTACAATAAAAAAGAGGTAACTTCGTAACTTCGCATGAGCGACCACTAGATCCGAGGTATTGATTTGATTCCCGTTTTTATTCTCAAGTCGGGCTAACTGCTTTTCCATCAGGATTTATCCAGCCTGGTGTATGTTATCATGTTCGTCTAATGGCAACGTTTCAACTCCTATTACATCACATGAGACTTAAAAACATAACGTATATGACACAACTCTTTTTTGGGGATGGGAAATCATCTAATGACTTCTCCCGGTCTGGGTGAAGCGGGAGGGCGTGTCAGATTTTTACTGACTAAAACCGACCCGTGTTCCTTCAGTTGCTAAGCAAGAGCCGCGGTAACTATGACGCACACACCCTATAGACATTCAGGGAATACAGGCGTAATAAATTGTTTTATTTTAAACAGGTTATACCCGCATTACCCAATAAGACAAGTGTCTTATTGTACATACCAACTGCGACAGCCAATCACCATCGCTTCGGCATTCGACTCGGCAAGCGACGCGGAAACGGAAGCGGTACAGTAATACAGCTGACCGGCGGGGTCTTTGCACCGGCCGGACGATTCTTACTTGACCGAGCCAGTCCAGACGGTAGGCTGACTCTTTAATGAGATTTGTCGATTGGTCGCGAGTGCGCCTGCTGAGTAGTGCGACCTATCTGAATTCGATCCACAGGTCGGAAGTGATATTTATTGCATTTTTCCGTTGTGATTTTTTTTTGCAGGTTGAAAAAGGCTGGGCAGGCAGAATATTTCTTAGCAGCGGAACATCAGACTGGAATTTGGATTTAAGCTTGGTTGATTGGCAATATGACCGTTCACCCGCCTACCGCCCTCATGAAGACTTTATTGAATGACTTGGGTCTTGGCTTTGCCCAGCCGTGGAACAGCAACTGCTAGATAACTAGTTCCTACCTAGTGTCTCAGTCTTCCTCATCGGAAATACAAACGCGATTATATGTCGAAGGTGTAATAAAAAGACTGCTAGCCAGTTATATGTACGTCCGGCGCTCCCTGCAATCAACTTCCTACCTAGCTTATGAATTTACGGTTTTACCACGCCAAGTTTGCGCCAACACGTTGACTTGGCAATAAAATCCTTAGGTCCTTTGCTGATAGTGCGACGCATTTTAAATTTCGTCGATATGCGATATCGCGCTCGTAATTTCTATGAAAAATCACGCGCAAATTGGTCGAATTGCATTAAATTGAGTCCATGTGAGCGTACAAACGAAGTGACAACTTCGTTTGTATGATATAAATCGAATCGCGTTCCGCTATCAGGAAAGGGCCTGAAAATCCAACCATACTAATATTATAAATGAGAATGTGTGTCTGTCTGCAACGTTTTCATGTCTAAACCGCTAAACGAATTTTAATAAAATTTGGCTTATGAATAGATCAGAAGCTGGATAAGGTTACTTTTCGTTTCGGTATAATGTTCCCTTGTGATTATAAAACACATTTCGCGGGCGAAGCCGCGTGCGGGACCTAGTCAACAATAAAAACAAACAAAACCCATAAAAATGTACGACTTTATAAGCTGTCAAAGTTTCTCGCGCTCCCCTAATAGAAAATCTTTCTTTTAAAGTGTTTAAACTTTATCCATTTCTCTTCCTGAGGATTTTTCAGGATTATCTGGGACTGTAAGATTTGTTATCTAGTTAGATAGAACGCTATACTGGACATGTACAATTAAATTATTTTTATTTATTAAACTAGCGTTTTGCTAACCCCGCATTATCGTCCCATCCCAACCAAACGTGTATTCAAAATTTCAGTTCATATTGGTTGGGGATAACTGCTTTAAAATTCAATTGCAAGATTTGAGCCAAATACTAGACTTACACTACGAACAAGGCCATTTTAATAAAAGCTTGTTGCTTGTTTTTCTGAAACTTATGTTCATCTAATATTATTATTAGATGAACATAAGTTTCGGAAAAACAGGGTCCTGACCAGCCAAGGAGTCTTCGTCTTTTCTTTAATTAAATTTTTCCAATTTTAATATAGCCAGTGACACTCGCAAGGTTAAGACGAATCGACTGACGTAAGAAACATCAAATTCGGCCATCGCGTTTGGTCTAGAACGCCACATAGGAACAAACATACATACATAGACTGATAAACACATAACCCTCATTCGGCAGTCGGTTAAAAACTAGACTTGAGTCGAAAACACATTTGATATTTGTCTCAGATTCGGACTGTGTTTTTTCGGTCAGCCAATCGCAACAGCTGCTAATTTGGTCATCAAAACTGCATCCGGTTAGACTTCTAATAATGCAAATGATTATAGTAAAGCTTTCAGGGATCCCGGCCACTTAGTTTAAGTCTTTCTAGCTATTCATAAAGGCGTGTCCATGCTTGTACTGTATGTATGCGTAAATAAGCAGTTACAGACACGCATGTAATTTACACGCAAGCACAGTTTTTAACGTGTGGGTGTCATGCGGAGAGTACATACGTATCATCGTGTGTGTGTTCACACGGTCATGGTTACTTTCAAGTTTAGGTACCTACTACTAACAACATAATGACACGCTATTTAGTTTCCCAAAGGATTTTTTATTTGTCCCGTTGTGTTTGTGTTTACGTCTCATACAAGATTAGAAGGCGCTATTGCCATCAACCGGACACCAATCCAGACTTCTAGCGAAAAATTCCTCATCATCATCATTTGAACATAGGCCTGCCCCAGGCGTTGCCACATTGACCGATACCGTGTGTCTCGCAACCAGCGGATGCCCGCAACTTTAACCAGGTTATCGGTCCAACTAGTAGGAGGTCTTTCAACGCATCGTCTTCCGAGAAATTCTCATTGGGAAAAAATTCTAGAGTTCTTGTTAATCGAAAGAAAGACGACTATTTCGCTGGCTTTGTGGTTTAAGCGAGGAACAAATGAAAATAATTAGGGCTATTAAAATAAAAGTCGAAGGAAGCCTATAAATAAAAGTAAATCCCCTAAATAAATTATTAATAAAAACCGCAGTAAAACGTAATAATACTCCAGTCTCAAGGGTAAACTGGTGAACTTTAAACCGTTGCCAGGCGGGGCGCGCCGGTGTGGCCGCACCCTTAGATCGATACGGTGTGCAATCACCTTTATTAGCTAGCTGCGCGCCGCGGGGATGTCTGGCTGCTCAGTTATTTATGGAAATCAAATTGCATTAGCCTTGTTGGATTAGTAGCAGCATGAAGTCTGGATTCGTACCCCGCCCTGTGTTACATTTTGGATGCCACGAGCTAAATCGCGAGAAAGTTGGAAAATTTGCACAAGAGTTGCACTGAAGGTAAGTACTAACTGTACTAAGGACTTTTGAGAATTGCGTTGTACTTCAGGACTTTCTCCATGCCTCCTGAAAAGTTGACGAAGAGAAATCTCGTAGAGCATACTGTTCGTGTATTGTTGGGCTACGTAGTATGCGTCCCCCAGGGGTGTTCCCTAACAGGCATGGCACAGAGCGGATTCCGGGGTGGTCTTTTAAGAGGTCACAGTTTCCATGTTTTGATGGTGATCACGGGCATGGTTTTAGTGAGGTAAAAATCCCAAACTCCCAGGTCTTTTCCCAAAAATTCCAGGCGCCTTTTGACGGTTTCCCCTAAAAAGAGTAGTATGCGTCATTGACCACCATAACGCATAGATTTAACAGTTAAAGCATATTGTCCTCTGAGCTTGACGTACGAACATACATAGTACGGTCACACAAAACGGGAGATATTGCGTCATCATTATGCGCAGGATTCGCACGTGGAATACCAATATCAATGCTTAATATTATCGATTCGTTAATTGAATCGTACGCAGTAACTACGCATCTATGTTTGGATAGAACGATAGGATTATTTATATCTATACTAATATTATAAAGAGGAAAGATTTGTATTTTTGTATGTAACGAATAAACTTAAAAACTACTGGACCGATTTAAAAAATTCGTTCACCGTTGGGAAGCTACACTATCCTCGGGTGACATAGGCAACTTTTTATACCCGTATTCCCACGGGAACGAGAACTACGCAGGAGAAACTGCGAGGCGTCCGCTAGTTATATCATAATTCAGCAGAAAGAAGACCACTGCTTGCTCGTTGCTAAATATAGACAACCGCACAGTTCGATCGCAACACTTGCTGAGGGCGAGGCGCGTGCCTCGCCACCATATTGGCAGAAGCGACGAGCATCGGAATGACGTGGGGAGAAGTGAAGAACGTAGCTCAAGACCGGTCGCGATCTAGGACTTCTCTTCCCCAACTAGAGGACATAGGATCTAAAATTAAGAGGTCGGTCTGTGTTTGGGTACCAATCCTTTAAATACTGATACCACTAAGTGCCTCTGAAATCGTAGATATTTGACAGTTTGTACGGAACACGAATAGTCAGAAGCCCGAAAGTCTGACAACCCTTACCCAGGGTGTTCAAGAGGTCAGATAGGAGACGCTTCACTTAATACTTCTGGTATTCGTCTGCAATCGGTTATACTGGAAGCCGACCCCATCATATTTGGAACAAGGTTAGGCACATGTTGACTTAAATTCTGCAGTACTGTATACCGTAAATTAGTAGTAGTAACAGCGCCATCTAATCTTTAGGCTTTCGGGGTTCCCCGACTTAAAAAAGAAATTGCGTAATTTTACCCGACTGCCGAAGGAGGGTAATATGTTTATCAGTCTATGTATGTATGTGTGTTGCGTTGGCGGCTTTTGATGATTCGATCAATCGATTCGTCTTAACCTTGCGAGTGTCACTGGCTACATTAAAATTTGAAAATAGAAAAATGGCAGATTTTTGGCGCCATATTGTGGGGGCCAAGTTTTTTTTTTCCTAACCCATCGTGTGCGGTATCAAAATAAAGGGTTATAAGAGGTGAATTCAAAAATATGTAACACTTATATGTTTAAATGTACCCAATTTAAAAAAATACGAAAAACCCGACTGCTTAAGCAGCGAACTAAAAAGACGTAAACAAGAAGGAAATCATGCTGTGCTGCCGGAGGTTTCATATTCGCGAGCTGGCTGATCAAAACCAGGTGTTTCCTAATCCTAACCGTAACTTTTTTTTTATTTCATCGCCAGGCTTTGACCTCATTGCAGAGGTCGGTAGCGCAACATTCTGGTTTCGGTCGCAGTTAGGGTAATGTGTAACTGGGTGTTTTCTTATGGAATTTCTCAGTAACTCTCTAAGTCTGGCTTTATGCTTTAAAATTCAGCACAGTATTATTAAGGTCGAAAATACACATGCCTGTAACTTACATATAATGTTCAAGCAGCTTGCATGCCATCGTTACATTCGCCAATCAGAAGTTATAATGGCACATTAGCATGCAAGCTATTTGTACACTTTTATGCAAGTAGCTGTGTGTATTTTCGGGGTAAGATTAAGATCTAAACAGAACCTTCATAATACTGCTGCACTCCCACTTGATCAATTTATAGCTATTTCCGCTCGCGAGTGGCGCAGTGGAGTATTTTAAGGAAATTGCTTTTGCTTATGCCTACCTACATAGTTTATGTACAAACTGCCGAGTTTTGCTAGGAAAATGCCGCATCAATCTAATATAGAAGACTCTCCACACGACACGCGTCTTAGTGACGGAGTAAAATCTCAACTGAACATTTAATGACGTACGCAAAGTTGTACTAATGCGTTCCATGATTGCTTGGTTGCTGATTCTTTTTATGAAGCTGCGGTTGAGATTAAATTGCTGCACATTTAATGAACTGACTTTTAGAGCAAAACGTAAAAAATAAGCGTATTTCGCGCGCAGCGAGCACACGTTTTTCGAAATTGCAAGTTTGGTTTACAATACCCACCCTAACTGGTCCATACAACATTACAAAAAATACAGAACTACATCAACCTTTGCAATTTTCATGTCAATTTCTACTGGGTTAATACTAATGCGATTAAAAATATCCATTCACATACAGAAAGCTACACTATCGTCGATTGTTTTAAACATTATAGGTTATGTATGTATCCCGAAAAAATTACAGGGTTTTGCAGGGAAGGCCACGGGCGAGAAAATGCAGGAAAGATGCTAGTTTATTTACAAGTAAAATTCGAAAATTTAAAAAACTCCCGACACATTTATCTTGCGAAAACACCCCGATTCAAACAGTAAAACGCCCATAACTTTTGAACGGCTGAACCGATTTTATTCAAACATAGCTAAGAACACTCTCGACAAAATCACCTTTCAAAAAAAATAAAATTAAAATCAGTTCATCCGTTTAGGCGCTATGATGCCACAGACAGACACACAGATACACAACAACACATGTGAAACTTATAACACCCCTCTTTTTCCGGCGGGGGTTAATAAAGACTATACCAACATCTTCTGTGTACAGCGTGGTTTAACCGAAACACTGAATTGTAAACGGTCAATCTACAAACGGACGGTCTGTATGTACAGGACCTAAGCTTGAACGGAACACAAACACATCATTCAAAAACCACCTTAGTTACGTTTATCCGTCCTGCCTCAAAATTGGCTGTTACCAAGTCAGAGCGGCCCCTAAATAGCCAGATATAGCCGCAGCCATAATTCCGTTAGCAACCGCCAGAGGGCGCGAGGTGACCGTAAAATTGAATGCAGTTCAGCATGAAAACGGGACGGTGAGGTAAATGTCACCGGAGAACATACGAATGAAGGAATTTGGCAACTAATCTATATCTATATAGACTATACTAATATTATAAAGAGGAAAGATTTGTATTTTTGTACGTAACGAATAAACTTAAAAAATACTGGACCGACAAAAATTCTTTCACCGTTGGGAAGCTGCACTATCCCCGGGTGACTAGTTTTTATCCCGGTATTCCCACGGGAACGAGAACTACGCGGGTGAAACCGCGAGGCGTCCGCTAGTACGAAATAATTTAAATGAAAGGCCGTTCGTAGTACTGTGGTGGTACACATACCTAACGTGCTTGTATGACCAGATGTATGAACGTAAATGAAGCAAAAGGAGTATGAATGGAGGATGATGAAAGGAGTATGTCAAGTATTTATTTCAATTGGACCATTTACAGGCATTTTAAACTGTCAAGGAGTCGCTCAGTCAGAAAGATGAAGCATGTTCCAAAGCATAGACCTCTATGGAAAAATAACGTGCAAGAAAGTCTGTGGGCATTCTCAAATAAATAAAAATGTTAGAGAATATGGATCAGTTTACAACAAGCGCGACTTGAGGTCAAAGGTCAAGAACTGACAGGGTCAAGAACGTTTGAAATCACGTGATTATAGCGAAAACAAGCGATTGCTAATTTGCTATTATTTTTCGTTGTTAGGGTTCCGTACCCGAAGGGCCTAAAAGGAGCCGTATCGCTGTCACTCACACGTCCGTCGTCTGTCACAAAGGTTTTACAGCCAAACGGTTGCAGCTACAGTATTCAAATTTTCATAGAATAAGCAAGTCCAAGTTGACCCAAAGCCATACAAATGCAAGCACGCATGTCAAAAATATTTTTAAACGTTTTTAGGCGTCAAATAAAAAAATTACCTACCTAGAACAACCAAAAAGTTTAATGAAAACTGTAACCCGACTACGAAATATTTTTTAGCCTATGTGGAAGCGATTGTTACGTTATTCATCAAAATCGAATTAATAGTTTAGGCGCTACGGAGGAACATACGTAAATACAAACACATATATAGACTGCTAAAATCATTACCATTCCTTTTGGCTTTGCCGTAGTCGGGTAAAAGGAAGGATTTTTTTGGAATCGAATCACGACATTTACTGTTTACAAGAATGTAAACAATTTTAGCTCTTTATAGTATTAGTTTAGAGACTCAAGTTGCATTCCTATAAGGAATAACTTAAGGACGCTATTACATTTTTCTACAAATAACAGTACTTTTGAGGTACCATTTTAATGTATAAGCAATCACCGATGTGAAGATATCATGGTCTTAATTTAAAGATAATATATTCAGCTCCAGTTATGCATCAGAAAAATTGTATGACATCATACAAAATTTTCGCACAAATACGTTTTGCCCATCACAATAATCGCAAAAAATTAAAAAAAGTAGGGTCCGAATAGGTTCCAGTTTAGGTAAATTTACAGCATGTTTTATCTTCAAAATTATAAAAAATTGCGGTATATATAGTCCTTTACAGGTACAGCTAATTATTTTTCACCTAAATAATTATATTTTTTAATTATTAGCTAAAATAAAATCACTTGCCGACGTCTTCATACATTTTGTACCCGCCGCTCATCATTCCGCGCTCAGAAGCGCTCGTGGAAGGACGGGCGTATCGCTTTCTCGCAGGAAATAAATACGATAAAAGTAATAGAAAGATTGTAGTGTGCATGCGTGTGAGTACCGTCCTCGTCGTGATCGAAAGGAGTTGATATTTTATCGGACATATGCCGTATTTTTGAGTTTCTTATTATTATTAGAATGTAATTTAGAAATTATTTTGGGTAAGATCGGGATTTGAATAGTTGGTGTTAAGCAGTTGTTGACAAGGTTGAGAAATGGATGGGTGGGTTTAAACAGCTCTGAGTAAGTTTAGGATTTGGATGGGTAAGGTTAAGCTGCCGACGGGGAAGTTTAGAAGTGAATGGGTGGGAGGAGATTTATGATTTTAACCGGTTTGTATGTATGTATGACAAATACGGGGCCAAAACCAAAATACAAAATGGCGCCGACGAAAATTTGGCCGCTTTTCGACATGGGTGTCATTTTCATGGTTATTGGGGTCGCTTTTATCGAATATGGGATCAAAACCAAAATACAAGATGGCGCCGACGTAAATTTTGCCTTCTTTTCGACATGGGTGTCATTTTCATGGTTTTTGGGGTCGCTTATATCGAATATGGGATCAAAACCAAAATACAAGATGGCGCCGACTAAAATTTGCCTGCTTTTCGACATGGGTGTCATTTTCATGGTTTTGGGGTCGCTTATATCGAATATGGGGTCAAAACCAAAATACAAGATGGCGCTGGCTAAAATTTGTCATCTTTTCGTCATGGGTGTCATTGTCATAGTTTTTGGGGTCGCTTATATCGAATATGGGGTCAAAACCAAAATACAAGATGGCGCCGACTAAAATTTGACATGTTTTCGTCATGGATGTCATTTTTATGGATTTTGGGGATGCTTATATCGAATACGGGGTCAAAACCAAAATACAAGTTGGCGCCGACGAAAATTTGACATGTTTTCGTCATGGGTGTCATTGTCATGGTTTTTGGGTAGAATGTCATTAGCTTGACTTACAAGTTGTAGATCGTGGGTTCGAGCCCAGGCAGGCGCTTTACTTAGTGTAAATTATTTCTTCACCACTGCACTGCTGGTGTAGGAAAACATCGTGAGGAAACCGGCATGTTCTAGAACCAAATATTCGAAGATATGTGCATCCACCAACCCGCACTGGGCCCGCGTTGTTGGTTACAGCCCATTCCCTCTCACAGAGAGGAGGCCTGTGTCCCAGCCATAGATATAATAAACAAGGAGATATGCCCAGTAGACGAAATATATCGGCAACCTGTGTCTCCAGTTTGCCCCTACCACACGGCAACTACTACACATGCAGTTCAGAAAAAGCAATAGACACGCAGTCGCGCACACACCCGCAACTCTTAAATCAGAACGTACTACAGAATCAAATATAAACCTTATCTCATCAAACACAGCGTGTATTTACCATGCTCCGTACAACTTACCCATACAAAAACATCTACACAATCACATCACTAACTCGTCGCAAGAAGCAGCGGCCGTACTACGCGATGCATCCGCATAGTAAAGTATCGTTTTGTGATTTTTACATTGCTTGTCCAGTCACTTAGCGACGAACTTAGCTAGTGGTTAAGGAGCAATGTATTTATTGCAAAAATAGAACAGTCGCTGTGATATTTTGCAACATGATTTTGGACATGGGCACTGTGACCACGTCGCGCGGACACCGACACGCCCCCTTGCCACTTCTCCTGTATTTAATATTTCTATGGTCCCAGCAGTGGGAACATTAATAGTGACTGATGATGTGATAGTAATATTTAATATATTCCATATAATAAAAAAAGGTTCAAGTCAGTTTTAATCCTTGTGACCGGAAATTAATTCGTTTTAGGTATCTACTTATTTCGCGTAGCGTTTTTTTTTTAAATACCTACTTACTACAACAAAGTGAAAAATAAAATTCTGTCCGGAAGCCGGTGTCGGTACCTATTGTTTTTCGTCACAGGAAAGCTATTATTTTTCTCTTTTAAATTTTTGTAGGTACCTCATATTGGGTATACTAAATACATCTGTTTACCCCCTAAAACCGTACAAGCGTGATGATATGTTATGGTATGGTTAAAACAAAACATAAACATACGATCACAGTAATCGCAGGTCATTTGCTGTTTGTTATTAAAGAGTTCCATTGTGTACCTATCTCCGAAGATCTTTATCAGATCCTAAAATATTATACAATAAAACCTTCCCTGAAAATACCACCACATACATTTATCGATGAAAACCCGATAAGTATCGGATAAGTAGTTTGGCCGAATAGATAGAGCATCTCCTTTTTTTGAAGTCGGTTGAAAATAATAACCTACTTCTAACAGTTATCAAATGCATTTTCAAAGTGCCAACTAACCTTCCTGAATCAACTTCAATAAAATTAAAAAATAATATCAAGGACCAAGATTATTTCCGTGATGTATAAAATCGAGCGCTCAGTAGTTTCAATGTGTGCGTACGCGTAATGTTGCTGTGTGCGACTAGATACCTAAATTTGAGTTCGTCGAAAATGTAACAGCGTCCTTAAAGGGGTGCAGTCATAGGAAACGTACATACTACCGAAGAGCTTTTCAACCTTGACACACTAAAAACTCGATCATGGCTATGCAAAGAATTTGTCTAGTTAAAAATTCATCAGATAAGGCTTCGAGTGGGCTGGATTATTATTCTGACTAATCGTACTGCTAACAATTTACCTTCTTGAGTTTTGTTAGTCGTCATAATATGCCTGAATTGATAAGAGAGTAAGTAGCTACTTAAGGCGGTTCCCCGAGCAAAACGCCGCGCAAGCCATTTTTTGTGCTGTTTTTAGGAGCTATCTACTCGTTATTTAAAAAGAAATATCAATTAATAAAAATACATTAAATTTCTTCATACTATTGATTCTAAAATGGAATTATTTTTTTCAAAAGACCAAAATTCGATTTTATAAAGATTTTATTCTAAAATCTGGGCGTATTCACTACTGTAATTCATGCGCCGCCAGTGCCGCTAGACCAATAGGAATGCTCATATCGCACGCCGATTTTTTGGTCAGGGTACCGTCTTAAGAAGATTCCGAGAGGTAAAGTGGGCATCATCATCAACATGACGGGGACATGGAAAACATGACGTTTCCCATCTATAGTTTTGGACAATCCCACTGCACTATTCCCAAACCACTGCAACTCCTGAAAGCCAGAATCAACAGTAGCCGACCACCAGAAAAGCGCCACGGCAATGAAACTCGACGAAGTCCTGGGGAATGAATTTATCCGTGGTGCTAGGCAACTGGGCTTACCCCCGAAGCTTATCCCAGTTGTAAACGACACTTTGTGCCTAATTGGCCTTGTTTGTTCTGTCTCCTGCTTGATATGGAGGGATGTGGAAATTTATATTGTTTCCTATTCCACCGTTTTTTTTCTGTTTAATTTCAATGCGGGATCCAAGACAGTTAAATTCATTCTCATCTAAAGTGTGTTGATTTGCGTAAGCTTCGCGGTACGTTTCTTTGACTTTTTACTGATATTATAGAAGAATTATGTGTAGGTACTTACCCTGCCGGATAAGCAACGAGCTCGGTGTTGGGATCGCAGTCGAGTGCCGCATTACTACCCACAGTCAGTCCGAGGACGCTCTCCAACTTTATCTGAGGACAAAGATACATAAAATTGTAAGTAATATAATTTTACTGAGCAACAATCAATTACAAAGCAGCACTATTATCTATAATAAATAGTGTTAAAGCAACAGCTAAACAGATGTGGGTCCAGATACCGTTGTGTCAATTATATAACGGGGCAAGAGGGGCATCGGTTCAATGTGACCAAATAAGAGTAGGGTGCACCATGACCCAATGTGCAGAGCAGGTCTAGGTGATAGTTAATAGCTAGAGAATACACGGTACACACTTTTAGTCTTATATTCCATTCAAGTATAATCGGTATCCAGTGGATTAATGATCTCACGTTCCGGCTCCAAATGCCGGCTCCCAGGACCATACATTATGTGTTTGGTCCTGGGAACCGGAATTTGGATCACTGGGGATAGCCGTTATCTGATCTTATTCAATTGAGCTGCTCAGATAGGTGTTATGCTTTTATGATAATTTCTACAATAAATCGTTCACATACGTCTAGAACGAAGGTCGGTCGTTCGTCAAAAAATTGGCAAAATACAATTTATGAGAGACTCTAAACACTTTATAAAACCTCCAGAAAATCTAGAAATTACAATAGCAATAGCAACATCCCACGGACACCTAAACTGTTCTATGTAAACAGCACTTATCTCAGATTCTCAATGCCGTATCGCCAAACAGAGTACGTTACGAAATTGTTTACATTATGTACTATAAACCTTTAAAATGTGTGTTTTAATCTTTATGTAAATAATAACGATGGTTTATCTAAGAAAAAAATTGTTGGTTGATAACTAAAAAACTTTAGTTTTTAAGGCTATATTATTTTAAATACTTGTTGTTTTAGAGTCGATGTTGATTTAATCCTTAGCCAAATAGGGCAGAGTAGCGCCACATTTATAGCGTCATCAGTGGTGTTCATTATATTAAAAACTTAATTGATCACCACATACTTTGATATTGCAACAGTGACCATTTTTATCTCTCACGGTGAGCTTGTGAAAGATAGGGCATTTACACTCACGAAAGTTTCATATTCTTGTTCTTATTCGAGCTTTGATTACCACGTTAAATAATATATGAATTTGAAAAAGTCACAATTGTACTTGTCCGGATTTGAACTCTCGTTCTCAAACACGAGAGGTGAGGTCTTAGCTACTGTTTGTTTGACATTAGTATTAAGCATGAAAAACCTTATAAAACCTTTTATTTAGCCAAAAACTTTATTTTACGAAATAGAACCTTAACCTGTATGTTTTTGGTAGGATTAAAACGTTTCTCTTGTTTGCACGGGCCAAGCCGTAGGCACGAGCTAGATTAGACAATATTTGACTATACAAGGCAGCAAGGTTGTACTAGTTGTGCAAATATCTCGGAAACCTTGGCTGTATTAGATAAAGCTTTGTTTAAAGAGATGCGCGTTAGAAAGACAACGAAGTGGAGGCGAGGTAGGTGGTAGCCATATTGGATTTTGTGTCACTGTCAAAGCTCTTTCGGAAGGACAAATTCGGTTATTTCCTTTGAATTGAGCTCGTTCTAAATCAAACATTAATTTAACAAATCTACACGCACATAATTATATAATTCAAAAAACCCGACTGCTTAGGAAGCGAACTAAAAAGACGTAAACGCGAAGAAAACCATGCTGTGCAGTCGGAGTATACACATGGTTTTGGTCAGTCAGCTCGCGATTATAGATAACGTTTGCGTCACGCAGTCGAGTAAAAATAGGTAAAAAGGAAATGTTTATTTCTAAATAAGAAAATCCCTTCCAGCATACCTGCGAAAGGAGAGTTGATAAAAGGAAATTAGATATCTTGCAGGCTTAGAATAAGAATAAGAATAAGAAGTTTTTATTTGCATAGAATGTAGGTATTACAATAAGATGTTAACAAAAGTTCAAGAATCCTTGTACATCCTGCCTTTCGGCATGCAAACATTTATGGGTAGACACCGATACATACATATGACATAGCAGGTTATCAGCGTAGAAAAAAACGAAAATATGTTCCTATATACTATCACAAGTCATCATTCAAAAAATCGGATATAGAATAGTAACATTTTTGTAACAATAAGTCAGTTAGTCGCTTTTTGAATATTCTAAATGGTTGTTCTTTTATATCTTCAGGTAACTTATTGTATATCTTTGGCGCCATACACATAACGCTTTTTTTTTAACAGTGTGGTGTTATAGCTACCTGTGTGCAATAAATTTTGATACTGAGATCTCATACAATTTGTCCTCTTTCGTATCTCACGTAACGATGGAAACAGATGCGGGTTGCTTTTTACAAAAATGGCTATTTCTAGAATGTACAGACATGGGAAGGTTAGTAATTTATGTAATTTGAAAATAGGAACACAGCTGTCCGTAACATGTAAGTTAAAAATTGACCTAACACATCGTTTTTGGGCCTTGAAAATGTTTTCTCTTTCACTACTATTACCCCAGAATATGATGCCAAACCTCAACGTTGAAATAACGAGGCCATGGTAAGCAGCAAGGACTGTATTGGTATTAACTTTTTTAGATAGGTTGTATAACATATAGGCGAAAGTACTTAACTTTTTACAAATATATTCAGCTTGAGATTTCCATGTTAATTGATTGTCAATTAATATTCCCAAAAATTTAGCTACCTTAACATTTTCAATCTTATGACCATTATAATTGACGTTTAAGTCTTTGGGATTAATTCGTTGGTAGAAATGCATGATATTAGTTTTTTGTATATTTATTTTTAAATTATTGTAATCAAGCCAGTTTACTATAGATTTAAGAGTGTTGTTAATATCATTTTCATAGTTTTCTTTAATTGTGCATTTAACTAGTGCTGTACTGTCATCAGCAAACAATATGATTGGATGGTCTATTTGAAGTGGAAGGTCGTTGATATAAATTAAGAATAAAGGCGGACCGAGAACGCTTCCTTGAGGGACGCCATATTTAATGTTTCTATAAGAAGATCTGAATTTTATTTCACGTTTTGTATTCAAACAAATATCAGAAATTTCAGTATACTGCATACGACCAGTAAGATAGGATTTAATTAAATTTAATGCATTTCCTCGAATTCCGTAAGCTTGAAGTTTGTTTATAAGTGTCTCATGATCTACGTAGTCAAAGGCCTTTGTCATATCCGTGAAAATGGCGCAAACTGGTGTTTTGTTATCTACGTTCACCATTATAGTTTTTAATAAATCGAATATAGCCATATTGATGTTTTTATCTTTACGGAAACCTTTTTGTTCGTCACAAAGTAGGTTAAATTTTGTCAAATAATTGTAAATTTGTTCATATATAATTTTTTCTATTACTTTAGAGAACACAGGAATAAGAGCAATGGGTCTGTAATTTGACATATTTTCTTTATTGTTTTTTTTATGAAGAGGTTTTACAATTACTGTTTTGAGACTCTTAGGAAATACCCCGGAAGATATACTTGCATTAATAATATGACTTAAAGGACCAGAAATCACATTAGAAACGAATTTTATGACTTTAGTGGAAATGCCGTCGTAACCAAAGCTCTTTTTATTTTTCAATGATCTTATCACCCTTGATACGTCTTGCGGTACAACTGGGGACATGAAAAACGAATTTGGATTATGATTTATGTCCTTTACACGATGAGATGCAGATTTCGGTGAATCCGAGACTTGATCGACGAAAAAATCATTAAATGATTCAGCCATATCTTTAGGGTTAGTTATTATGACACCATGATTATTTATCTTAGAGATGGGTATAGCTTCGCTAATGAAAGCAATTTTCAAGCACCCCATTTCGCAGGTGAATTCATATTTAAACTTCTGTACACCAATTCGAAAAATATTCATTAATCAAATAATTCAATCATGCAAATGAGAGCTCAGCTCAGCTTAAAACAAATCGTAGTTGATCCAAATTGATTGGAATATTTCAATCACACCAGCAACATGATCCCAATTTTTATATAATAGTGAATCTGCTTGGTAGTATCTATCTATTCTATGATCTATATGAATAACTTATTCACAAAAAACACACACACACCGACTAACTAAAACCCGACTTATGAAAAATCACGGTCTAAAAAGTATGAAACAAGAAAATATGGTGTCATATTCTACTTTGAAGAATGTATTGTTATGATAATGTATGCATATTTAATGTTTATCTATTTATGTTTTAATTTTAAGGATAGTATAATCTATGTTTTAATTTTAAGGATACTTAGTTTGTATACCTAATAATGTGTGCATGCTATAACTGTAATATTATTATTTTGTATATTTTCTGTCTATCATGCTCCTTTTGTATAATATTCCTTGTTTTTGGTTTTCTGGCTCTTGTGATACAGGACTTCCTAGTACAAGAGCCAGGGCTGCACTGATATTTGTGTCATAAAGTGTGTTAAATAAATTGTTTTGTTCCGGTAGGTAGCATACGACCAAGGTATGTAAGGACCGTAAGTTTTACGGGAATATTTTCGTGATTCATACTTTTTAGAGCGTCATTTTTCATAAGTCGGGTTTTAGTTTTTAAACTTATTTTTATATGAATCTGGTTGTTGTTTTCAGAACTAACTTTGAATAATTTAAAGTTAATTCTATCTACCTCATAAATGAATATTTCGATTGGATTTTGTAATTTTAATCGCTGTCGAAGCTCGAGTTAGCAACTAAACAGAATTAACTTTTAAATTAAGCTCGGAGTAAAAATAACACAATGAATCAGCTGCTTGCAATTCTACAAGCTTAGTCAATTAATATTAATCAATCTAATTAGTTAAACATTATACAGTGCTGTTAATTTATTTAACTTCTGTACGGAGGCTTGTTAGCATGGCATATCGAGTTTTACACAGAGACTCATACAGAACATATTGTACGAGTGATAGAGATGATGCTCTAACAGTCGTAAGGGTCGATCTTCAAGGTTAAGCAACGCTTACTGAGGTCGGTCCGAGGATGGGTGACCATCTTTATATAGCGAGATTTCTACATCGGAAAACACGAATGTAAGCTATGTTCGTTACAGATAGTCAGAAGCCAGGCATTCTGTCACTAGTCTTGAATGGCATCGTGTTACCCGGTTACCGGGTTGTAGAGGTCAGATAGTTGGGTCAGATGGTCAGTACTCAGCGGCGTCCAGTTCGACTGGAGTCGACCCCAATATAGTTGAGAAAACGCTAGGCAGATTTATGGCTGCGTGAGTGTGGAGACCGGCTATTCTCGTTCAGCTAGCTAGACAGCCGGTCTATTCTGTAAAAAAATCTTGTGTAAACTTAGGCTCACCTTAGTTGACACCGAATGCCGAAGCCGCGAGAAAAACTTGTATGTTATATAATACCAGGAAGAGAGCGTGGAGTGAAGTCACTTCAAGCTAACGTCACCTTAGTTTTTAACCCCCGACGGGAAAAGAGGGGTGTTATAAGTTTGACGTGTGTACCTGTGTGTTTGTGTTTGTCTGTGGCATTGTAGCTCCTAAACGGATGGACTGATTTTGATATCGTTTTTTTTTGTTTGAAAAGTTACTTTATCGAGAGTGTTCTTAGCTATGTTTGACGAAATCAGTATCCCTTCAAAAGTTATGGGGGTTTACTGTTCGAATCGGGGTATTTTCGTAAGATATCGTGTCATAATTACGTGTTCCATAGTTTGTCGATCAAAGCGTGTCTACTACTAGATAAATTATGTAGCATGAAATAGAAATGAATCGAAGGTATTTTTTTTTTTCTTGTCACGGTGAGTTGTTTACAGAATAGCACTGCTATCAGGCGTTCTAGTGCGAGGATAATCCAAAAAATAAATCAAACAACATTTACATACTACAGAGTTTGATTTATTCTTCGTTCGGCCCGAAGTTTTGTCCCACATTCCAAAAAATTCTTAGTTCGTCCCACATCATCATTTCTACCAAATACATAAGAAGTGACTTTGTTTCTTCTGTGATTACTCGTATTTGTAAACAGGGCAGTGTAATCCGCATGATTTTATTATAGCATCGTATACATTATCGACTGGTTAACCTTGACTCACAAGGCTTCAAAGCGGCTACGGTACTCACTATGTGCATCCTTGCGCACACGCAGCAAGGACGCCCGGTCGGCCATCTTGGATCAAGTGTCAGATGACCTTGAGAGCGCGCGGAATTCGTAAGAGGAATTCCCGATTTTGTTTTTTTTCTTCATTGATAGTCAGAGACGTACGTTGTACTTACATGCGGTTTTATATCTTTTTTTTTTCCGTAGCTCGTGTGTTTTTTATCAAACTTAGTCGTTTAAAGATAAGTATCATCTATGGAATATTTATTGTTAGTATTATTCCAAGAAGCAGGATACCAATTTTATATCATACGAATGTTGTGAAGAGTTTAAGTAATCGTTAGGTTATGACAAATTGTATAGACAAATCTGGCCATATGCGAGTCGGACTTGCGCACGAAGAGTTCCGTATCCATTATCGCAAAAAACGGCAGAAAATTCACGTATGTTGTTTGGAAGCCCCACTTAAATATTTATTATATTCTGTTTTTAGTATTTGTTGTTATAGCGGCAACAGAAATACATAATCTGTGAAAATTTCAACTGCCTAGCTATCACGGTTCATGAGATACGGCCTGGTGACAGACGGACAGACAGACAGACGGATCGTGGAGTCTTAATAATAGGATCCCGTTTTTACCCTTTGGGTACGGAACCCTAAAGTGTTTTTCATTATTTTCACCAGCCGGCGCTTGTTCGGTTTAATACAAAATGGGTATTGAAGTTTTACGTTACCAGATTCGAGTACGATTAAAAACTTGCATTCTGCCATTTATTTATAGGTAGATACGTAAATACCTACATTGGTAGATACGTAGGCTACCTATATATCCTACGTTAAACAACATACGTCAATATAAATGTTACCTAACACTAAACAGAAGCAAATAAAGAGTTAAAATTAATTTGCAAGCAAAAAAAAACTAACTCATCCGCTATTGACTCAGTAATTACTCAGAGAGAACTTTCCATTTCGATAAAAATTAATAGAGGTCTCGCTTTCACTGAATTGATCGATCTGTATTACTGGGCGAGGCATCAGCTTGATTAAATGCTCTTCTGAGAATCACCTCACTAATATAATAAATAGGTTCTGCACATTCTGTACGTGCTAATAATCCGATGTATTATAGGGTTTGGATCACAGACATACGGCTTGAAAACCCCGACAGCACGGACATACAACACAGACTACGGCAGGGAATTCCACTCCTTATCTGAACGCCTAATGAAAGTATTCCCAAAACGTTTAGTTCATATGGGTGGGCTGGTAATGAATGAATGAAGTATTGGAGCCAATGATTCATTATCATCGTCAGTCAGTCGAAAGACGACCACTGCTGGACCCTGGTCCAGTTGTAGTCGTCTGAAATAGTCCTATGTATCCTTTAAGCTAACTCACAACGTCCGATAATCTGGGCAAACGGTAATTTAATTTATCGCCCCGGAACATTATAAAATCTTCTTAGCGTTTCGTAGGCAAATACAAACGTTGATCAAATATGTTTAGCTATAAATTAAGTCAATACAATGATTCGGGGCGATAGTTTAATAGGTTGGTAAGGTAGGTAGGCAAAATATTACTTCTGGTATTAACGTACTTGGACGTGCAGTGGACGTGCATGAAGTATTGTTCTCATCTCTGGGACGGATCTTCCAAATACCAGCTTGATGCACTCGAGTCGATCGAAAAGCGATCCAAGAGGCTCATCGGCGATGAGGCACTGGTTAATTCAAAGCTCTAGAGCGTACAATGCGCTAATTGGAAAGCTATTTAGACGGATACAGTATTAATCCTTATCTACTTAAATACGTTAGTTACCTTATGATAATTCTTTACACCATATAATTTAAATGAATATTTTAGGAGTCATCGCAAAATAAAAACTAACGCGCGCGAAAAAAGAGGTTCAAGCGCGGGCCTCACACCGAAGACGGGAGTCGCTTCGCCACATATTCGACGCAACAATATGATGCGATCCTACGACAGAAAAAACATGTAGGCATAATATACTCTACTACTGCGAAGCTGGGGTGGTCGCTTGGCTTGAGAACCAATTAATCGTATCCTTCTGTAGTACGTTAGGTAGGCCATTGTCCTAGAAGGCGCTACCTTAGCTACCTACAATCCAATACCATAAAAACTTCAACTTTACCACCTACAAAATAAAGTCCGTATTGCCACCATCACGCCTCCACTCTGCATAACTGTTACAAATTACTTTCTATCGCTTCACTAATGAACAATTTTCTTCGCCATTAGTCGAAGTGATTGCTAATCAAGCGCTGATTTTTTAATAAGTAAAAAACTAGATAAAACTAGCTTTGTGAATTTAAAGTAACTAACTTACTCGTTACTTCATGCTCTAATGCAGATGTAGAAAAGATGAACGGAATGTGAGAAAGATTACATAGGAAGGAAGTGAATTCTGAGAAGATCGGTAACTAAGATGTGCGATAGTAAATACCGCGGGTATTCAGAAGCGCACGACCGGTCGATGTGCCGACACTTGGAGAAAGTCTATGTCCAACAGTGGGCGTCTTCCGGCTTTAATCATGATGATGAAGGGTATGAGAATTCAATCAAAACAGTAAAAATGTATGTGATTAATTATTCTTTAAGATCTTTGACAGTCGTTACGGGTAGGCAGTCGCTCTATGTAGTATACTGATACTCAGCGGCATCCGGCTAAACTGGAAGCCAAATTCAACCTAATTGGGTATAAATATTTATAAGAATACGTATTCTTATAACAATTTAAAAGAATACGTAATTTTGACAAAATATCTTCTGAAAAAACCTCGATTCAAAGAGTAAATAAAATGCGTATAACTTTTGAACGGCTGAACTGATTTTCATCAAACGTAGCTAAGAACACTCTCAATAAAGTCAATTTGCAAACAAAAAAAATACTAAATCAAAATCGGTCCATCCGTTTAGAAGCTTTGATGCCACAGACACAAATACACAAACACACAGGTAAACAGACACACGTCAAACTTATAACACCCCTCTTTTTCCGTCGGGGGTTAAAAAACTAGACAGATTCATTGATTCTTCGGGGAAATGTCAGCAATATCCAACTACAAAATTAAAATCTAAACTAGAGAGTATAGAGACATCAGCTCACGACGTCAGCTGTGCTGGTGGGCGAGTAACGCAGATCGCGAGACGCAGCGCGTTGGCGTGGCCAAACTGTGGCGAGAGGCATTTCGACACTTGCCACACATTCCAAACGCTCGTGGCATTCGCAATCAAAGCCTAGTTCATAGTGGCAGGCAGGTTAAGGTGGTTCGGTCAGGAATTTTGGTTTTCTGAGCCCCTATAAGAATCAATAGCAGGTCAAGTCAAGGTCAAATTATACAGTTTACTAGCTGTCCCCCTCAGTTTCGCTCCCGTCAACTGGCTATAGTTCTCGCCAAACTTCTTGGCCGCCCTGAAGTTGCCTACAATGGCTGCGCAGTAGGAAATCTCATACAAAAACAGCACCGTTTCGCGCCTCGCGCATCCGGTAAACCAACTTCAGGGCGGCCAAGAAGTTTGGCGAGAGCTATACCTAAATACCTTCCTTACCTACCTACCTACCCTCCCTACGTGTCATCTTTTCCTTTTTTGTATAAAGTCATCCATCTATCTCCTAGCCAAATTTCATTGAAATCCGTTCAATGGTTTAGGCGAGAAAAGGTAACAGACAGACAGAGTTACTTTCTAGTTTAAAATATTATAGTATGGATGGCATGGCAGTATTGACGTCCAATAAGAGTAGGTCGTAAGCGGTACTACTAAGCTTGAGGTCCTGTGTTCGATTCCGGGGTCGGGCAAAGTGTTATTGGGTTTTTTCCATCTGGATTTCTGAGTAGCAGACCGGAGTCTGGATTTATGCGCGGTTAATGGCAATAGACTCACCCCTATTAAATGGGACTTAAACAAAATAAATCTGCCAAACCTTTTGGGGAATATGGGCGTGATGTTGTGTTGTAAGAATAAGTATAGTTACCCCTGAAATTATTCAAAGCAATATAATCAAGTTGCTTCTAAGAGCATCCACCTCTTCCTCTAATTCCCTTTATTAAAGTTGTCCTAGTCGACGGCAAGGACTATTTTGTGCGCGGGGTGCCGGGGTTAAAAGCCATGCAATCTCATCCGACAACACGTGCGAAAGAGATAGATGCTGTGATGATTAGTAAGAAGCTAATTTGCGTACGAATTAGCACTTCAGGGTGGATATCATGAAATGTAAATTTTCAAAATCAAATTATTTGCATTGTTTAACTACTAATCTATCCCTGTACGGAAGCCGTTTTGCAATTTTCCTTCTTCTTATCGAATTTATTTCCGCCTAAAGATATGTTAAAATTATTGTTGAAATATGGCACTTTCGACGCTCATAACTTTCATTTTTTTTATTACTTTTTTGTTTACATACAGGGCTAGATAATAATGAGACAAATTGATATCATTTTTTATTTTGAACGTACATCGTCAAACAGTGGAGTAATCGTAATCACCAGACTACGTTTGTATGAAAGAATTATCGACTAGTGCAACCTTAAGTCATCTGGCAAGGCAGAATGTAGCAGTGGGTTTAAACATTATCTCCAAGTATTGCCAGCTCATTATTTACAATAAACACTCGACAATTAACAGCTAGTCTTAGGCCGGTAAACAAACCTCCGCCGTCTATGACAAACGTCTGACGAATATGGAGAATGGTATGTGCGTCGGTGGCTTACGTCGCGCGAGTCACTTGTTAGACCAGTTCTGGGATACGAGATAGTGGAATGACTGAGGGTATTATTTAGGTTTAGGCTGAGATAGCAGCAGGCAAAGAGGATGAAGATGTTTTGATTGAAGAGTAGGTATAGAAAGGAAGATTTTTTTAGCGCCTGGTATCATGACACCTACAATCAGAAGAATAGCGGTCGAAGAAAAACTCAAGACGACGATTAACGCCAACGACCTTGAGGGAACAAAACACGCACCCGTTTCACACCCGCGCGACCAAAAATTTAGTAGTTTTTGTACTTTCCTTATTATTCTATGACTTAAAAACAGCCTCAGATCAAAATGTAGATAATTAAATTGTCTTTGAGATGGTGTCGATTTCATTAATATACGCCCAGCGATTTTGTTGCGATTGTCGTGTTTTTGTCCGTTTTAGACATAACTTTACAAATTAATTACACCATGTTTTACGAATAAAACTCACAATTTTCTTAGATGAGATTATTAAGAAAATGGTCTAATGTAACATATTTTTTTTTCAAAAAAATACGACTGGCCGTTTAGACGTGATTCTCATTTTAAAATCAGCTACTCAGGGGTATCTGCGCTTTAAGTAGTAGAAAGTATGCGTCACATCCACGCAACGGCTACCAGTGGAAGTCGCGTGCGAGACCAAGCCACAGCGCTGCTGGATGATGCCGAACCGGAGCACCATTATCAGTTTTAAACAAAACAATAAAATAAATAAAACTAAAATAAATAAAACTAAAACAAAGGAGTATGTTACGTGTAACTAAACCAATCCAAGATTCTGATGTCCTTTATGATAGTTACAGGACTAACAAGTACTACTAACAATCCGATAAGGCAATGGTATGCGCGTAGCTTAGTCGAGCTGTTATAACGCATAGTGATTTGTTAAGAGCATTTGTTGAATACTAAATTCTAAGCTAGGCGGTTCTAGGAACAAGACAATTGTCACTGACGGGCATAACGATATTACAAGTGAGCGGAGAATTTTACAGTCAGACTACTGCCTTTTGTAAAGGCTGTGTAATAAACTGTACGTAAATGATGCATGCTCCATTACTGGGCTGTATAACAAGTTCTAAGTACAGCAGAAAGACAAAATGCTTAGATTAGTGAACATAACGCAAAGCTAATCAAGCAGTTAGCGCCACGTAAATAAAGAGTAAAAATAGTACAAGTTTAAAAAAGCGATTTTTTGTTTTTATTTCGTATGTTTATCTCTCTCTAGTTACGGCTAGAGAACGAAACGTGGATGCTAAGGAAGGCTGATCGTGATGCTATTGACGGTTTCGTGATGTGGTGTTGGCGGAGGATGCTTCAAATTCTATAGACTGCGTTCCGCACAAACGAGTCTATCCTACGTCAACTGAACGTCAAGGCCAGGCTCTCCACCACCAGCCTGCGAAGAATCCTGGAGTTTTTTGGTCACATTGCCCGTAAGGATGATTATAACCTCGAACAGCTGATGATCACAGGCAAGGTCGAAGGCAAGAGGCCGAGGGGCCGTAGCCCGATGAACTCAAAGCTGCACGATGCACTCCACGTCACCAAGGACAAACACAGATAGAGAATCATCGTCAGAGAAAAGTTGATCTCATGTCGGGGGAATCACGACCCTCAGTAATGAGGAACACGACGCGAGGAGGAGTGGAGGTAATATAAATTATGCAAATACCAAAAGGTTAAAAAATGGACCTCATGTTTAATTCTAACACAGGCTAATCTCAAAAACTGTCACCAACCATATACGACGTGATAGAAGCCGTTTATTTTCCTCCTTGATTGAGTGAGACACCTAGCGGGAGAAATTGGCAGTAGGAATTCCGACATCAGGAGTATAGCTCACGGAAAAGCAAAGTCATTGCGTTGCATCGCTATTATGTAATTACTAATACCATGTTATTATTTACTTTCAAATCAGTTAGCGTATTTGCGTAATGAGTCCCAAGTAATTGGTTAAATAAACAGCATCGTTCTCGTACAACAACATAAAGTACTATATAACTTTGAATGTAGGCAGCGGTCAGACCGATGACATAAGTATTGTGTAACCACATGTGTGGTGTGGCGTAGGCGATCTATACTGAGATTGTATTCAAACCGTCGAAATGTTGAGTTCTCTAGCTGTTGCAAGTTGCAGGCGATTCCGATCGATACTTAGGGAGTAGGGAGGGACGTCTTGTACCGAGATAAGTGAAGTCTACCTATACGTTGTCAATCCAAGACCACACTGAAAAAAAAATAAGGACTTACCAACTATTTTATTACTTGCAAACTTCAGTTATTAATTAAAAAATAAACTTTAATAAAAAAATAGAAAAACAACAAAACAAAAAAAAATGCAAAACATACTTTTTTGCCTATTAAGAAAAAACTGGCCAAGTGCGAGTCGGACTCGCGCACGAAGGGTTCCGTACTTCCGTACCACTTAAATATTAATCCTCTTACTAATAAACGCGGAATAAAGTTATACCAAGTATAAACCTATGAAAATGTATAACTTTATTCCGTGTTTATTAGTAAGAGGGTTAGTTTATTCTGTTTACAGTTTTTTTAATAGCGACAACAGAAATACATCATCTGTGAAAATATCAACTGTCTAGCAATCACGGTTCATGAGATACAGCCTGGTGACAGACAGACAGACAGACGGACAGTGGAGTCTTTGTAATAAAGTTCTGTTTTTACCCTTTGGGTACAGAACCCTAAAAAAAGTGTGATTCCCGACAGAAATTAATTACAAATATACTGTGAAAGATAAGCATCATTTTTGTATGCTTATAGCCTGAAAAAGGGCGGTAAGAAGGTCGCGAAGACTCAAGTATACAGATGATGGTGATGAAAATGAGATAGTTACAGAACATCAGCCTACAAAGATCAACCTGGTATATTGACACTAAGATATCACAAACCGCTATTCAGAGCAGTGTTAATGTTGACCTGTTAAAGGGCACAAACGTGAATAACTCCGCGTGGGTTGAAGGTCTTCTACTTTCGTTTGATATAGCTTTCCGTTTCTTTACGAGCGTTCGTTTGTGAACGAGTTTGAAATGCAAGCTTATCTGGCTTGAGAGTTCTCTAACTATCGCATTTCGTCACTTAAACGCTAACTAATATTATAAATCAAATCAATTCAATTCAATTTATTTCATCACAAATAAATTTGAGTACATGATTATCCTTTATACTACCACATACATAAAGCAGGTGAATGAGGTGAGCTGCAGCAGAGGGCAGAGCAAGACCCAGCCCTGCGCTAGGAGCTAACCTGTGTTACAGGCGCTGGGCACCTACTCGACCGTCACACCTGCAACCCACTTACAAACATCGAAGTAGCATAGAGGGTTTAAGACTCGCTGATTTCCCAGCTTAGGCAAGCCTGTACATAGGGATCCGAAAGTAACTGTGTCTGTTACATTTTCACGCCTAAACCGCTGAACCAATTTTGATTAAATTTGGTATGGAGTTAGTTTGAGACCCTTGAAAGGAGATAGGATAGTTTTTATTCCGGAAATCAACTTTAAGGTGGTGGAAAGGAACTTGGCAGTTTATGTGGAACGAATCCGTCTCGAATCCAACGGACTCTCGCGGCCTTAACCAGGTTATGAGTCCACCTAGCAGCGGTCGCTACTCCAGAACTTTTCGGTCCCGTCGACCATCCGCTCCATTCCATAGGTACGCCCGGCACGTAAGTTAGCAAGGTTTTGGCGTAGTGGAGATAAGTTCGCGCATATTCCGCGAACTGACCAACCGAGAGAGCGAACGGAACGTGGACGCGACACGATTGGTCAGTCGAACCTTATGTCATTTGACCAACCAATCGCGGGCTCGGAACGGACCTTAACGTTCCCCGCGCACCGCTTCACTATCAAAGATACCTTAAAACGACCTCTGCGCATCTAATGACTCTAGCCAACTTACGTGCCGGGGACTATTTTCAAATTTAACTCATTTTTATCTATAGCCCTGTCATTGCCTCGTGTCCGAAAGGCCAGTTACAAATCATCGAAAAGACTTTCCGCCGGTCACAACAGCCGTCCAATTTTGTCATCACTTTCAGTTTCCATAGAACCGGTTGTCATATTTCGGGTCATCTATGTCGTAATATCGTGTCTGGCAGACATAGGCGGCGTGTTATGGGTATCAGCGACAATTTATGGCTCTATTCGTCCCATTCCTATGGTAATTTAATGGTGTTTTGGTATGTTGTAGATGGGAAAAATGTTTCGGCCGTTATTTTTTAAATCGTTACTTTTTAAACGAAAATAATCGGCTTAACGTGCTTTCTAAGGCACGAGTGTATCACACAGCCAACTTCCAAACTACGGGCTGTCAGAGAGAAATTCCTAATTTAATCAATGTCACTTTACTCCAACCTGGAAATCGAACCCAAACTCCATGGTCAACAGTCGCGCTTGAAACCGCGAGACCAACTGCAACTGAGCAGTCAGATACGAGGCCGATGTGTGAAGTGGCACAGCGCCTTTCTGGTGTTCCAATCTTCCTCATGAACCAGCAGCGCCCTCTAACGCCACCAACCGCAAACAACCGTGTCGTCTGAACCGTGAAAAGAATATAATGAGTAGATTATGAATTAAGCCGTCTATACTCGTATTCACAAGAGATATTCGAGTCACGACCGACGGCGTTAGGCAAGTCATTGTGTGTGAAGTAATATTAAGTAACCGTTGTTGAGGAGTTATTTCATTTGTGTGTGGAGCTATCGATGTGTTAAGTAGGTGGGTTTGGCGATCTGAATTCATGTTGAGACGGTAGTGATAGTTCTGTTGGTACTCAGGCTTCTCAGTGAGAGTGAAGTGGTTCTTGAAGCCTAGATTGATCCATTGGAAGCGATCTGTGGGCTTCGTGAGTGAGAGCTTTTAAACTAACTACGATTTATACTACAGGGTGTCTCAAAAGAAAGTTCACATTTAAATCTTTTTTTAAAAGAAAAGTCTTAGCTTTATTGAAAAAATGTTTATTTTATATTGAAGTACACTGTTTGGGAATTTATTTTTTAAAAATAACATCGTCCAAATGTAAACCGTTGCGCTCTCGGCATTCATTTAGTCAAAAAAGTAAGGGCCGATAATTCCTCGCGCCGACATCGCTTGATGTTCTTGGTCGCCCAGATTTTGGTTTCTCCAGAGTTGACCCAGTCTCTTCAAACTTCTCAACCCATTTTGCAATGAGACGAGTGCTAGGCGCATCATTTAAGTGACGAATATGTCGAATACTGCAGAATTTTCTACGCTGTCATAGGCAATTTGTGCCCGACTAAATGAATGCCGAGAGCGCAACGGTTTACATTTGGACGATGTTATTTTTAAAAAATAAATTCCCAAACAGTGTACTTCAATATAAAATAAACATTTTTTCAATAAAGCTAAGACTTTTCTTTTAAAAAAAGATTTAAATGTGAACTTTCTTTTGAGACACCCTGTATAATATGCGCTGCCTGGCGACAATAATGTCAACCCCCTTAGACACCAATTGACATAAGAGAACGTTTAAGAAGGCATCAGGTCTCCTTTTTGTAAGAAGAAAGTACCTCTACCTTTTATCCACCATATTGGTTAGCAATCTGGACGCTATATTGAAATTTTTTTTTAGTGTTCTTGGTCCCGGCTGTCACTTGCAGATCTTTGAGGCACTTAGCTCATTTGATGGTCATAATCATCATAAACTCCATTTATATGACAAAAAGCGATTTTTGCCTATTTCTGCAATGACAGTGTTGGCTCTTCGCAATTCTTCGTAAACCAGTTGCAGGCAAACTAACAGTTTATTTCTGTGCATTTTATCCTTAAATGGGTTTTTTACAAGGCCCCATGGACACACTTAATAAAGTTATGACAAGATTGATGTGTTTCTTTCTGTGGAACAAAAAATGAAGTTTCCTTGTGCATTACGTTGGTAATAGGTACCTATTACATTAATAATTATAATAATAAAGCAATTCCAGACTTTTTGTTTTGAGATTCGTCAAGTTTGTTTTTCTTTATTATGTGTTTTTAGCCGACTGCGTCGAAGCCAAAAGCACAGATAATATAATACTAGCATACAGATGCCTCATCCCATACAAATAAACCGTGCCGACTTAACTAGCGTTTTTCATCTGATTAATCTTGTTATTTTTGTAAGTACATCAATCGCGTTCGATCCCGTTTCACGACAATAGATGGTGTTAGCAACGACTTGCAAGTTAAAGGCTTTACTAGGTTTGTGAATATTGTTTTCTTTAAATACAGTGAAGGTTCGTTTTATAGTATTTTCTTGCACGTCTTTACAGTTTTTTTGCACCAAAATGTATTACAATGCAAATTTTAACAATCGAATGAAATGCCTCAGAAATTTAAAATTGCGTCATCTATTGGCATCAATTTTAAATGACCCGTTCAAATAATCTTTGAAATGTGAATTAAGAGCCCAATATTCCATAATTTTGTACTAAGGAGAGTTGATTAAACAAGAACATACAATTTTTATGTTCAATTCCAGAAAATGTTAATTTTACACACATTCTATTGAATTGAGTGTATATGTCGCGCCATCTAGTAAGATTTATTTGAACCAAATTTTGTTTCTTAGCAATGAGACCCCGTGCCAAAAGGAAGGTTTTATTATCAAATTATAATTGGGTATGTCGTGATTCGGAAACTTGTGATCCGCCCAAGTTTAAAATTGGTACCCAAAAATAAATAAGACTCATCTCATATCATGAAGATATAGGAGTAGGTATCTTATTATATATCTTACGGGCCTCACGGTGACCACTGCCCTGAGAAGAGCCGAAGACATAGTCGCCTGGAAGCAGCTCGTCAATGACTCCGTGAAAGCTTTCCAAGACGGGCACGATCTTCAGTAATGAAGACAACAAATAAGAAGATCTATCTATCTGTCTATCTCATCCGACAACACATGCGAAAGAGATAGATTTTGTGATGAGCAGTAAGAAGCTAGTTCGCGTACGAATTAGCACTTTTGCAAATTTGTATCGAAATGGATGATGATTTAGAACGAAAACGAGCGCGTGAAATTTTATAAACAGACATTTGGGAGTCTAGATATCAAGAAAAAAAGACTAAATGTATATTTACAAAATAAAATGATTTGCATTGTTGAATTACTAATCTATCCCTGTACGGAAGCCGTTTTGCTATTTTCCTTCTTCTTATGGTATTTATTTCCGCCCAAAGACGCGTTGAAATTAGTGTTGAATTATGGAACTTTCGACGCTCATAACTTTTTTTTTTTTACTTTTGTCCTTATAGGGCTAGATAATGATGAGACAAATTGATATCATTTTTTATTTTGAACATACATCGTCAAACAGTGGAGTAATCGCTAGATCTACGTGTGTATAGTAGAATTTTCGACTAGTGTAACCTTAAGGCTGACCAAACATTTCAACAGTGGAAAAATAACTGTTATTTTTAACGCGTTTCTTTTAACACTGTTATTTTTAACGCTTTACTCTAACACAGTTTGTTCACTCACCTCGTAAGCCGGTGTATGCAGGCTATCCCTGATGACGGGAGCACTGTTCCTCGGTCCAATAAACGCCATATTCACATTGTAGAAACATTAATGTATCCAGGATTACCTTCACTGATCACAATCACTGTTGCTTTTTTGTATTTTTGTCACAGCACTAAAATCACTGCTATTTCGTTGAGTAACTGATATTTTCACTGTTATTTTAAGCGTGTTTATGTAGCTATTTGTCACTTATGATTTTACATAAATCTACTGCTACTGTAAGCAGGTTTCACTGTTGGAGACATCGAGTAGATAAGTATTGTTGACAAAATAATGAAGACTAAAAGATGGGGTACTCATGGAAGATAAGGGTAGGGGACCATATTCTTTTATAAGTACCCCGTCTTTTTCTCATGCGGGTATATATAAACTATAGTACGCCACGTGCAACGAAAACATAACATGCTCCTTTTGCTTTGTCCACATTCACAGCTGATCATACACGCGCCACGGTTGCGAGTACTAAGCATCTGACCTTTAAACCAAACAATCTCCTTTTATCTTACAATTGAACAGAATCTCACACTTGACCACGGAAGCTACAACGATGGTTCGAACCGGTCTTAATTACGACCATTTATGATACATATAAGTTCAAAGTCTTCCGGCACAGTCAACCGCACGAATATGGTAACAGTGTGACTTTAACAGCGCCTTTATTTCGTAACAGTAAGGGCAGTTTGTGCACTTTAATTGTTAGTACTACGTGCTGTCGACCGTACGTGAAGGTCAGTCGGTATTATCGCGAGTTTCATAATTATGTTGCAAAAAACATCTGTATTTTTATTAAGTAAGCGTTTTTTTTAATATGAATTAATTCTTAATAGCCTTTTGTATGTTATGATAATTTGGCATATCTACAGCACAGATTTTAGTTTGGCCTACAGACACTCTGCCTACTCCGCTATTGTCAGGCATGTACCAGGCTAACATAAAGCATGGCGGGCTTCTCGCTCGACAGTCGACAGCTATCCCGTAGACTAGAAAGCTATCACCAATTACACGTGAAAGGCACTGCGCGCACTGGGCGCGATGCGGACATATTTCCATGAGCGATCGCTTTGATGAACATTGTGATGCAAACCAAAGGACTGAAGAGAATCAATCTTATTTAACCTTTATTTTAATTACATTATAAAATGGTAACATTCATTGTTTGTATGTAATGGGTAATCTCTGGCAGTTCTGATTTCGATAATTCTTTCACTAATAGATAGTTATAGCAACATAATCGCTGAATTTCACCGAAATTCCAGTCACCGTTCGGTGTTATTCGTGGATACACGCTTGTTCAGTTAAAACAAATTTCCAGTGGTTCTCAAACTACTATCGCGATGTTTACCTGCCCGGATTGCAATACCCACCACACTGATGGCCCGACCTGCAGTGCTTGCAAAAGTCAATATGACTTTGGATGTGCTGGGATTACTGAAGCTGGTTATAGGCGTCTAGGGGAAAGGAAGAACAGCTGGCGTTGCCCTAAGTGCAAGTCAAGTCCATTACCTTCTCCTGCCCCAATCTCTCCGGTACCAAGTCAATTGGATAAAATGCAAGAACAGTTGAACCAAATCGTCTTTCAGTTGGCTCCTTTGGCTACTCTTGTTGAGGATGTCAAGTTGATCAAATCGGATGTCAACAATCTAAAGGACTCTCTTGAAATGGCTCATGGATTGATCAAGAACTTCTCAAGTACCATTGACTCCTTGGAAGAACGAGTGTCTTTAGTGGAGAAAGTTGCCACCCAGATTCCAACTCTTCAGGCTGAGATAACCAGACTAAACCGGGAATTGGACGAAAAGGATCAATGGGCCAGGGCGAATAATGTTGAAATTCGGGGGATCCCACAAAAAAGGAATGAAAACCTTTATGAAATAGCCCAGAAAATCGGAAGTTTGTGTGGTTTTCCCATAAAAAAGGAACAAATAAATTATATTGCCCGGGTACCTACACTTGCACCTAATGCAGAGAAACACATAATAATAGCTTTTAATAATCGCTATATTAAGGAAGAACTGGTCGCGTCTGCACGTAAAAGTAAACAACTCACTCTTTCCAATATGGGGTTCTCATCTACCGGTAACTTTTACGTAAACGACCATCTAACGCAGCGGAACAAGAAACTGTTGAGTAAGGCGAGATCATTGGCAAAAGAACGGAACTTTCAGTACATATGGGTGAAACATTCAAAAATCATGGCCAGGAAAGTGGACGGTTCTCCAGTATTTTTTATAAAATGCGAAAACGACCTTGCGAGGATAATTTAAGATACTTTAATTTTAATTTAACTTCTTTAATATTTACAATCTATAAAACCTATGTAAAAAGTTTGAGAACCACATTCTGTTCTAAGCGGGGCTATTGTGTTGTGATTTATGACCAGTGTTTTAAAGGTGTCAACAAGTTAACGCACATATCTATGCAATACTCAATGGCATTCTCGTACTTACTGACGCGCCTACTCATACTTATAGCGGTCGCTTTCGCGCGCACACTTAACTACTTAAGATTGAATATGTATTTGCATCTATGTCGGTTTCGATACACGGTACGGACGTCAGTTAAACGAAATAGTTGTGGGTTTACCTGCAATGTTAAAATAAATAAGCGTTATTATATTTCTATTATGATTATGATCCGATTGTTGCGTTTTATAGTTATGGTATACTATTTGACACGTTTTTATCTATCTCTTATACAAATATTATCTGTGCTTGGCTCTTTGCGTGTCGTGTTATTGAATTCGCGACAATCATATCGTCCTGTTTTTATGTTATGTGGGTTTGAGTGTGTCAATTTGACGACGCGTACATTCTTGAGCTACTCACCGTGCGTAATATTTAACAATATAACATTTTCAATTAATTGGCTGCGCTGTAGTTTATGTTTTTTTTTGTTTTATTGATGGCTACTTCTAATTTAAGTGTGTACTATCAAAATACTCGGGGACTGCGCACGAAGACGCACATATTTAAACGTAATCTCCTTCTTTCATTATATGATATTGTATCGTTGACTGAGACGTGGTTATTGGAGGGTGTATGTGATAGTGAGTTGTTCGACGAAAGGTATGTTGTCTGGAGGCGGGATAGGAACTATGTTGCGACGGGGGAAAGATACGGTGGCGGCGTGCTATTAGCTGTTCGTCGTGAGTATGCTGCGGTTGAGCAGCCCGATTGGCGCTCGACGGCTGAGGATATTTGGGTCACCATAACATTAAAAAATAATAGTCCTATCAGTAGATCACATCGACTGCATGTATGTACTTTATATCTTTGTAAAGAAAAGTCAGGTAATTCTTTCAATACGCAACTGCAGAATTTCACCGAAAATCTTTCCTTTATTGTTAACGCCCACCCTCAGGATGCGTTCCTGATAATGGGCGATTTTAACTTAAGTCATATCAATTGGTCAGGCGATTTAGGTTCTCTACAGCCTAGTGGGATTAATGGTGAATCTCAGGTATTCTTTTTCGATACCTTATCCGAATGTGACCTCAACCAATATAATTTAAACAGGAATGCAAATAACAGACTACTGGATTATATATTATGTAACTATAAGGTAACGGTAACATCATGCACAGACCCGTTGGTACCGGAAGATAGTCATCATAAGTCGTTAGATATAGTCCTCGATTTTACCAAGGAGTGTTTATTGAAGAGTAAAACCAGACTTAAATATTATTATAATAAAGCGGACTACGGAGCCATAAAAACTTTCTTAAATAACATAAATTGGCAAACATGCTTAAATAATAATACATTAGAGGACGCAGTACAATTATTTTATAAACACCTATATGATGTCATTGAGCAGTATGTTCCTCACAAATTAATAGCCTCTGACTCTTTCCCACCTTGGTATTGTGCTCCTTTAAAGAAACTTCTCAAAGAGAAGTTCAAATTCTTAAAAAAATTTCAAATATATGGTAATACTAGTGACCATGATACTTTTTGTCTTCTTCGTGAGCGTGCCAAACGATTGGAGAAAGAATGCTACTTAAAATATATTAAACACGCGGAAGATGCAATAATTAAATGTCCCAAGTCTTTTTGGTCGTTTATTAAGTCAAATAAAAAGGGATCGAACTCACTCCCATCAACTATTCATTATAATGGTGTTCCAGCTGATACTGGGGATGAAATATGCGATGTGTTTGCTTCTCATTTCCATTCAAACTTTCTACCTCCGTCTACATACTCTTCTTCAATACCCATGTCTATTGATAACAACGCACCAAGCAACATAGGTAGTATAGAAGTCACTGCTGACCTAGTTCTTAAATTATTAAAATCTTTAGATTTAAGTAAGGGTGCAGGGCCCGATAATGTGGTACCATTATTTATTGTCTCTTGTGCTACGTGCTTAACTGAACCTCTTGTTATTCTTTATAAAAGGTCTATCTCGGAAGGACTTGTACCTAAAATATGGAAATCTGCATTTATCACACCCATACATAAGAGTGGTAGCAAGAGTGATGCTAAAAATTATCGCCCCATTTCCAAATTATGCATCTTTGCTAAGATACTGGAAAAAATCGTATATACACAAGTTTATGAGAGTATCTCACCAACTTTGATCACGGAGCAGCATGGTTTTGTAAGCAAGCGGTCAACTTTATCTAATCTGCTGTCTTTCACAGAGTTTACGACGTCTAGCATGGATGCTGGTGGACAGGTCGATGCAATTTTTACTGATTATAGTAAAGCGTTTGACCGAATCGACCACAAAATATTACTACAGAAGTTACTCCAAGCTGGCATCCATGGAGACTTATATCGGTGGTTTGTTTCGTACATTGAAAATCGATCGCAGGCAGTGGTTGTGAATGGGTACCGTTCTAAATGGAGCATCGTCCCTTCTGGGGTACCGCAGGGTTCTTTGCTTGGGCCCCTTCTTTTTAACATATTTATAAATGATGTCACTCAATGCATTAAATACTCACAATTACTCCTTTATGCTGACGACATGAAAATTTTCAAAAAAATCACCAGCTTTGAAGACTGTCAGCTTCTCCAAAATGATTTAGATAGTTTCGAACAATATTGTTTAATCAATAAATTAGACTTAAATGTCAAAAAATGTTTTTTTTATAACCTTTACTCGTAAAGTCAAAATTATTAAATTTAAATATTTTATCAAAAGACATGAGTTAGAACAGGTAGACTCAGTACGGGACCTAGGTGTCATTCACGACTCCAAGCTAACTTATGAAAGACATGTAGATCATATTGTCAAAAAAGCTTACAGGACCATGGGCTTCGTCTTGAGAGCCAGCTCTCAGTTTTCGAACTTGAAAGTACTTAAAATTCTTTATTGCTCTTTGGTGCGCAGCGTTCTTGAGTATTGTTCCCAAGTGTGGAATCCTCTCTACAATATTTATATAGATAGAATTGAATCCATTCAACGTAGGTTCCTGAAACACTTGCAATATAAGTCTAAAACATATGACCCCAATTATGAGGCGAGATGTCGAAGACACCATATCTTACCATTGTACCAAAGAAGAAAGTTTTCGGATATTGCGTGCCTTGTTAAAATCGCGCAGAATCACATTGACTCACCGGATTTACTATCTCAAGTTAAACTTAAAGTCCCAAATAGAATGACGAGACGTAAAGCATGTGTGGACGTGCCTCAGAGTTCTTCAAACTACAGGCAGAATTCATTTTTTGTGAGGTCCGCTAGAGAATTTAATAAACTTGTTGACTTTCCTGAACTGGATTTGTTTAATTCAAAGCCACGCGTTTTCAACAGAACATCAACGAAATCATGGTTTGGTTCTCTGACTTCAACATAATTTAATTATTAAATATACTTACTCTAAATTTCCCTTTTCCAAATTTTCAAATTTTGCTTAATATTAGGTTATTTACATTACCTGTTATATCACTAAAGATTGATAACAAGCTTTCTAGATGTTTAAATGCGGAAACATGTAAATGGTATTCAGTTGTTTATATCTGTTTCTACTCTGTATGAATACACTGTATGTTTTCCTAATAAAATAAAAATAAAAAAATAAAAAAAATAAAATAAAATAAAATAGTTCCCCACATTGTCGCCGAAATATTTAACGGGTTCTGTGGGTGGGATAGACCACGCAAAAAGCTAGTGTGATATGAAAAAGGCAAAGCAAAACAAAGATTTGATACATGGTTAGAATGCTAAAACAGGTAGAAATATTAATTCTGTAATGAAGACGTATGACCCCAAATTAATTGAGATAAGGGCAGGACCATACCGTGCTGACAAACGAACATACAGAAGGTACGTCGCAATTTAGAAAAAGTTTGTCTTGGTAGATCGTCACTCAGAGCTGTGTGACCACAGATATAAATCTAACTAGATGACGCGATTGTATGTACTTCGCGTGTCAAAAAACGGAGTAAAGTTACTATCAATGATCATAATTGAGCTTTTCTTTTAGCATTATCGGCACCGGAAATCCACCGATATCTAGAAAATGCGTTTTTATGCCATATTGAGCTGTAAAGAATGCATAGAAATAGTTGGCCGAGACATTGGAAATGTTTTCTTTGATTTGTAAGTATAAATTTGTTATTAAATTGTTTGTGAAAAATGGCACGCTTGGTTTTCATACAGATGGAGGGACTTGCGTTATCTAGTTAGATTTATGTCTGTGTGTGTGACAGTCATAGAATAATAATAATTAAATCTTTTTTAAACAAGCTTTTAGAACTGAATGTTAGTAAATCTTATATCACTTGTTAATACACATTCAATGAGCCCAAACACAATGTTGCTATCTTGGGGGTGACCACAAGCTCTTAGAGTAAGGTTATTTTGAGATCGAGTAAGTGACAGATGTATACACGTCATATACATCTATCTCTTACACACACTCAAAATAACCTTACTCTAAGAGCTTGTGGTCACCCCCCTGGTCTGATTTAAGGAGGCCATATCACATTACGGCTTCATCATGAGACCAGCTCCATACTACCACATGATTTCAATGTTTCTAAAGTTACATAAGTACGCCAAGTTTCATCTTAATCGGATGCCAGGAAGTGCTTCAAAAATATATTACTAGTTGCCGGACACATACGAAAGCAAGGTAATATAAAACTTATAAAAATAACCCGACTGCGAAGACGTAAACAAGAAGAAAATCAATGCTGTGCAATCGAAGGATACATATTCGCGAGCAGGCTGACCAAAACTATAAATATCCTCCGACTGCACAGCATGATTTTCTTCTTGTTTACATCCTTGCAGTCGGGTTTTATTTTTTTATTTTATTAACTTTTTTAATAAGTTGTAACTTTATAGACAATTTTTTTTTTTTCGAATGTTAATATGAAAAAAAAAGTTTTTGTAATCACCTCTAAAAATTCTTCATTTTGATATCACACTCGATGGGTTTCGAAAAAATCCACCCAAAATCCGCCATGTTTCTTTATTTTGTCGGCACTTTTCTTGATGTCTTAATTATAAAAATCCGTCAAGTGGTTTGAAAGATATGAGGTAATATAGAATATTACATACATACAAACATACATACATACAAGATACGCACGAAAAACAAGAGTATAGCAAGCTCAGCATCAGGTTTGCTATACAACAATCATAACAGTTTTCTCTCGAGTCTCGAGTGAAAGCCGCTCAGAACCAGACGGAACAGGTGGAAGGGTGGCATCGGAATTCGCCTCAGATCTAGTGTTACACTTAGATATTTTACATCTCAAGCAGTGTTGGCAAAAAGTTAATCTGATTAACGATTAATACGTTAAATGTGATTAAAACGATTAATATCATTTTAGTCGCTAACATGATGATCTGTAGTTTTTGGCTACCCCCATGGGAAAAAGTTTATGTATGTATGATGATTACGATTATTAATCATAATCGTTAATCACTATTTAAAAATATGGCAGTTGTAGTTTGAACCAGTTTCTAGAAACCGATCACTTATATTGTACTGTCAGCATGTATTTTCCAACTGCTGGGCATAGGTTACACCCGTTACACCTCAGCCCTGTAAAATATAAGTAGCATCATGTGGCTAGATTTTTTCTAAAATATATTTTCTGGCTGCTGGTTATTAAAAAATATTTAATCTGCTTAATTAAATTAACGATTAAGGATTAGATTAGTTCATCGCGATTACGATTATTATATTAATCGCGATTAATTGTATCACGATTAAATTAATCACATAAACAGATCGATTCAAAAAATAATCGTTTAATGCCAACACTGATTTCAAGTTGGACAGGTTAGAAAACGTTTCGAAGCTAACGAGCGATTGTGATATAGTGACCATTGTTGATTTTTGACACAACTCGATTATGGCTTGGCCTTTCAAGTGTAGATTATTTATCAGATTGTATGCGACGAAGTTGAAAACAACGGCGTTGTTGCAAGCAAGAATCGGTTTAGTGGTCGTTTTCAAACCCACAAGCAAGGCGTAGTTTTGCATACTTACATGTTGTTTTAATCCTAATATATAAATCAATCTGCCTTGCCTTTTCCCAACTATATTGGGGTTGGCTTCCAGTCTAACTGGATTCAGCTGAGTTCCAGTGTTTTACATGGAGCGACTGCCTATCAGACCTCCTCAACCCAGTAACTGGGTAACACGGTACCCCTTGGCAAGACTGGAGTCAGATCTCAAGCTTCTGACTACCCGTAACAACTGTCAAAGATCTTAAAATGACAGCCGGGACCAACGGCTTAACGTGCTTTCCGAGGCATGGCGGAAACTCGGTATGTTGAAAAGGTCACCCATCCACGGACCCACCTCGTCAAGCGTTACTTAACCTTGTTGATCGACCAGTGCGGCTGTTATTATTTAGCCACGAGCTCTTCCACGAAATCTTAATTTATAAAAATAAGCTTTTTAATTAAAAAAAAAACATTTTTTAAACAAGCTTTTTGATTTATCGTTCATTGTCATCCAATACAAACGTGTATGCAAAATTACAACTCAACCCATTGGAGTTGCAATATTTGACCTACAGATATAAACTAACTCGAGGGCACAATACAGTGTTTCTCACGTGCTCTTAACACTAATAAACGAAGCTAAGCAGAAGCACATTCCTCAAACTCCTTACGATTCGCATCACTCCCGAAACTGTGCGCACACGTTCGTCAAACCACTTGTCACCCATTAACAATGCCGCACACAGAACCGAACCCATTGACCTCGACTTAGACATGCATTAACCGTTCGAAAGCTTTGCCATAACATGCCACAGAGTAACCATGTTCATTGTCCAGTCTGTAAACGTAAGCTTTGATAAAAGCTCTAGGAAATTGACATTCTAGCGTCGTGACAGTGATGGTTAAATGTCAAAAAAAAAAGGTGATCACGTGGTTTTGGTCAGCCAGCTCGTAAATAAATATGTATCCTCCGACTGCAAAGCCTGATTTTCTTCTTGTTTACATCGTTTTTGGTTCGATTCTTAAGCAGTCGGGTTTTTTTTGTTGATTTTGCTAACTTTTTTTTATTTGGTATACATTTTCGTAATCCCTGCATTTTGATACCCCACTCGATAGGATTGGAAGAAAAGAAAATTTATGCCCCCACAATATGGCGCCCAAAATCAGCCATGTTTATTTTTTATTAACATCACTTATCTAAAATTACTTGGACGGAGGAGCCCAAGTCTTAATTATGTAAATCCGTCTAGTGATTTGCAAGATATGAGGTAATAAAGAATATTAGGTACATACAAACATACAAGATACGCACGAAAAACATAACCCTTTTACATGCAGTCGGATAAAAATGTATGGGATTGCATATAGAATAGATTATATGAGGCTCTAGACAAGTGTCATTGGACGTAAGTGTTGTCGACGATGCTCGAAATGCCAATATGTAAGTGAATGATCACATGACAATTCGATAGTGTTTGAAATTCCCTTACATTTTTGAAATTTTAAACCCCAACGGAAAAAGTGGGGTGTTTGTTTTGACGTTTGGTACCTCTGTGTTTGTGTATTTGTCAGTTTGTGTATCTGTCTGTGGCATCAAAGCTCCTAAACGGATTAACCGATAAGGTGACTTTATCGAGAGTGGTTTTAACTGTTTGTTGAAAATCAGTTCAGCCGTTTAAAATTATGGGCGTTTTACTGCTTGAATCAGGGTGTTCACGTTTTCGTCAGCTATAATTTTAATTCATCATTTAAAAGCCCTGTAGCACACGTCAATGTCAAAACTCCATCAATCATGCTCCAATGAGCTACTGTATGGTTAAAAGTTATTCTGTGGCAACTTCAGCGCGCAGGTCGACTCGAGCGATTGTTTCCAACAATGCCAACCGAGGTGTTTGCCAGTTTCTAAAGGCTTTCTAGAGCTGGAAGTGTTTTGTTAAGTTCTTGTACGGGGCTCAGAACTTGGCTAAGGAGGTTGAGGTTTTAGCCGCTTGAGGAACATAAGGCTTAGAATATGACGCTTAAAAGTGAATGCTTTTATCTAGGTACTTAGATCGAGTTTCCATGGCATAGCATATAAGAGGACCTAGAAAATTTTATATTCTATCATCGACAACTAGAAATCAACATGGTTTAAACCCGACTAGCTTCTGCCCGCGGCTTCGCCCGCGTGACAAGCGTTTTATTATCCCGAGGGAACATCATAAAGAGATAAAAAGTAGCCTATGTGTTATCCCAGACTATAATTTGTGCCTCACATCAAATTTATCATCCCTAAACATACACACGCATGCAGTATAATGATTACATTCCTCACCTCACACATCAGGTCCAGTTGAAAACCAGCGTCAGGCACTAATTGTCTGGCATTTTTGCTGAACTGGACCTTTTTGGCGTAGCCGTGAGGCACACTTTCCTGCTAACTTCTTACGTCAAACTTTATACTTTTTTATTTATTTGTATTTTATCTGATGTATGTTTTGTATATTCTGTGTGAGTTTGTTGTTCTGTGTGTGTTTTGTATGTTGTGTCTATCTATATATAGTCTGTGCTAAATAAATTATTTTTTTTCTTTCTTTCTCAATTTTATCCAGATCCGTTCAGCCGTTCTGGCGTGATTGAGTAACAAATATCCATCCAAACTTTCGCATTTATAATTAATAGTAGTAGGATTACTGGGTTTTCATAAACACATCTCTAGCACATTTAGATAGACCATCAGCTAGATTTGAACCAGATTACTGATGGATATAGCAGAGCAGTGGTGGCCCAGTGGTATCAGTCGCGACTTACAACTTGTAGGTCGTGGGTTCGAATCCAGGCAGGCGCTTAACTTTGTGTAAATTATTTCATCACCACTGCTCTCAAAACGGTGAAGGAAAACATCGTGAGGAAACCGGCATGTCCTAGAACCAAAAATTCGAAGACATGTGACATCCACCAACCCGCACTGGGCCCGTGTGGTAGATTACGGCCCATTCACTCTCACAGAGAGGAGGCCTGTGCCCCATCAGTGGGAACATTAATAGGCTGAAGATGATGAGATGATGATGATGACTGATGAGGTATAAATAAACTTATCTCAAGCGACACAACGATTGTCAAGAGTTCAAAATGTACGCTCATGGAATCTTACTGGATCTAAACTACCTGGTCCTTAAGAATCATCCGTAGAAGTAACCCTTATCCCCCTATAGCTGACCCCTACTTCGACTTTAAAACAAGTGAGACAAATTCCTTAGTTTAATGTCAGCATATGACTTTCTTCCAAACGATTACGAGCACTTTCTCGAGTTGTCGTCGACAAAAAGGTCATGTTACGCATACGAGTGTGCATCGTGTAACGAGACATCACTCACTATTGTTATGAGAAGCGGTTGCATTCATTCATGCTTGTATCGTGAATCAATTGTACTTTGTTGGCAGAAGGATTTGTTTAAGATATATATGTCGTCGTGATATGATGAAAACAGGGATTTGATCAAATCTCTAAGCGATTTGATCAAATCACGGAGGATGTTAAAATAATAACACGTTTTTATCATTTCCCTAAACAAATCTGGTGATTTGACAAATCCCAATAAAGAAATCTAGTGATTTGAACAAACCCCTAAATTGATTCAGTGAAAAGATAATAAAACATGTAACAAAGTCGACGTAGCCCCGCTGCGCGGGGCTCCTATTTCTGTCTGCAGGGTCAAAAGTAACCTAACACGAACGAGATGACGGGAGCTGCGTTCGCTCGCTTTGCTCGCTCACTTCAGCTCCCGTCATCTCGTTCGAACCTAACCTGTCCGTGTCGGGGTGCCCTAAGTTCCCGAGCTCGCTTCGCTCGCTCTTGGACTGATTCTTTGACCATATAACATAACGCAGCCGATTACCTCGGAAAGCAAAGTACAAAATAAACCTTTAAATTACTACAGAAAAGTTATTTTTGTCATTTCACTGAACCAATTTTGAGATTTGTTCAAATCACTAGATTTCTTTATTGGGATTTGTCAAATCACCAGATTTGTTTAGGGAAATGATAAAAACGTGTTATTATTTTAACATCCTCCGTGATTTGATCAAATCGCTTAGAGATTTGATCAATTCCCTGTTTTCATCATATCCCTGCGACATATACATATTTTGTTTCTCAAATCAAGAGAGATTATTTTGTTAATAGGATCCAGTTTCACAGAGAGAAAGGTAAAATGTCAACTTCAACGGAACCCCGAGGCTTGATAGGTATCAAGTCGTGGTGGTCCAGTGTCTAACCACTAGTGGTGGCCTTCTAGTGGTGTACCTCGCCTCTCGTGCTTGAGGTTGTAGGTTCAAGTTCAATGTGAATTTTCCAATTCATATATATGTACTTTCTGAGTTTATAATAGAAAATCGCTGCCAACAGTGAAGGGATACATCATCGTAAGGAAATCTGGACTTATAATATGTATTTTTCACACTAATATTATAAAGGCGAATGTTTGTGAGTGTGTGTGTTTGTATGTTTGTTACTTCTTCACACGCAAAAGGCTGGACGGATCTGGATGAAATTTGGCACGCGGATAGATTAAAGTCTGGATTAGCACATAGGATTTTTTATCCCGGGAATACCAGGCCCCTCAGAAAGTATTGCGAAAAAAAGTTTTTATATATGGGAGACTGGCCAGTTATAATGTTTTTCGAAAATATGATTATTTATAAGTAAAAATAAGTAAGTTCCAATTTCAAAATTTCCCTCCACATTTTTTGCGAGTTAATTCAAAGTATTGTGTCTCACTGAAATATGGATCTGCGCCGGGAACATTTTAGAGCTATGATTTTATACGATTTCAAGTGTCGCCTGAAACCGGATGAATCGTACGATAGACTTCAAATGGCATTCATGGATGAAGGCCCTTCCAAGGCAACCGTGTATCGTTGGTATAACGAATTCAAGCGCGGTCGACCAACTTTGGGGGATGACGAAAGAAGCGGTCGCCCTTTGACGGCTGTTACCGAAGAAAACGTGCTAGCAGTGAAAAATTTAATCCAAGACAATAGGCGAATTACATATCAGGAGATTCAACACATATTGAAGATTGGATCGGGAAGCGTTCACGAGATTCTACACAGCCATCTTCGCGTGAGGAGGATAGTATCACGCTGGGTGCCGCACAACCTCACCGATGCTCAGAAGCAGGCCCGGGTGGAATGGTGCCGTGATATGCTTAACAAATTTGAAGCAGGCTCGTCTCGGCGTGTTTACGACATCGTTACAGGTGATGAGTCCTGGATTTATCAATACGACCCAGAAACCAAGCGCCAGTCGACTGTTTGGGTGTTTCAAAATGAGCCAACGCCTACCAAAGTGAAGCGATCTAGAAGCGGGGGTAAGATTTTGATCGCTAGCTTTTTTAATTTGACTGGCCACTTGGTATCAATTCCCTTACGGGATCAAAGAAGCATTAATGCCGAATGGTATACTACCAAATGTTTGCCAGAAGTTTTCTCTGTTATAAGCAACAAGCGACCAAACACAGGGCTCCGCGGGCTACTGCTCCACCACGACAATGCACCTGCGCACACCGCACTCAAAACGAGGGACTTCCTGGACAGCACGCCAGTCAAACTCCTGGGTCACCCTCCTTACAGCCCTGATCTAGCACCGTGTGACTTCTTTTTATTCCCAAAAATAAAAAATCAGCTCAAAGGGATACAATTTTCGTCGCCGGAAGATGCGCTGGCTGCGTTCGAGCAGGCTGTAAACGAGGTGTCTGCGGCGGACTGGAAAAAGTGTTTTGAAAACTGGTTTAGGCGCATGAATCTTTGTATAGAGGCTGGTGGAAAGTACTTTGAAAAGATTTAATAAAAATATATGTACGTATAGAACAATTTTTTTTAGTTTCGCAAAACTTTCTGAGTGTCCCACGTATATACCCTCGGGATAATTTTCGACGTTCACGCGGGCGAAGCCGCTGGCATGCGTGAATGTTTGTTAGGATGGATAGATGGATGTTTGTTACTCTTTCACGCAAAAACTACTGAACGGATGTTGATGAAACTTTACAGAAATATAGCTTATATTTTATAAAGAATATTTTTTTATAAAGATATTGGGAAAAGTATTAATACAACGCAAGCGGAGCAGCGGACGGCAGCTAGTATTTAATATAAGTTTGAAATTGCCAAACATTTATGCCTTTTCTGTATGAGAAGAGGGGCCCATGCCCTTCAGTGGGAGAGTAACAATCTGCTACTATTATAACTACAAGTATACCTATCAAACCGAAACACAGGAGGCAGACATAGGTAAATTAGGGGTAGAACTTCCCCGAGCTTCCCTTCACAACTCTACTACTACTAAGTTCTTTCAATATCAACACGAACACAATTAATGCATTACGCAACCTTACTTTCAGTTTATTATAGTAATAATACTACAGTAATAAGCTATTAAGTAACGCAGCTCTGCGGCCGGTCACCACGTGTGGGTCAGTCACGAAGTCACGACACGACTAACGGAGCTGGTCAATGTTGGACGTTGGGAAGAGAGATGAGCGAGAATGGAACTGAGCGAGGCGAGGCATGGTGAATAGTCGGGAGTCCGTAAGAAGTAAACATGTACCAGCGGGCGTTACAAGGATGAATGAGAGGGCTGGGAATAACTGTAAAATTACTGGGAGAAGGCGGAGATGATCAGTCTTACTGCCACCCCGGGCTGAAGGCTTCAAGCTAGCGGAAGGCATTGTGGAGTTTTAGTCACTAGGATTCCGCCATAACCCTATGTTATCCCGAGACGGATGGTATCCACGACGATATCTTTATAAAAAAAAAACAAACATACAGTTACCATAACACTTCCTCCTTTATGGAAAGCCACTTAAAATGGTAAAGTAAAGAAATTACAGTAAAAATCGGTCAACAGTCAAGATGAGCTAAGCTAGCAATGAGTACTGCTCAATAAGACGTCGTCCAAACATGTCATACCCTCGAGCGGCACTAGACAAGCCTGTGACCTGCACTTTCGAAATGCTCTTAATATGGTCAAATTGGTCAGATAAGCGTTAGAAGGGAAAGTGTTTGTACAATTTTATGGTACTTTGTGCAAGGCATGTTTTTTTTAAATATTTTTATTATGTGATGGCAAATGAGTTGACAGCCTGTCTGAGGTTACCACCGCCAAAGGACATGCAATACCAGAGGCATCGCAGTTGAAATTTGTTGAAATGTCTAATGTGTCCATCATTCAAACCAGAACACAACAACGCTACTTAGGCTCTAGACGGACTGCATTTCAACTGCACTCTGACTGCAAATTTGCAGTTAGAATATAGTTAGTAAGACTGCAAACCAACTATGCAGCCCGATTGCAGTCGGAGTGCACTTGGCGTGCAGTTCCAACGCCCGCACGTTGACTGCAGGGACTAACTGCATTTGAACTGCACGTCGACCGTGCAGCTAGCTTCTGCAGTCGAACTTCTACTTATGAAACTACTGCAAAGGCTTCGGTAGTTTAATAATACTGCAAATACAAAGTGGTAAAAATAAAAAGTGCCTTTTGCACGTTCTGTAAAATACGCTAGAACTAATTGCCCCTCTAACGGGGTCATTAGAGTAATAAGAGCGGCATTAGTAAGTACCATCTGAAGTCGTGTAATTAACGTTTTTACTATTGGCCCATGTGAAGTTCTAATATTAAGGTGGAAATAATAAGACCCCTCTTCTAACGTGGAAAAATAGTGTCGGGATCCAGCCAAAAGAAGTCTACATTAGTTTAATTAAGTTATTTGGTATTCGCAAAATTCTCGCCTACTATTTCAACAGATGGTAGACAGTTGCTCCATGTAATTCTTGGTCAGATCATCTGACCACCATAACGCAGTAACTGGATAACACATACCCCTTGGCAAGACTGATGTTGATTTTCTGGCTCCTGGCTATCCGTAACGGCAGTCAAATGCCTTAAAATGACAGCCTGGACCAAAAGCTTAACGTACTTACCGACGCACGAAAGGCCCCTCGTGGTAAAATAAAGAAATCAAGTCCATGATATGTGGCAACTCAGTAACAAACCGGTGTCCAGATATAATGTTTGATTGGTTGACTGTTTGTTTATTAAGTAGGATTTTAACATAAACTACGAAATATAACCTAACGTTTCGGGGAAAACAAACGTTCTGTAATATCCATGTTTACCCAACCTTAAGCAAATAAATCTATGCGAATTGATTATCCAAGTTTGACTTCCGATATTAGTTATTGACGACCCAAATGGCACAGCCTGTTTCCAGATTGAGCCAAATATTTGGGTGAACAAAACAGAAATTGGATTGACGTCTTCTATCTGAATATTACGCTCTACACAGATATTTTGGAACTCAGTTCCGTATCGCGCGTTTGGCGGATGGGAGCTTGCTACACGGGAAAAAGTGTCCGACCAGGGACACTTTGTTTTTACAGATGGCCAGTGTGTTTTGAAAAGATCTCGATAGGGTGACGAATAAACCGACAAGAATATCATCCATCAGTTTTTATTTTTATTGTGCCTGTAATTATATAGCAAAAGGAAATAAAATATATAAGTCGTTCCAACCAGCTGTCCCACGACACCTATCGTTTTTATTAATAATTATTTAATCAATTATCGAGTATGTCCAGTTATCTACTGCAGTGATAGTGATATAAAACATGTTTATTTGTTTTTAATTGAAAGCTATTAACGAGGTACACAGAAAGGGACAGCTGTAATAGGTGTGGTTTTGTAATAAAATTAAGTATTATTTGATCGGAAAATTACCTATTTTGTGATCGGGGGGAAAACTTCAAAAGGCGCCTGGATTTTGGGGTAAAGAGCTGGGAGAGTGGGAATTTTAGCTCACTAAAGACACCCCGCTGATCATCAGCACATGAAACCCGCCACGACCTCTTAAAAGACAACCCTGGAATCCGCTCGGTGGAACGCCTGTTAGGGCATATCCCTGGGGCGGCTGGAAAAGCACCCACCTTTAACATAAATTTCAGCAGTCATAGTAATTGCCAAGTAAACAACTTCAAAGTCAGAATACGAGAGGTACAATGACATGGAAAGTTCATAATCTACTATCCATTTCCCCCACTGAAGGGTTTATATCTTTCACATAAAGCAGATGATTAAAACATTCTCCGCTGATTGGTAGAATCAATTATACACTTTCTTCTCGATTAGTCGTTTGCAGCATTTCCGCGGAGTTATTCACCGTAGTGAAGACTTTTCTCGGTATGATTAACTAGATGTGTCCGGTGTGAACCGGTTTTGATTATTTATGAGAGGTGTGAATTACTAGAGTGGGAGAGAAGTATGTAGAAAGGATGTGTGAAGTGTTTACATACTTAAATCATCATCCACAAGATCCTGAGGCTCCTAGACAAGAGACATTCTATCAACGAAATCGAAGCGGTAGTGATTGGAAAATATCAAGAGTGTATGGGATTGCCAAGCGCTATGGCAATATCAAGTGATCCATTCTTAACATTTTGGCATTTCGACCACCGCCATCGCTGACATTGAATGACATTTTGTGTAGTGACTACGGAATGACTTAGTTGGTTTAGTTTAGACGTGCTGTTTCCGCGACTCCAAGTCCATCGCGTATTTTGCGAACGGAATGACTTATTCTTATACATAAACCTAGAGTTCGTGCTAGTACTGCCACATGGCAAGATTTGCATTCATACTAATATTATAAATGCGAAAGGAACTCTGTGTGTGTTACCTTTTCACGCTTAAACAGCTGAACCTATTTAGATGAAATTTGGTATGGAGATAGTTTAGGACCCTGGAAAGGACAAAGGATAGTTTTTATCCCGGTAATTATCCTTAAGGGGGTGGACAGGGGGGTGTGGAAGTTTCTTTAGTGAACTAATAATTTCACAAGTAAGTCCTACAATATTGCAGCGCGATATAAAAAATAGGCTATTTGCAAACTAATGCTATGCAGACGAAGTCGCGGGCAACAGCTATTAAGAACATAAACACAATAAAACCGTCGGCAAAAAAAAATACAGTTAAACACCTTCCATATAGGGGAACACCGCTAGAGGGCTTACCGGAAGTTCCGCCATCTTTGTCCCGAGCCGGATGCGAACGGAAACACGCGCGGGAAATCATAACGCCATATTGGATTGTGGTTGACATAAACTACCGTATTGAGCGAGTCTATGGCCTGACTTATGGAAAGTTGTAGTTCTTGCGCGGTTTATGTTGCGATTTACTTGATGGACGATTTCGTTCCGACTTAGAATAGAATTTATAGGCAAATATATCGATATTAAGCCGTCTGGTTAGACTGGCGACAGACCGCAACATAGTTAAGAAAAGCTAGTAAAATGAGATTAAAACTAAAGATGACAAGGTTTCCTTCTAATAAATAGCAATCGTTCGTCATCATAGGCGACCGATATTATGGCAGTAACAGACGTTAAGGATTTTGGTCAGTCTAACAGATCTGAAGATAGAACTGAGCAGGAAGTAAAGTCATTTATTAAAAATAGGCTGACAAACATCATTTGTTGAACATCCAATAAAGATATTCCCCAAAACGCATGGCCATCACCACCTCCTATTGTTTTAGCTGGGCAGAAGTGGCGCAACTAACTCCACAGAAACACATATGTATGCTAAGTTGGAAGTACTAGTAGGTTTTTTTCTATTAAATAGATACAAAGATAGCTCAAGCGGTCAATAACACGCTTACAGATTGTAGGTAAACATAACAAATCTCAAGACTGAGCTGCGCAGCGCGAGGTCACGGCAGCGTGGGCGCAAATGACAAAAGATCAGTGCATACGTCGCGACGAATGTGGAGTAACGAGGATATGACTTCATGTTATACTTTATTATCCAATTGTGGCGGATGGCAAGGTTGCCTGCTTACTGCTGTGTAGGCTTGATTACGTTCTAGAAGTAATAGAAGATATAGGATGGAATGAGAACCTTGAGGTCGTCAGCCAAGTTAACGTCACTCTGCTTTTATCCTGATTTATTTGGGGTCGCTGTTGCCTGACGTGCATCTTCATAGGCCGTCAACTCAATCACTTGCATTCTCGCAATTTTGTCTTAGATACAGAAGATGGCACACCACTGGCAAACACTTGCAACTTAAAGCTGGCCTAGCATAGTACAGCGTTTCATTAGAATGAGAGGCCAGCTTACCTCCTCTACAAAAGGCATGCCATACATCTTATCGATAGCTTCTTTGGTCTTTTCTCAATGAAACAGCCATCCTCCTGTCACATTCATACTCAAAATATACGTCAGGCGTCACGTATGTTAATGTAATATTCTCATAACCGGCTAATATTGATGGTTCACGCTTCTATAGGCACCCCATATTTGTGACAGCATCGAGCCAGTGATTCGAGCACAATAAGGAAACACAAATAAGGTGCATCCTGCCAAAATCTAGGAGTATGCAGGAAACACAACATAGGAAGGATAACGCCAACAAGCGGCAATTTTTATGGCACAACTGAGTTTTCGTTTTTTCTGTCACTGACATGGCAATCTGCTTCTTAATTTCGCTGTGCCACAACATATAAAAGTTCAGTTACTATGGTAGATAAGGCAAGATGGACAGACGAAGAAAACGATGGGCGACATCGCAAACGTCACAGAGAAAGATGTCGAAAAGGAAAACGAGTAATGGAGGAGGCTTTTACCCACAAGGGATCACTTGTGGAAGGCTAATAACGCTGTACAACTAATAGCAAACTATTGCAGGTTTAGAACCTGGCTGTATGTAGCTTATTCCTTTGGTGCTACAACCCTTTGTGGGCCTTGCCTTCTCAACTCAACGATCTTCTTTCATTTCGCTCTGTCTCTGGCCTCCCTTCGCCAAGGGTTTTCCTTCCTATTATCTTCAAATCTTTCCCTACACAATTTTTCCAAAGTTTCCTGGGTATTTTCGGATTCGCAGTCCACTTTGACATGGCTTTATAGGCTCTGGTGTCACCCATTCTTTCGAGGTGACCTGCCCATCTGAACCTTTGTGACTTATAGAACCTGACAATCGATTCTTTATCGGTGGTCATTTTAGGTTAAATACTACAAAGCTACATGCAGTGTGCGTGAAGAAACAAATAAATCATACGAACATTATTCAAATACTTTCATTCGTCAACACTAATGGGGTTGGCCGGTGAAAACTTTATGTAGATGGCGCTAGCATAGCTTTCACCTGTCAAGTTTGTGTTGTATTTTGGCTTCACTTGTTGACTGCGTTTTTTTTATATTATTGAAAGAACTGTTGTGAAAAAACATGTATTCGACTTGGCGAATAAGTGAGTTAAAAGCTGAATTGAAAAAACGAGGTGCATCTTTACAAGGAAGGAAAGCAGACCTTGTCGACAGGTATAACCTTAAAACTATAAATCACACATTTTCCCTTCTAAATACATGATTTTGAAAGAGTGATTGCTAGCTTGGTTCTTGTTTTCCTAATGTACTTTGATACAAAACATTTTATCGAAAGTAGTTAGTGCCTTTTAAGTTTTTTCTATCAAAACTGAACTCAGTTGTTTTGTTTACAGATTAGAGCTGTATGACCGGAATTTTAACTTTGGAAACACAGGAACTCAGTCACGATGATCCCCTAATGGATGGTCCTCCCTCTAGCATGTATCGGGACATTAACAGCAATACTGCTCTACCACCACTAACAAAGATGCTTATATATTTTTGAAGTAATATATGTTTCAAGAGATGAGGAATTTATTTCTGTGATGTTAGAAAAAGTTGATAACTTTTATAACAATTATTTTAAACAAGCCATTTTGAATAAATATTTATATAAAAAATTATGACTTAATAAAAAAACAAATTAATAATAAATAAGCTGTACCTCTAATATGATTTTTTTTGGTTGATTTCATTAGTAAATTATTTGTTATTAAGGTGTGAAAATAAAACTAATAAACATAATTATTTGATTTTTTTTTAATTATTCACAATAGGAAATTTAATAATAAATAATAATAATATAAAATAATAATAATATATATAATTTATTTTTTTATTTTTAATTATTCGCGTTAGGAACTGGTCTTCAACCGACATACCGACTACTTGACTCCAGCGGAATTTCAAATCATTTGCCATTGGTAAAAGAGTATTGAGCACTAGATTTAATTTTGAGTAGGATTCTAATCCAGTGTAAAACATAACTGCCTCGTCATCTGTGAACAATAAATCTGTAGAAAAGATTCTTAATGTGGCACTTGTCTGTGTTCCTGAAGACTTATATTGAGCCGGGTGAGGGATTGTTTTCTCTAGTTCTTCAGTTACCTCTGCTTCTATGTATTGTTCACTGACAAAATCCGGTGTGTTTGTGTGATGATCTTGGGTAGAAATATATACATTTTCAGGAAGACTCATATCTTCTGAACTGGTACTTTGCACAGCTGATGTGTCTGTCTCTTCAAAAAGTGCTTTTTTAATATTTCGGTTTGATAACCGCTCTTCTCGAGCTTGAGCTTCTTGAGAAAGAGTTTTAGTAGTCCAGGGAAACAATGTTGGGACTGCTGTTTTTTTCAGGTAACGGTGCTTGTTTTCAACACCTAGAAACAACCAAAAAGGATAAAGAACACATTTTGATTATGGTGCTGAATATTTTAGAATACAATTTATTGACGTACCTGTGTAGAAACTAGTTCTATGGTAATCTGTTTCCGAGAAATGTTTACGACATAACCTCGAATTTTTTTCCGGCTTGAAGTTTTGTCTCCTTATGGCTTTTAGCCACTCTTTTCTCATTGCTGAATCTTTAGGAAACTGGTGCGCACCTATTTCCTTACAAAAAGGTACTTCACAGATCTTTGGCATTGTGAAAATAATTACTTTATCAAAATCTTCATACAAAATTCTTGTATTATGGTTAAAGCTATGCTAGCGCCACTTTGACAGATGCCAACCCCATTGCCGCCTGCATAATTCGAAGTGATGCAACTGCGAGTATTACGAACGACTCATTATGTTTTCCATCGCCCACCATCGCGCGTAACAATTTTGCATACTTTTTTGCATCTAGTGCATATTCATATCGCATATTGTTAGTACTTTATTATTTTTTATCATTGCTGTGTATGTGGGTCTAAGGAGCTCGTGGCTAAGAAATAATAGCTAAACGGGTCGATCTTCAAGGTTAAGCAACGCATGCCGAGGTTGATCCGTGGATGGATGACCATCTCAACATAGCGAGATTCCTCCGTGCCTCGGAAAGCATGTTAAGCCGTTGGTGCCGTGTCATTTGTAGATTTTTGATATTCGGTACGGGTAATCAGAAACCTGACATCAATCTTGTCAAGGGGTATCGTGTTACCCAGTTACTGGGTTTTGGACGTCAGATAGGCAGTCGCTCCATGTAAAATACCGGAACTCAGAATCCGGTTAGACTGCAAGCCGGCCCCAAAATAATTGGGAACAAGCAGGTAGATTGCCTATTCATATATCGCATATTGTTAATAATTAAATTAATTTCTATCAATTCTCTGTATGTGGGTCGTCAGATTGTGCCCACTAGAAGTCCGTAAGTGTGATTAGAGTTGAAGTCGTAAAACTTATTATGACAATGATTAAACCTTTGATCCTTCAAGGGCTTGGTAGATTTACACTACGCAGTTAGCAAGTGACGTATAAATGGTATCTATGTTTACAATAACATGACTCCTCCATGACCCTTCAAGATGGAAAAACTGAATAACACTTTGCTCTACCCAGGACCTCAAGTTCAACAGCTGCGCTTGCGACCACTTCTTCTTCCTCTTTCTTCTTCTTTGCAACCACTAGACCAGATAGACAGATCTTTAGTACTCCGGAGTTAATAATTCGTACGAATTCGAGTTCGTACAGTTTCCCGAAGATAAACATTTTCAAAAAACTGTGAGTTCCATCTCGACGGCCGGGAATTGCTAGGGCGCAGATATCATGGAAAGTGCCAGAATAGAAAAGAGGCCTTATACCTTTTATTTTTGTTTTAAATTGTTGATAGGCTTGCGCTTGACCACAATCTCACCAGATGGTAAACGACAATGTGGTCGATGTGGTGATGAAGCACGCTTGCCTAGAAGAAACCTATTCACTCTTGACTTAAAGACTCCCAGGTTGTAGCTATCAGGAAATACAGACTCCGGCAGGGAATTCCACTTCTTTAATTATCTAGTAGTGATCCGGTCCATTCGGGCTGTAATGATGAAATAAAAAAAAACACTTTTCCAAATGCTCAAGTTGTTACTTTTTATGGAAAACAGCAAGTTCTAGAAGCTTATAATGTATGTACTACAAAATAAGTAGCTACTCATCACGTTATTAGAGATGCTACGCTAAAACCCGTTTCTTATAAACACGATACATCGCATGCTAGCACATATTATGTAAATGACAATGACGATTTACTTTAACTGCCGTAACAACGCATATGTCCACAGGTAAGTACTTTTGAGAGCACATAAATGTTGACAAGAGGCTCTAGACCACTTGTCTATCAACGAAAACTTCGCGCTAGCTATTGGAACAAGTACAATTTAAAAACCATCGACACATTTTTATTCCATGCTACATAATGTTTCTAGTAGTAGACATGCTTCGATCGACAATCTATTGAACACGTAATTATGACACGATATCTTGCGAAAACACCCTGATTCAAACAGTAAGACGCCCATTACTTTTGAACCGATTTTCATCAAACATAGCTAAGAACACTCGATAAAGTCACCTTTCAATCAAAACTAAATCAAAATCGTTTCATCGGTTTAGGACCCATGATGCCTCAGACAGATACACAAACAGACAGGTACACACGTAAAATTTTAACACTTTTTTAACACTAAATAACAAAAATGTCTGTAATGTCAAGCACGATCGAAATGTCACGTGATTGATTCCTTACATTTAGGCATTTCGACCATCGCCATCGCTAACATCAAATGACACTTTTCTATACTCCATTTGAAATAACATTAGAAAATTTTACAACCTCTTTTTACAGTCCGTTCAACCGATTTTGTGTTCTATCCCGTAAATAGAAGGATGACATGAAAAGCATAAACATGTTACCAATACGAACTGTTTAATACAGCTGCCATTTGTCATATCACCAACGAAATAGAAGTCAAAATCGGTTGAACGGGCTGTAAAATGGGATTGTCTAATGTTATATCAAATGGAGTATAGGGCCACAGATGTTGGTATTATTCTACAGTTTCAAGTAATTTTCCACTGTTCAGTATTCACAATTGATAGAATACATGCATCCATCATACATAACACTGTGTTTATTACTCAGTTTTATGGTGTTTCCTGAAGAATGACATCACTTCTGTAGTTTATATTGCCTGCATCTTAACAAGCTTGTTCAAATAAAGATAAAAATAAAATTTCTTCTCTTTATTTTAATTTGCTACTGTTTTAAAATTAAAATTATGAGTATTTGTATATTTAAAATTCAAATGAGTGCGGCTGATTCTACATTTAATTAGATAGGAGCAAAAAAGGCCAAAAGTTTATTTTAACTTAGATAAAGTATCTTCCTACAATATAAATTTTATGAAAAGGAAACAGTCAGGTCCTAGGTGACATTATTAAGATGATGACTACTCTTACAATTTAATATTACTATACACTGTAGTATAAAACACACATAATGCAACATTGCTCATCCCGCAAAGCAAATACCGTGATAATTTATAGCCTATATGTTGCTATGAAGCCTTAGTGCGAGTTTTAACTAACGCTCAATCGCGTTAACGTAAACGTCAATTTGTATTGAAATTGGATAAGCGCCTTCTAGGGACGATAAAAAGAAACTTCTTTTTTTGTATACATTTTGTCATAAGATATCGTTTATGTTGTCACGAGTGAGTACGTTAAAAACTCGGAATAAGCACACTGATCTCTAAGGAATGTATATTATTATGCAAAATATGAACAGAATCTGTTCAGTACTTTTGGCGCCAATTGAATGCATTGCAGTAGACAAGCAGACAAAAATCTAAAAATAAATTGCTTCAGGATCCTTCAATACCCCGTAGCTTTAACTGATTCTTAGAAATATTCAATGTACAGTTTTGACGTCTCTACTATTTTACTATATGTAAATGCGAAAGTTTGGATGGATGGATGTTTGGGGCTGCGGAGGTGAGCATGGGTGCCTATCGCTTGTTATACCAGGCCCCTCAGAAAGTATTGCGAAAAAAAGTTTTTATATATGGGAGACTGGCCAGTTATAATGTTTTTCGAAAATATGATTATTTGTAAGTAAAAATAAGTAAGTTCCAATTTCAAAATTTCCCTCCACATTTTTTGCGAGTTAATTCAAAGTATTGTGTCTCACTGAAATATGGATCTGCGCCGGGAACATTTTAGAGCTATGATTTTATACGATTTCAAGTGTCGCCTGAAACCGGATGAATCGTACGATAGACTTCAAATGGCATTCATGGATGAAGGCCCTTCCAAGGCAACCGTGTATCGTTGGTATAACGAATTCAAGCGCGGTCGACCAACTTTGGGGGATGACGAAAGAAGCGGTCGCCCTTTGACGGCTGTTACCGAAGAAAACGTGCTAGCAGTGAAAAATTTAATCCAAGACAATAGGCGAATTACATATCAGGAGATTCAACACATATTGAAGATTGGATCGGGAAGCGTTCACGAGATTCTACACAGCCATCTTCGCGTGAGGAGGATAGTATCACGCTGGGTGCCGCACAACCTCACCGATGCTCAGAAGCAGGCCCGGGTGGAATGGTGCCGTGATATGCTTAACAAATTTGAAGCAGGCTCGTCTCGGCGTGTTTACGACATCGTTACAGGTGATGAGTCCTGGATTTATCAATACGACCCAGAAACCAAGCGCCAGTCGACTGTTTGGGTGTTTCAAAATGAGCCAACGCCTACCAAAGTAAAGCGATCTAGAAGCGGGGGTAAGATTTTGATCGCTAGCTTTTTTAATTTGACTGGCCACTTGGTATCAATTCCCTTACGGGATCAAAGAAGCATTAATGCCGAATGGTATACTACCAAATGTTTGCCAGAAGTTTTCTCTGTTATAAGCAACAAGCGACCAAACACAGGGCTCCGCGGGCTACTGCTCCACCACGACAATGCACCTGCGCACACCGCACTCAAAACGAGGGACTTCCTGGACAGCACGCCAGTCAAACTCCTGGGTCACCCTCCTTACAGACCTGATCTAGCACCGTGTGACTTCTTTTTATTCCCAAAAATAAAAAATCAGCTCAAAGGGATACAATTTTCGTCGCCGGAAGATGCGCTGGCTGCGTTCGAGCAGGCTGTAAACGAGGTGTCTGCGGCGGACTGGAAAAAGTGTTTTGAAAACTGGTTTAGGCGCATGAATCTTTGTATAGAGGCTGGTGGAAAGTACTTTGAAAAGATTTAATAAAAATATATGTACGTATAGAACATTTTTTTTTAGTTTCGCAAAACTTTCTGAGTGTCCCACGTATAAGGGCGAAGGGGTTGCACTTCCCGCAGCGCCGGAGACAATGCAGAAGCAACTTTAGTGTTTTGAGGTTAGTTTCCGTTTTTTTTTTCTCAATATCGGTGCTTTATCTTAGAACGTTAGTTAATATGAAAATTAGGTCAACTGAACGTTATATAAAAAGAGTATTATACTAATTGAAAATTATATGAAATTAATGATATACTAAATTTTATTATAGCAAATGTAGGTTATATGAAATATAACATTAGATCACATTAAATTAGGTTATTTGTTTTTATAGCATATGAAAATTATATCATTTCAAGTGATATTAATGGTAATGCATGGATTTCTTAACATACTTTTCGGTCAAAGTAACTGTGCACCTGGCGCTGTCACGTCACTATGTCGTTCGACAGAACTATGGACAGGACGAACGCGGGGCTCGCGCGAGTATGCGGGAGTGGGGTCGCATTACAGCGAGGTGCACACTTGTACAGTTGTTTTAACCGTTTTGTAACACACCAATAGCAACGCAGCGGTGGTGTGTACAGTTACACGCCTGCATTCCCCGAAGGGTTTGGCAGTAGTGCGCCTATAGTACAGTAAAAATCCTCGCTCTGTTTTGCCTCCCAAAACAGTATTCTCATTCAGCTCTTACAGAAAAACGAAATCATAATGACAAGAGCCGCGTCGCTTCTTACATACTAATTGAGTTAGCCACACTTGACGCGTCCTTGAGACTGTAACGCCACCGGAGCATGACTGTATCGTCTGCTTGTGGATCGTACAAGACTGTTACGTTTCATACCGGTGGCTCTGCTCTCGTTATATCAGATATCAGATATCAGTTAGCCGACTGTGGAGATGGCAAGCTGTTACTTGAGCATTTACTGTATAAGGTGTCGACATTTTTAAATATAAAATGTAACAAAACCCCGACATATTTTTATTTCATACTAAATAAATTTTCTAGTAGTAGACACGCTTCGATCGACAATCTATTGAACACGTAACTATGACTTCTGATCCAAATAGTACCTACTAAAAAAACATAACTTTAGAACGAACCTATTTTCATCAAACATAGCTATAGCAATGTTCTTAAACATTCGATAAAGTCACCTTTCAAGCAAAAACACGAAATCAAAATTTGTTCATCCGTTTAGGAGCTATGATGCCACAGACAGATACATACGTCAAACTTATAATGCCCCTCTTTTTCGGTCGGGGGTTAAAAAAGAAACCCAGGCACTGCCTTTAAACATAATTCTCAACTCATTATCTTGCTCTTGTTCTAATTTATTTTGTAAGGCGCTAAATGTTGATTTGTTATTCTATTCTTCTCTATTAGTTGTCATCCCCGGAGAATTATATAGACGGTACATTTATACAAACTGAACTGTTTAGGCCCAGATGGCCACATTTATTTCAGCGTCAGAAAGAGAAGAAAATGTTAATTCTTACCTAGCAGAAATAACCTTAGCAAACAACAAGTCACCATTTTAGTTTAGTGCAGTAATGATACATCAACACTATCAGCCATAAACGATGACGTCACTGCGCCAATTGAGATAAGTGGATCAGCAGAACAGTTAGATCATATCTAAGTTTGAGCTGTGTACCAATTACCACCACATCTTGTACAAAAGGTAGCCTTGTGTATATTTTCACTCAGTTTCTTCATGCAATTCTGTTGGTATGGTAGATTCGAATAATCTAGCATTGCTGGCCAGTTGGTAACACCGCGACTTACAAGTTGTAGGTCGTGGGTTCGAACTCCAAGCAGGTGGTTCACTTTGTGTAAATTATTTCATCACCAATTCCCTCAAAACGGTGAAGGAAAACATAGTGAGAGAACCGGACTTTTATTTTTCCCACTGCTGGGACACAGGCCTCCTATCTGTGAGAGGGAATGGGCCACAATCCACTCCGCAGGCCCAGTGCGGGTTGGTGGATGGCATGTCATGTCTCCTCACGATGTTTCCTTCACCGTTTTTAGAGCAGTGGTGACTGGTGGTGAAATAATTTACACAAAGTAATGTGCCTGCCTGAGTTCGAACCCACGGAAAGTTACAATATTAGGTAGGATATTCATGTTTTGCCGTGAAGCGTACAGCAGTAAAACATAACTTACCTTTAGAGGAAGTTGGGTAAACACAAACTCAAGACGTCGCTAAGCCTTCTGTTACTATTTCATCATATTATTTAGACAATATATGTTTTTTAGTATGTGTAATGTTTGCAATGATTAATTTGTGTGTTCGTGTCTTGGTTTGAAAATGTGGGGTACATCCGGTGAGTGAAAGAATGGTTACGAAATAAATTAACAAGATAGTTTTTTGGATAAACAGAAAATAAAATTATTATCAGTTAAAGATGAGAAATGAGACGCTTTTTTTGAATAACTGGAATTAGTTGTTGGTTTAAGAAATCCCATGGATACTTTTCCACAAAACCAGACGAAGTTTTTAGTTTTTGGGGTTCCGTACCCAAAGGGTAAAATCGGGACCCAATTACTAAGACTACGTGGTCCGTGTCACAGTGTTTTATAGACCCAAAAAGTGACATCGGCTTTTTATTGGCTATTTTTACGTAATAGTTCATAACAAATGCACGAGTAGAGCTCCCATGTGTCCTTGATTTAAAAAAAAAAACGTAAAGTTTTCGTAACCTTGAAGCTCAAAAGACGTAAAAAAAATCGTAAAAAAAAATCTGTACTTAAACGAGCTTTATTCGTATTGCAGGTTTATGAAGCAACTGAAGGAGAAAATTATGCCGTAAAATCCGTTAAAGGTCACGAAAACTTTGCGATAAAAAAAAACAAGTATTCAAAATTGGCACATGGGAGTTCTACTCGTGCATTTGTATTGAACTAGTAAGTAGACATAGCCAATAAAAAGCCGATGTCACTTTTTTGGGTCTATAAAACACTGTGCGTCTGTCTCATGAACCGTGATAACTAGGCATTTAAAATTATCACAGATGATGTATTTCTGTTGCCGCTATAACAAAAAATGCTAAAAACAGAATAAAATAAATATTTAAGTGGGGCTCCCATACAACATACGTGTTTTTTGGAACCCTTCGGGCGCGAGTCCGACTCGCACTTGGCCGGTTTTTTAATACGTATCTGCTTTGAGTACGAATTTTCGAATATCAGATATTTGAAGACATGGTGAGTTCGATGTTCAGATCCGAGTAATCTGAGACCTACGCCAAAACCTTGCCAAGTTACATGCCGGAGACTAATAGCAATGTAAACACGGGTGTACCCCATTGTTGCCAAGTTCATTACCGCGATGTACGGTACAGCGAAAGTTTACTATCGCGACGTTCGTTGTTGCGAAAGTTCTTAACTGCGATGTACGTTACTGCGAAAGTTTACCATTGCGACGTACGTTGTCGCGAAAGTTCTTAACTCCGATGTACGTTACTGCGAAAGTTTACCATTGCGACGTACGTTCTCGCGAAAGTTCTTAACTGCGATGTACGTTATTGCGAAAGTTTACCATTGCGAAATACGTTGTCACGAAAGTTCTTTACTGTGACGATTACAGTTTCGATAACACGCTATTGCGATTTAGGTCATCTAGGAGGGTTGCTGATACTGGTGATAGTGGCAATATTATATTATTGGACATGACTAAAAAATTTGCAAAAATTGTAAGTAAATTTAATTATAATTGAACCAAAAGATAATAATAATAAAATATACATAAACAAAATTCATGTAATTATCTATCTAAGCCAACTTATTAATATAAAGGATGTATTCCTTTAGGTTAGGTGTATTTACAGAGAGAAAACTATACGTTTTTATGTCTTATTTATGTAGATACCTTTAAACGAGCAATTCTCGTATATATGTAAATATATATACAATCTGAATTTTGGAAATGGCGCCAACGATTTTCATGAAATTTAGTATGCAGGGCCTTTCAGGAGCGATAAATCAACCTAGCTAGGTTTAATTATTAGAAAAATCGTTTTCTATATTTTCACCCTTGTAGAGCTCGGTCGCCCAGGTACTGTAGATTAAGTATCTAGTGTGCGATATACTTAGACAGGCACCTACATGAATTTTTCTTTTGTTCCATTTAAAAGTTTGGTTCAATTGTAATTAAATTTGCCTACAATTTTTGCTCATTTTTCAGTTATGTCCAACACTATAATATTTCCACTATCACCAGTATCAGCAACGCTCCTAGATGTCCTAAATCGCTTAAGCGTGTTATCGATACTGCAATCGTCACAGTAAAGAACTTTCGCGACAGCGTACCTCACAATGGTAAACTTTCGCAGTAACATACATCGCTGTAAAGAACTTTCGTGACAACGTACTTCGCAATGGTAAACTTTCGCAGTAACGTCCATCGCAGTTAAGAACTTTCGCGACAACGTACGTCACAATGGTAAACATTCGAAGCAACGTACATCGAAGTGTTGAACTTTCTCAATAACGTACATCGCAATGGTAAACTTTCGCAGTAACGTACATCGCAGTAAAGAACTTTCGCAACAACGAACGTCGCGATAGTAAACTTTCGCTGTACCGTACATCGCGGTAATGAACTTCGCAACAATGGGGTACACCCTGTAAACACACAAAGATGCAATTATCTATTTAAATGACATGCTACGTTTACATACAAAGACTTATCTGTTTTCCTGCTTGTAATCTGCTTATTTACATAATACCTGCTTGGGCACGAATAACTTAAATAGGTATCAGATCACGCGCTGAGTCTTCAAGGAAAACTGTGGAATTTGCAGTAACAAGAGGCTGACATAGGCTACTTTTAATCCCTGTATTCCTACGGGAATGGGAACTACGCGGGTGAAACCGTGAGACGTCCGCTAGAAGACTTTAAAAAATATGATTGGGGGCCGACCCCAACATAATGAGAAAAGACTAGGAAGACCTATGTCTTCCTAGTCTTTGATATAGCAATGACTTCATTTCATCATCATCATTTCAGCCGAAAGACGCCACAGCTGAACATACAAGTGTCGCCACATTGACCGGTCCCACGCGTCTCGCATCCAGCGGATGCCCGCAACCTTCACCAGGTCCTAGGTTGACCTGGTGAAGGTTGCGGGCATCCGCTTCTAACGCATCGTCTACCGGTTCGCGGTCGTCACTCCAGAACTTTTCGGCCCTATCGACCACCCGTTCTGCGAGCAATGTGCTCTGCCCACTGCACACTTCATTTCATCATCATCATCATCATCATCGTCAGCATATTAATATTCCCACTGCTGGGACACAAGCCTCCTCTCTGTGAGAGGGAATGGGCCGAAATTCCGAAATCCTCGCGGGCCCAGTGCGGGTCGGTGGATGTCACATGTCTTCGAATTGTTGGTTCTAGGAAATGCCAGTTTCCTCACGATGTTTTCCTTCACCGTTTTGAGAGCAGTGGTGATGAAATGATTTGCACAAAGTAAAGCGCCTGCCTGGGCTCGAACCCAAGAACTACAACTTGTAAGTCGCGACCGGTACCACTAGGCCAGCACTGCTGTCTTCATTTAGTTTCAAGTAATAGGTACAAGTGGGTAGTGAATAAGTGAGTAGGCTCGCTTGCACCACAGCGCTAAACGAATTCTAAACATCGCGATGTTTATCAGAAATAGAACGATGCATCGTTCTATTTCTGTCAATCGTTTGTAATTGACAGAGACGGTATGATGTTTTGTTTATACCGGCTTTAGGAATAAATTTACATTGGAGAGGAATACTAAGGGATTCTAGAAGAACTTGCTATCCACTTTATGAAACACTAGCTGTTGTCCGCAGCTTCGTCTGCGTAGCATTAAATTAATACTTCGAACAGCATTTTCTTTATATCGCGCAATAATATTTTAGATGTATTTCATTAGTTCACCATACAAACTTCTATCCCCCTGTCCACCCCCTAAAGGTTGATTTCCGGGCTAAAAACTATCCTATGTCCTTTCCAGGATCTCAATCTATCTCCATACCAAATTGCATCTAAATCGGTTCAGCGGTTTAAGCGTGAAAAGGTAACAGGCAGACAGAGTTACTTTCGCATTTATAATATCAGTATGAATAATGGCGAAGTGTAGTTGAACTATAGGTGCACCGGGGTTCTACCTAACCCTTCGGCAAACACATTCATGATATAATGTTACGTTATGTATAAAGGACTGAACACTTAAACATTTGAGTGTGGGTTTCTTTCAATGGAACTCATTACGGTTAAGACGAAAATTAGTGCATTTCAGCAGGTTTTTAGCGCAATAGCGAGACTAACCTACATTACGGCATGAACTAGGAAGAAAATCCTTGCCGGAGTCTGTTTCCTGAGCTACAACCTAGAGGTTTTAAAGTCGAGAGTAAATAGGTTACTTCTAGGCAAGCGTGCTTCACCGTCGACCACATCATCGCTTACCATCAAGTGAGATATTGGACAAATGGAAGACTTGCTTCACCGTCGACCACATCATCGCTTACCATCAAGTGAGATATTGGACAAATGGAAGACTATCAATAATAAATAATAGCTAGGACAATATAAATAAGGTTAGTGAGAACACCACCCTACCTCGCTTTATTATGCAACTATGCAGCTATTTCAAAGTAACATCGACGTCATCGACGTACCTTCTACAAACGTATGCAAGGCACCTTGACATGCAGCCGCAAATAATATAACAACGGCTATTAAATGATACTTAAACAAGTCTTCGAAGTAATAAATCATATTGAAAAGGTATGACAATATAATGTTCGAAAACTACAGTTCTATTCATTCATACTGAGTCAAGGATCCACTAATCCAGGTGGGTTTGTGTGTTTTTGATGAAACTTGTAATATAAAAAATCTGCTGTCTCTGACAACCTTTTTCTCTTAATAAGTATTACCTACACTTGCATAACGGGATACCTGAGGCACGACAGTGCACACGCCAAGACGATGCCATTTTCATTACTCAAGTCACTTAAAACTTAGATGATGACTTCTGAGAAATCAGTAATTACTTGTGAACAGTATTTACTTAAGTCCCCCTACGTAATAGAGGGCGAGCCTATTGTTCTCAACCGAGCACAAATCCAGTCTTCGGGCTACTAATGAAAACCCAATATGCTCGACCCGGAAATCGAAACCTCATGCTCAGCTGTAACCCTTGCTACCAAAGAGGCAGTCAAAAGGAAAGTTGACCTCCTCCTTAATGATTAAACGTGACTTTGCTCACTATTTACTACTTTAATTTACAAACCCCATCAAACAACAATAGTTCGCATATTAATCATTGTCACCTTGAACAGTCGCCATGATTGTAGCACCCAGGTATATATACATGGTGGTATAGTACCTAACTAACTATAGGTGATTTGTTAATCGTTGATGTCATTCTCATATACCTACATAGATATTAAAAGGCATTTGGACCTTGCATAATGCTAATCTTCGTAAACAGTGCCGTGATATGCTACTAAAAATTATGATGCTGTTAATAACGTTTATAATTTCTTATTGTAACGAATGTGGCAACATAGAATTGTACTGAAACATAGGAGAATTGTACTGGATCGAGACAGATAAATTAAGTTAGGAGAGGTTAGACAGGCACCAGGCCCCTAGGGATGTTACGCGTATACTACAGGAACACACCTGTGGGATATAGAGGCGCGAGTGCTCGCAGAACTTTAAAAACGAAGTGAGGCAGATCGGATGGAGAGCGGCAGTGACCTGACCTGAAGTAGTGATAAGGTGGCGCAGAGAGGCGCAGACTGTCATCATAAGGCAATGTGCGGAGAGGTTGGAGACTCCCCCCGGAAGGACAGCTTCCCGTTTAGTGCAGATATTGACACTGTCCCTGGAGTTGTGGTGATGTCCCAATGCACCCGGACATCGCCGAAGGAGGAGGGAGACCAGAGGCGAGCAAAGAAGAGGAAGCCCAAAAGTGGGCCACGCTGTATGCGTCGCGTATGTCATGCCTAGCCAGTTCTCGCGGCTCACCCATCAAGGCGAAAGTAGTTACATAGGCGGAGATTTTAGTGGGTGCAAGGCCCACATAACCAAGTCATCTCCACGGACGGCGCGGTATGTGTTAGGCATTTTTTTGCCGAATAAAAAAAGGCACCAGGGATGTACCCTAACAGGCGTTGCACAGAGGGGGTTCCGGGGTGGTATTTTAAGAGATCACGGCTTTACGGGGTTTCCAAGTTTTGATGGTGATCACGGGGATGGTTTTAGTGAGGTAAACATCCCACACTCTTGGCATTTTCTCCAAAACTCCAGGCGCCTTTTGAAGATTTCTCCCGTAAATTAAAAAAAATATTGACAGGAGTGAATGATAGCATGACGGTTGACAAGGAATGGAAGAAGAAAACGACCGTCACTGACATGTTTTTGACAGCTTCCCTTGATAAACAACGACACCTGTGGCGTCGGCATTTTTAAATTGACAACGATGTTAGTCGAGCTATCAGCCGCTGTATACTGTAAACATCTCACCAAGAAAACTTATGTGGAGTGACCTTGAAGTGAACTGTCATTGCAACTAGATTTCATGCTTTGACAGCTCAGCTTTAAGTTCTCTTCACCTAAGTTTTCACGGTGAGATTTTTACAGAATAGGTCTGCAGTACCTTTTCCCCTTAATTGAGTCATGTTAAGTCAAATCGACTCTCGACTAAGAAATACTTCGAATAACTTCCTCAGACATAAACTCCCTTACAAATAAACGCAGAATAAAGTTATACCAGGTATAAACCTATGAAAATGTATGGGTATACCTTTTTTATACCTGGTATAACTTTATTCCGTGTTTATTAGTAAGAGGGAAATTGTTTAGACAAGTTCTATTTACTGCTCATTAAATCTGATAGACGTTCATATAAGGTATACATTCGTCTAGTTTTTATTCCACATTCGTATTATTATATAAAAGGATTAAGTGCCTGTCTGTCAGTCGTATTTGCCTTTTTATTTTATTACAAACTAAGGTTTATTATCGCAGCTACAAATAAGAGGAAAAGCAATTAGTTTTATCTTGTGTCTTAAGTTTATCTTGAAGAATAAACATTATGTTCGCATGCTAGATAAAATTAAGAATTTCTGAAGAAGTATGAATGAGTAATATTCTTATTTAATAAATCTTGGAATTTTCTCAGAATAAAACCTCCTGTAGCTTTCAGGTTTAAGAGGCAAACGACAGCGCTTTCCAGGTGGCTGACGCTGTGCTGTGCTGTACCCTAATTGCGCTACTATGTAGACAGTTCGAAGCACGCACGTGCCCTTTCATTTTGATAACTCAACAGTAATCATTGCGTGTTTTACGCTGTCGAGTAGACGGATTTTACAAGCTTTTTAGTAAGCGACTTCCCAAAAAAGTGGTTTTTAATTCGGATGTTTTTTTTTTTTTAACATGCAATTTATGTGCATGTGCGTTCGGTTCAAATCTTGCCACTGAATTTTAGAGCAGTTATCCTCAACCAATAAAGATGATATTTTGTGTACACGTTTGGTTTGTAGGATAATGCTATAAGTACGGTAAGCTAAAAGGCTTGATAAAAAATGTTTTTTTACCCGACTGCCGAAGGAGGGTAATGTGTTTGTTTAATTGTACAATATTATTTAGACATATCAAGCAAAGCAGGCGTGCGCCATTTTTTGAAGGTTGCTAACTAGTGGGACCACAAGTGAGTTGTCTTATAGGTATTCGAAGCAAAGGTTTTACCTGATTTTTAAACGACTTCCCAAAAAGGAGGAGGTTCTATGTTCGACTTTATGTTTGTTTTTTTTTTGTGTAATTTCACCGATATCTCCGTCAATTGTTGACCGATTTTGAAAATTCTTTTTTTATTTGGAAATTGGTCCCATTTTAATTTGGTGAAGATGTGATGAAGAACTTCGAAGATATACAACATAATTCTTCAATAAATAACGGCAAATCTCTCGGGATTACTGCAATCGCATGTCTGTTTACTGTTTATACCATTTCATAACATAACATCACGCCAGTACGCTCTTAAGGGGTACGCAGATCTCTCATTTTACCGGTTATGTTCAAGTTAAGTTAAGGTAACTTACTGAACAACTTAGGAACAACTACAAAGTGAAAAATAAAAAACCTTTTTACAAAAAAAACCACCGACTTCCAAATAAGAAAACTACAAAGAGACAAATAACTTTAGTTTTGGAAGTCGGCGTCCATAACGCAAAAAAAATGGTACCTACGAAAGACAACGACTTCCAAAGTTTTTTATTAAAGTTAACAAAGAGTGAAATATGTTAGATATTCTTTATTATACAATACACTAAGAGAAAGAGGCTATACCATGTGTCACCACGACATACTCATACGTCGAACAGCAAACGACGGCGGAACTTTCCGATAAATAAAAGAATATACGTGATTGACTCCAAACACGTGCATTGCCTCTATATCAGTTATTACAAGACCACCATGACACCACAAAACCAACATAAATTAAAATAAAACGATTCTCGTCAAATTATCAATTACCGAAAACCGGTTTGCATTCTATTAATACTAGTCGTAGTACATTACATCACAGTTTGAAATAAAGGCGAGTTGTGTGTCAATTATGTGTGACCTTCGAGGCTTAAGGTCTGCCTACCCACGTTGAGAAATTTCATTAATGCTTGTGGGAGGGACGTGGTGTCGTGTGGGGATCCTACGCGTGCCTGGAGGTCGGGTTAAAGGACGTTGGGGATCTTTTATAGGTCACGGAGATATCAATCTGCCTAGCAAGTCTAACCGGATTTATCTGATTACCAGTGTTTACATGGAGCGACTCTATAACCCAGCTGGGTAACACGGTACCCCTTGGCAAGACTGGTGTCAGATCTCAGGCTTCTGACTACCCGTATCGATTGTCAAAGGTTTCAAATGATAGCCGGGACCAACAGCTTAACGTGCTTTCCGAGGCACGGACGAAACTGTGCTATGTAAAGATGGTCACCCATCCACGAACCGACCTCGGCAAGCGATGCTTAACCTTTAAGATCGACCCGTGCAACTGTTATCTATTATTTAGCCGCTAACTCTTCAGGTCATAGAGATTAGTTTTATTTTTAATCCGTGGCGCTTGTCAACTAGGCTTACCTCTCCTGCTTGATAAGGAGGTAAGTGGAAATAATGTATTTTTTTCCTATGCCTCCGCTGTTCTTTTTTAGAGGTCCGTACCCAAATGGTAAAAACGGAACCCTATTACTAAGACTCCACTGCTGTCAGTCTGTCTGTCTGTCACCAGGCTGTATCTCATGAACCATGATAGCTAGACAGTTAAAATTTTCACAGATGATGTATTTCTGTTGCCGCTATAACAACAAATACTAAAAACAGAATAAAATACATATTTAAGTGAGGCTCTCATACAACAAACGTGATTTATTTGCCGTTTTTTGCGGTAATGGTACGGAACCCTTCGTGCGCGAGTCCGACTCGCACTTGGCCGGTATTTTTTATTAATTTCGTCGCGGCAAGACAGTAGACTCGTTTTCCGGGGCTTCTCGTATTTCTGGTGGTGGCCAGTTGCAGTGGTTGGGATTAATGTGGCGGGCTTGACCCAAGGTCTAGGGGCCGCAGGTCTTGGACTCCCAGTTCAGTGTGTACTACAGGTACATTTCTGCCTACATCTACAGGCGTGAATGCGTGATGTTATGTTTTATGAGATGAACTAAAGGGTTATCTAATCAGTAATGTGTTGGAGACAAATTTGTTGAGGACGGAGACTATACAGAAAATATATTAATAATACTAGGTTATATATGATGTATTATTTGTTTTACTTTATTAAATCCGGCAATTACATTAAATTTAGAACATACACATCACGGCTGAACCGTTTCTCATCAAACATAGCTAAAAGCACGTTCGATAAAGTCACCTTTCAAACATAAAAATAACAAAATCAAAATCGGTTCATCCGTTTAGGACCTATGATGCTAAAGACAGATACACAAACACACAGGTACATACGTCAAACTTATAACATCCCTCTTTTTCTGACGGGGGTTAAAAATATAAGAAATGTGCCCACATTTTGGAATTTCGACCACTGCCATCGCTGACTTCGAAAGATTGAAGATTTATCTTGTGCCTATAAACGTCTTCCATTCGTCCGCGAACATATCACAACCTGGATATGTTATGATTATATCCAACCGAAATCTACAAGACTTACGGCAACGCGCCATAGGTACATGGTGGACATCCCACCCATACCCACAAAGCGTTTTGCTATTACTTTCATTGTGCGTACAGCTAAGGCGTGGATTTCCATGCCGAAGTCGGTGTTTCAAGATAGCTACAACCTAGGGGTATTTAAGTCGAGAGTAGATAGGTAACTTCTAGGCAAGCTGCTTCACCGTCGACCACATCGTCGCTTACCATTAGGTGAGATTGTGGTCAAGCGCGAGCCTTGTGTTAATAAAAATAAACTAACGAACAGCCAGTGCACTAGATAAGTTCGAGTCTAGTACGTGCACAGAACAGCTGAAGCTGTCACAATCAGCTGATATTTCACAACGCATGCGTCGATTGGACACGCACTTCTACACGCAAAGGAAACATCTATGGAAATAAATAAAATTGAAGTGTCTGTTTGCAATATCAAAATAAGAGCTTCTTACTTAATGCATATGGAAGCATATGTAGAAAAACAAAATATTTCTAGTTTTCGCCTGTGTCTGTTTGATCCGGCTAACCTCCGAAACGGCTGGACCGATTTTACTGAACGGTAATTTTACTGGCAGACACCTAGATGGTTTTATAAAGAACTAGCTGTTGCCCGTGACTTCGTCTGCGTAGCATTATTACTTTGAATAGCCTTTTTTATATTGCGCTATAATATTATAGGTGTGTGGGCCGCCATACTTGAGAAATTATTAGTTCACCAAAAACCTTCTACCACTGAACTGTCCACTACAAAAACTATCCTATGTTCTGCCCAGGGTCTCAAACTATCTCCATCCAAATTTCTTTTAAATCGGTTCAGCGGTTAAAGCGTAAAACGGTAACAGACAGACAGAGTTACTTTCGCATTTATAATATTAGTATGGATAACTTAGGATATTTTAATCTTAGAAAAATAATCAGGGTTCCGCGAGATAGTTTCACAATTTGATGCGGACGAAGTCGCGGCAAATAGCTAGTCGTAAAATATATCGATATTTGACGAATACAGTTCGTTGAAGGCATTATTGGGCGTTTCTTATATGGATAAGGTCATGGTTTATTATCTGAATACATATTTAGGTTACAATGATTTGTTAAAAGGTGTTAAAGAAACATGCAAATACAAACATGTTATTTGGTGGAATACTCGTTACAACTCGGGAATATAAGTGGTGGCCTCACTGATCTTGTGGTTGCGAGCACGATTGCTTAGGTTTGATTCCTAAGTCGGGCAGTGTTATTCGGTTTTTCATTAGGAATTAAACAGTAGACAGTCGGAGATTGGATTTGTGCCCGGTATATAATTGTGAATTACCTAAATAGACCCGTAATGTTAATGTAGGTAAAGGTACCTACTACTATGCCATACCCTTCGGAGAATACAGGATTGATGTTATCTGATCAAATAATTTCAAGTAGAACGACAGCACGAAAGACTGTAACAGTGTGCTTATAAACGAGTTATCTTCTAAGTAATTAATTTTAATGAAGGGGAAAGGGTTAATTACGACCGTTAAGTAGGAGATTAACCGGTCAGCTGTGTACGTGACCAGTGGCTTACGTCTGATAAGCTTATTAGGCAGCCCAGCATACCTGGACAGATCAATCCGAATCAACCAGGGTTTGTGTATTTGAGTTTAAATGTTTGTAAACGCATCCACGATACAGGAGATATTCTTAGTGTAGAGCAACGTTATTAAAAAAAAAACCGGCCGAATGCGAGTCGGACTCGCGCACAAGGGTTCCAAACCATTATCGCAAAAAAAAAACACGTTTGTTGTATGGGAGCCCCACATTAATATTTATTTTATTCTGTTTTTAGTATTTGTTGTTAGAGCGGCAACAAAAATACATTATCTGTGAAAATTTCAACTGCCTAGTTATCACGGTTCATGAGACAGACGCACAGTGTTTTATAGACCCAAAAAGTGACATCGGCTTTTTATTGGCTAGATACAGCCTGGAGACAGACAGACGGACCGCGGAGTCGTAGTAATAGGGTCCCGTTTTTACCCGTTGGATACGGAACCCTAAAAAGCATGGCTCCAATTCTACTAATATACAACCAATAGTTTAGTGGGTAAACAAATGTGTTTTTTGACAGATTTGCCATACACTGTCAAAAACAGACAATCGACAGACCACTGAATCTCTTCTAATTTACCTTGTGTATGTGATGTCCTGATTGGCTGACCGTTTTTTATTCAATATTTTTATATGGCAAGCAAACCCTTTATCGACTATTCTGCCAATGTCTAAAGTAAACAGGAAAACAAGAGGCTATGTTGTTCTACCCTACAAAACTACGCCATACGAGACAATCACAAAAAAACAGGTAACCACGTCCTGTTTTCCAAAGCCATGTGCCTGCATCAGCCACTATTTTGTCAACATACCATGTTTTCAAACGCTTAACTAATAAGACCTAGTTTAACTAAAAACGATTGCATTCTCCACATACTTGCATTACGAACGCCTTTCTAAATAACAAACGAAGAACAACACTAGTTTGCGTCACATCACTAGCACTTATCACTGTTTGACACTGCACAGGGCACGTGGGGAGCTGACCGACTAATTGGGGGACTCGATTAATGTGTGAATTTCGGTGATTACCGACGGTGAGGGCACCACGCGTGCGGACGCGACCAAGCGTTTACCGACACTGGCTTAGAAGCGCGTGGATTGTGCGCCGAGGGACCAGTGTTGCTATAGTTAGAAATTAAATACGTACAACATTGAGCAAAGATGATAATGCTAAGAGGTGTTTCTGGTTTAAACAGAATGGATACGATTAGGAATGAGATTAAAATTAGCGCCCGTGTCAGAAGAGCTAAGGAATTAACGAATTGAGCCGGTAACCCTAGTATGGACACGTAATGTGGAGAAATGAAAAATATAAAGGCAAATATTAAATGTGGACAGGACAGGAGGATGATGAGATCCTAACGAAAACTTTGTTCTCCTGCGGACCTCATCAAATCAGTAATTGGAAAATTTATGAAGCTGTATTTGCAATCTGTACATACTACTGTACTTCGTATGACGTCGCGATTTAAGACAAGATTTTCAAAAGGCAACTGACAGATTTGAGAATTGCTTCCATAAATTATATCGTGTTAATTTATGAGTACAAACTATACAAAAAATAGTACACATAACATCTTATTCTTGAGCCTGGCAACCCCATTCACGTGGGATCACTTGTTAATGTGTCATTAGAATTACTCGACGGATGTTGTGTGTTACGTGCGCCGACTTTCGACTGCACTCACATGAGAACAGCCATGGAACACCATAGCACCGCGACCGTATTGTTATGTAGTCCTAGCAGTCTTATCTGTACCTCTGTGAATACGTAATGTACGAGTAATGGTACCTACTTACAAACATAATATCAGTCCTGCATTCCTCGAAGAGTTAGGCAGAGGTGCTCCCAGTTCACCCATTTTTTGCCAGTTATGATTTAGTAACATGTTATTAAAGAGCAGTGGTGGCCCAGTGGTATCGGCCGCGACTTACAAGTTGTAGGTCGTGGGTTCGAGCCCAGGCAGGCGCTTTACTTTGTGTAAATTATTTCTTCACCACTGCTCTCAAAACGTTGAAGGAAAACATCGTGAGGAAACCGGCATGTCCTAGAACCAAAAATTCGAAGACATGTGACATCTACCAACCCGCACTGGGCCCGCGTGGTGGATTACGGTCCATTCCCTCTCACACAGAGGAGGCCTGTGTCCCTGCAGTGGGAACATTAATAGGCTGATGATGATGATGAAATGATGAACATGTAATAGGGTACTTCAGGTTGTAGGTAGGTTCAAGCCCAGGCCGGTGCTTTCATTATCATCATATCAGCCGAAAGACGTCCACAGCTGGACATAGGCCTACGCCAAGCGTCGCCACAATTACCAGTCCCGTGCGTCCCGCAACCAGCAGATCCCGCAACCTTCACCAGGTCATCGGTCCACCTGGTGGAAGGCTTTCCAACGCAGCGTCATCCTACAGGTGTTTTATTTTGTGTAAATTATTTCACCACCACTGCTCTCAAAACGGTGAAGGAAAACATCGTGAAGAAACCGGCATGTCTTAGAAACTAAAAATCGAATACATGTGACATCCACCAACCCGCATTGGGCCCGCGTGGTGGATGGCCTGAGTTCCAGCAGAGGAAAAATTAAAAAGGATGATGATGGTTCCTCGAAGAGTTAAGCAGAGGTCATTTCGCACGTTATGCATAAGTTCCATGTAAATAGGGTACGAGCTTATTGCCATCGATCAGGCACAAGTCCGGACTTCGAGGTGCTCCTGAGGAATTCTAGATGAATATCCCGGTATATCATTTAGGATACTGTCATTATGGTTTTGGATGGCAAGCAAACCATCCAACGTAATCGAAAGTGGTTTCTGCCACCTATCTATTGATATCTCCAATACATTGCAATGTTAATGCATTGCAGAGACAAAGTTGAGAGCGCCTTTAAGAAGGTCAAGACTTCATATCTCTTCATGATTTCCACATTTTATTTAACAAATTTCTGCCACCAGCGCTGTTGTGTTCCGTAAAAGCAATTGAGAACTTTCAGCTTTGTGTCTGAGCTGAAAACACATCTATTACGCCTTTGACACTGAAGATGTGCACAGTCAGTAGCTACAACTTACCATCTGGCCACTATTTTTAACCGACTTCAAAAAAAGGAGGAGGTTCTCAATTCGTCGGATGTCTTTTGTTTGAAAGTGTATACTTCCCAGGTGCTCGCATGGTCATCAAGTCAGGATCTGATGATGGGACCCTGGAGAAATCGAGGGCCCTCCCAAATATTATAGGCATATATAGCGATTTTGGTATTTCAATCAAAAATTCAATAATTTGCACTTTTTAAGTATCATTTTGTGAAGCGAAATTGATGAAGAAGACCACAGATTCTTATCATAGACAGTTTTTTATCTCGTTTGCTATCCGGTAACACTTCTTCTTCTTAGTATCGATAATATTATGTTTGGCCCAGAATTCTGCCGCGGCAACACCACCCGGTGACGCAGTCTTAAGGTATTCATATGCACAGATGACAGGGCAAGCCGTGCAAGACGAAAGGTGGACCATGGTCTGCGGGAGACGCTGCACCAGCACTGAAGGTTGGAGCTTAATGAAAGCTTATTTAAGCTGGTAATAGAGATTACTCAGCATCCGCATGACCACTTCAACAAGATAGGGCAAATGGGAGTTGTAAAAGTTCAGCTTCGTTCTTTGATACCTTTGAAACAGCGTGTGTCAGAAACTCCATCTGCCTTATCACAGGTCGCGTACTGTAGGTAGGTCGATGACTGAAGTTCATTGGCATTGCCTGAAATTGTCTAGAATTTCAATATCTCTATTCGAGACTGTTTGGAGTCTGCGTTCTCAAACGGCTTGTATTGTAAGACGTCCTCCAGCCAGACTGATGACCTGGATAAGGTTGTAACGAAGGGGTCATTTAATAACTTTAAAGGACAATGTAGGTACCAGTGGCGTAGCTAGTCCTATAGGCGCTCGATTTCAAAATTTGTTGGAGGCTGTTCTACCGAAATACACGCTACTACGTACGGTATTACGTTTTCTACTGAAAATGTTAATGTTTCTTACAAAATAAATATCATTGGAGACTGAATTCTTCACTTGGATAACTTAAATGATTTTCAGGAACGAGGATGAAGCAAGAGTGAAACGAGAACGGATAATATCACTCAAGAAAGCGATAAGAGGTCAAGATCATTGGGATCGGATAAGTATTCATGCTTCAGTTTACTAAATTTGGGGCATAAGGATAGAAAATTAGAGTATAAGGATGCTATGAAGAAATAGGATAGATTATGGTGTCATCATAACAAATAAAGTTTAATTAATCAAAATAAAAATATCGAACCCGTTATCAAAAATAAATTTCGAGACAGTGATCTTGATTTGGTGAACTTTTGTATCCATTCGTCGGGGCCCCTGTAGCTCGGGGGCCCCGTATCATTGGTACGGTTGATACGGCGGTAACTGCGCCTCTAGTAGGTACCCGCGTAGACCAGCGCGCTAATTGCGTAAATATCATTTAGTCAACTCAATAGTATTCATAGCGTGTTTTACGCTGTTGAGTAGATTTTTGAGCATATGAAGCAATGAATGCAAGCAAAGCAACCTTAGCTTCTGACTACCCGTAACGACTGTCAAAGATCTTCAAATGACAGCCAGAACCAACGGTTTAACGAGCTTTCCGAGGCACGGAGGAGTATCGGTAAGTATTGTATGATCACCCATTCACGGACCGACCTCGACAAATGTTGCTTAACCTTATAGAACAATCGGTGCGGCTGTTTATCCTTAGCCACGAGCTCCGAGCCGATTGTTCAGTACGAACATGATTAATGAAATAGTAATGCAAATATCCATATATTTGTGTAATATCGAATGTCCTCTGCGATATCAAGGGTAATTCGATCAGTAACGTCGTTATGTATGTATGTTTGTAAAACAACTGAATGTTAATCTGGGCGTGGCAGATAAAGTGTGTCACATATTAATTTCATATTTTAAATGAACGTGGATCAATACAATACGCTTTTTTTCATTTTTTTTTTAATGTGTGGCGTCTCGCAAACAGTCAAAGTGACCGACATATGCTTAACCGGGCTTCCCTGTGGAGACTAATCTCTTAGCCTCCGGCCAGGCTTCAAAATACTAAACCTAAGCGACAACGCTGAGGGCTACCCCAGTTGGGGTCGGACCTCGGCTCAGGGCGTCGCTGGGGGGACAGCTAAGGCCGGATCTAATAAAGTGATTCTACCATCCGTTCGGAAAAGCCTACGTGGAGAAGAACGGACAAGAACACAACACGCCTGTATTCCTCGAAGTATTAGACAGTTGTGTGGTACCCACACATGTCGCCAGTAATGTCTAAGGCTTAGCACGCACTGCGATTTTTATTCGTGCGACTTTTCCGCCTATCACAGAATGGAATTTTATGAAGCTGCACGCATTAGGAAAAAAAAAGCCGTGAAATAGTACTACAAATTAAAAATATCAATCGGTTTCTTAATTTACTATGAACAATTCCAAAGGTGCAAAACATTATTTCCACAGCCGCCGAAGAAGCTATAGCCCCAAACAATTGCTTAACTACTGGGCAAATCTAAAAATAGAGTTAAACTATATGATAAAATGAAAAAATCATCATTAGGTAATTAGGATTTTTTGAAAAAAAAACTTGATTTTTAACAAAAATCCTGATTTTTTCCAATTCTGATTTAAATTGCGTCGATAATTTCAAGTGCGATATAAATTCATAAGGCATGTCACTAAGCCTAATGTAAAAGAGGCGAGCTTAATGCTAAATCTAGTTAGTATCTGGGCAGCAGAAAGAAGGCAGAAAGAAATACCAGGCATGCACGGCCTGCTGTGACAGGCTTGAGTCACACATTTTTATCACAGTTTGGGAGCAAAAACCGTGATAAATAGCGTGATACCAGCCTATCACAGAGACCGTGCTCGCCCGGCTGAATGCTAAACCCAATGACATTTTATCGATGACTGCCCCGAGGCAGATAGTTAGGAGAACACATAACACCCAATGCCGTCTGGTAATTAGGCTTTAAAGCCCACATTAAGAACCGTAACAGCAATAATATTAAGCATCGACTCCCCAGCATAATACCAATTTAATTAGTACATTCTACTTGATTAGTTTTAGCAATTACTTAAATACCTGTATGCCTGCTGTACAGTCAACGGGACGACCAGACTGTTCAGCGTGGTCTGAACAAATATGAAAATTGAACTTTATCACCATTGCACAAGATTCTTGTCGGAATGACAGCTCTCGTGTAAGTACTGTGTTTTAACTATAATTTTGTAGTCGTTCCAGTTATTGATGTTGACTGTATTTAGTTGAACATAAACTTTATTCATAGGTAGGTACTTAAAACGACCATTCAAGTAATTGAGTCTGTTAAACCGAACAGTTATTTTAATTATGGAATTAAATCTATCCTTATGTTGTGGTCTAGTCAGTCTAGCATCATTCTTTATAATAAATTGGTATTAAAAAAAATCTTTTTTTCAAAAAAATATTACCTACCTACCGACTTCCAAATAAAACAAAGTGAAAAATAACTTTATTTTTGGAAGTCGGTGCCTTTTTTTTCCATTTTTTTGCAATATGGACACCGACTTACAAAAATAAAATTATTATTAACTTTGTAGTTGTTTAAAGTCGGTAGTAATTTATTGCAAAAAAGTTTTTTTACCCCTTTCGAGTTGTACCTACCTAAAATAGGCAAATTGTTTAGTAAGGTACCTATAACGCCATAATAGATTACCCGAATAACATGAAACTTGAACATAGCCGGTGAAATGAGAGATCTGCGTACCCCTTTAGAGCGTACTGGCGTGAAGTTATGTTATGAAATGGTATAAACAATAAACAGACATGCGATTGCAGCAATCCCGAATGATTTGCCGTTGTTTATTGAAGAGTTCTGTTGTATATCTCCGAAGTTCTTCATCAGATATACACCAAATTAAAATGGTACCAATTTCGAAACAAACTCTTTCAAACAAAAAAGAATTTTCAAAATCAGTCCACAATTGACGAAGATATCATCGGTGAAAATACATACAAAAACATACATGAAATCGAACATAGAACCTCCTCCTTTTTGGTAAGTCGGTTAAAAAGGCAGCTTGCATGCATTGTATCAAAGGTGAACCTGCAGAAATTGATTACCGGCTGAAGCTTTTTCAGACTTAATTCTCAAAATGTCGTGGTGGCCCAGTGGCTAAGATCTCGCCTCTCGTGCTTGAGGTCGCGTGTGCGGGCAAGTACCAATGTGACTTTTGCAAATGCATACGTAATTTTTAAGTTCATCTTGGACAACGCTACCAGTGAAGGCAAACATCGTGAGGAAACTTATTGTTATTATAAGTCTGAAATCGCCAACCCGCCTTGAACAAGCGTGGTGATCAATTCTCGTGTCTTCTCTGTTTGAGAAGGCACCATAGTCTTATCTAAAAGGAGACCACCCATAAATTTTATCTAACAAATACATAAGCCACGATCAACGGGATTAATATCAGGAAGTACCATCATTGCCCCTCTCGACAGTGTCATAAGCTATTAACTACGTAATCCTGGGTATTTCTCATTGAGGTAATAATGTACGTACATAGTAAATATTATCTCAATGGTATTACTTCGGTTTTTTGAAAGTTTAGTACCGACACTACCGACCCGGGCGATGTTCTGACACGTCGACCTTTAAGCCTCGTATCTACCAGGTAACAATTTAACGCAACATGGCCCACAACATGTTTCTCATCATGATGAACGGTACCCAACAAGGAACTTTTGTTTAGTAAGGCCACGTATCCAAAAGGCAACATTTGATGCGCAACACGTGACGCACAACATGTTCGGCGACGTTGCGATGAGAAAACGTTACTAAACCAAATATCCTGGTTACCATTCATCATGATGAGCAACGTGTTGTGCATCCTGTCGCGCGGCAAATGTTGCCAAAAAGGATACGAGGTCTATTCCTATACGAGGCTTTCGATACCTATACGAGGTCTCGTCGCGTCACGTAGGGCGCCAGCTGTGTTGCGTATCACATGTTGCCTTGTGAATACGAGGTTTTATTAATAGACTGTCACATAGCAGACATGATAACCCTACAAACGACATGGCACGGTTAGCGCAGTGGCTGAGCGACTGGCTCCTACGCTGGGTATCGCGGTTTCGTGTCCCGCATGGAACAAATAGTTGCATGGCCTACAGAAAGCTGTTTGTGTATGCGAGTTTAAATGTTCGTAAACGCATCCACGGTACAGGAGAATTGCCTAAAAAGACTGACATTTTTCTAATTTCCCAAGACCCTTATTATTTTTTAAGCATCGTGAACAGTACAGGATTAGGACACTAGGATATTAATTGCCATACGTTATTAGCGTTGCGTATCTGATTCTAAGTAAACCTCCAATTATGCGTTCTCTTCCAAACGTAAGGCTCAATAAATAGTCATTTAGAATACTTGATCATAATTAAAAACACCATTTAACCGCATTTAATTAGAGATAAGCGTAGTTCTGAGAATCAATCGTTTTACGCTTCAGAATGCCGCGAATAACGGGCCAAGGATCCATGGCTATACATGGCGAGCATTCAGACCACTATGCGAGGGTATTGAAACATTTTTAGACATCTAAGCCTTGTTTGTACAACAAGCAAATGACGGTAGTTCGAGAATTTTTCAACGTGAATGACTGTCGTCGATGACTTTTTTAATGAATGAGCTTAATTAGAGAGGTTAATGAATGAACTTATATGGATAGCTGACAGGCAGGATTTCTGCTCGCCAGTTTGAAGGGCCTGTTGTGTTAAGGGCCAATGACATTTTGTCTGGAATGTAGATATTGTTATAGGCTAATGAGGCACTTCATACCATCAAGTAGACTATCAGCTTGATTGCCATCCAATCGCATTAAATACTGGGACAAACTCAATATTTAAAAACAGTAAGTGCCAACGACACGCTAAGAGAAATAATGAATTCTTTCAGAAACGAGAAAGTGCACCAGAGTATTAAAAAAGAGCCATGTCTAGCTGCCTAGCCATTTCTCAACTTTATTGGATGCCAGTCTTAACGGCTTCAGCTGGATACCAGTATTTTACGTGGAGCGACTGACTATCTGAGCTCCACAACCCATAAACTGTGTAACACGATGTCCCTTGGCAAGACTGGTGTGAGATTTAAGGCTTCTAGTTCTGACTAACCCGTTATGACAGACAAAGATTTACAAATGACAGCCGGGACCACAGATATAAAAATCTAACTACTCGTAGATGACGCGATTGTATGTACTTCGCGTATCATAAAACGGAGTATAATTACGATCAATGATCGTACTTAGAGCTTTTCATTCAGAATTATCTGCACCGGAAAGCCACCGAAATCTAGAAAATAGCCAAATTATGCTATATAGAGCTGTAAAAACTGTATAGAAAAGGTTGACCGAGGCATTGGAAATGTTTTCTTTCATTGGTAAGTAAATTTGTTTTTAAATTGTGTGTGAAAAAGTGGCACGCTTGGTTTTCATACAGATGGAGTAACTTGTGTTATCTAGTCAAATTAGTTGATTAAAACAGAGTCATAATAAAGTTATTTTTAGAGGAACGATTCGAAATGGCTAAGAAATAAAAGGCGAGTCGCAAAAGCGACTTTTGACGAGCCAAGAACGCTTTGAGCCGTTCAAGTGTTGTTCTTTCTCGAGTGAACGCCGTACGGCCTAGCTACAGCCTGAGCCGGCTCGAGGGTAGGCAGGCCAGTCTTGAGAAATTCTGAGTGAGTAAGAATAATGGGGCAGGAAAACAGAATTTATATTAAAAATATGACAACAAGATTTTATATTAAAAATGTTAAGTAAAAACAACCTTTCATAAATAAATAATTGCATTGTGATCGGATCTCAATCGAACATCGGACAATTGGTTAAAACTTATTTCAACTTACAAGCTAAGATTACCTACATCAGACAGACACCGGGACAGGTAAATAGCAGTGGTGTCTCATCCCATACATATAAACTACTGATTATACTGATTATTTTTTGTAAATCGATCGCGCGTTCGGTTCCGTTCGACGGATACAGATGGTGATCTATAGTAGTAGATGTTACAAAATTTCTAGGAATTTTAATTGACAGTCAACTGACATGGAAAGCACAAGCTGAAGAAATCTGTAAAAAACTTAGCGCATCTGCTTATGCACTTTATAATCTAAAAAAAAAAGTTAATATCAAAACAGTATTACTAGCATATCATAGTCTTGTCGTTTCTATTTTGAGATTTGGTATTATATATTGGGGCAATTGTACCGAAAGGGAGAGTATCTTTAAGGCCCAAAAACGCTGCCTACGAGCAATATTTGGTTTGAAAGTTACTGATAGCTGTGTTCCTTTTTTTAAAAGTTATAATTTGTTGACATTTCCGTGCCTTTACATTTTAGAAATTGCTCTTTTTGTTAAATGTAATCGACATCTATTTTTAACTTTATCGGAAAGTAGATGCCGAAACGTAACTTTGCGATCTCAATACCAAAACTTGTTACGCACAGGTGGATATAGGACTGCTTTGTTGACGAAAAGTATTTTTGGTATGGCACCGGTTATTTTTAACCACATTCCTAATTCCATAAAAGAGGAATCAGTAACAACTTTCAAAAAGAAACTAACTATACTTCTATTAAATAAATGTTACTATTCCGTGTCGGATTTTCTAGCTGATAAATTTTAGTTGTGTTGTGTATCAATGTTTTGTATGTTTGATGATAAAATGCATCAATGTTTGCATGCCAAAATGGTAGAATGTACATGGATTCTTAATATTATTGTAACCACCTTATTGTAAATACCTGCATTCTGAGCAAATAAATAATATTCTATTCTATTCTATTCTATCGCCGTGGAATATCCGAACGCGATCGATTTACAAAAAATAATCGGTATAATCAGATAAAAAAACGCTAGTTACGTCGGCACGGTATCTTTGTATGGGATGAGGCATCTGTATGCTAGTATTATATTATCTGTGGTAATAAACAAAACGCCTAATAACCGATACTTTGCATGGAACATAGTTCCAAAGAGCTGCCTATTCATATAATTATGTATCTGGAATATATCTATTCCAGAAATTATCATCATCTTCTTGTCCTTGTCCTAATTCATATGGGATCTTTTTCGTCGATGTCCAATAAGCGTCTTTTCAGAAGGACTCCCTTTTTTTCTATAGGCTCGCGCTTGACCACTATCTCACCTGATGGTAAGCGATGATGTGGTCAACGATGAAACACGCTTGCCTAGAAATAACCTATTCACTCTTGACTTAAAGACCTATAGATTGTAGATGTCGGAAAACCACAAATCAATGATCATAATCTGAGCTTTTCACTTAACTTTATCGGCACCGGAAAGCCAACGAAATCTAGAATAATGCCTTTTTATGCCATATTGAGCTGTAAATAATGTGAAAAAGTTGGCCCAGGCGTTGGATATGTTTTCTTTCATTGGTAAGTAAATTTGTTTTGTGAAAAAGTGGCACGCTTGGTTTTCACACAGATGGAGGGACTTGCGTTATCTAGTTACATTTATGTCTGTGCGGGATTCCAGCAGAGAATTCCACTCCTTAGCTGTACGCATAATTATCTTTTCCAGCCCTTTTCTATCCATATCTATTTCACATAATACGTCCATCGTTCTTTGCTCTTATTTTTGGCCATCCATATTTATTCTTGAGTGTAGATTTCGAGTAGATTTTCTGCCCCAGAAATTTTGCTCAAAACCAACATCTCAGACCAAATTAGAATTTCTTTAAGTTATGCATAAGTAGTACCTAGGGTTGGCCACTCAAAAATCTGGAAAACCAGACTCATAATCCCTTGTTTATTATATCTATGCATAATCCAGTTTAACCGGATTTCAGGGCAAAAAGATCGGACATCCTTACCGATTAAGGATAATTATCTTGTTTTAGTTTTGAAACGATAAATATCAATGTAAGATAATGTAGGCTTTTTCTTTAACAAGAAATAATTATGAATTTCAGTGTTTTTAACATAATGCCAAAAAGGAGGCGGTTCTATGTTCGGCTGTATGTTTTTTTTAAGTATGTTCACCGTTTACTCCGATAATTATGGACCGATTTTGATTATTTATTTTTTGTTTTAAATGGTATACTATCGAGGTGGTCCCATTGTCACAAAGTCATAATTATTCTCTAATCATAGTCGGTTAACTATTCGAGATATTTTATACCCGTGACATACTTATCATTGAGGAGTTCTCTCAACTTCTCCAGGAGCCCGTCATCAGATCCTAACCTGATGACCATGGAACCACCTGGGAGGTTTCATTCCACCCTTTCAAACAAAAGAAGAATTCCAAATCGGTCAAAGCGTCTTTGAGTAATTGGGTAACATACTTTTAAAAAAAACCGACGAATTGATAACCTAGTCGGTTTTAAATGATTTTCATTGTAATTTAAGGCAAACCGGACGCCAAAACGGGATAGGCATCCAAAGAGTATTTACTATGTATAGATGCTTTCGTGAGTTAACGTCAGTTTCATCGCGAGGAAACCTGGACTTGATAGTTTATTATAAGTTTGGTGTAATAGCCGCAAGGCGTTCCATTACGAGAATAAACTGATAAATTAATAATAATCAGGCACGTCACGTCGCCAACCAGTCACTGATTGTACACGAATGACAAGACGCGCCAGTTATGACGTGCCTGACATGTGGGGCTTATGTCCTATAGCTTACATTTTTGACGTAACTGATGACAGTGTACGAGCCTCTATCCGGTTGCCCGGCAACCCTAGCCATACCGCTAGCACTCCGTAATGCAATTCCGCGAGTGGTGCAGTGGAGCGCCAATTTTTCGCTCAGTTCGTCGCGAGCTATGCCGTCTGCCAACTCGCAGACTGCAGTATCTATGTATTTCATTTCTTCGGGAATGCAAGTAGTTTAACAGAGGCAATCACTTTGTATAGTTTGTTATGGATGATGGTTTCAATTTGCCTTATTTTTTTGTAATTTGGAATTTTTCAAGTTATGTGTCTAACGGTTGTTTAAAAACATCACCATTTCACCATCATTTTTTTTTTTTGGGATGGTTAATCATCCAATTACTTCTACCGCTATGGGTTAAGCGGCGGGCGTTTTAGACTTTTACTGACTAAAACCCATCCATGCTTCTTGAGTTGCTTGAGCCAGGGCCGCGGTAACTCTCTTTCAAATTTATCCGCGACCCAGACCGTAGTAACTATTAAGTGATCTGTGCCCAGACAGGCATCGGCCCTAGCGGACCCCGTCAGTTTTGCTGACAACTCTTTGTGGCGCGCATGGAACAACACAACGCGCCGTCGACTCAGGCTTGGTCCTTGTCGGACGGCGAGCTACACATTACTTGCTGTCCGCAAACCCGCACCTGCGGTGGCCGGGAAGCGGCTTGCGACGCCCTTGCGTCTCCTGCGGTGGCTAGGGGCGTGAGGGCGTCACCTTCACGCGTTCAGCTTCCTCCCGGTGAGGCAGGTGACAGATTTAAAAATACTACAATCTCGCCCACAAAAAAATGTGAACATATAAATAAAAATTAAATGTTCGCATGGACGCTGTACGATGCAATTCGACCGACGTGCACTTGAAATTTTCATAGAAAATATCTGCGCGATATTTAAATTGCTTCGCGCCATCAAGAAGGTCCCTAAGCCATGTTTGTTCTGAATCGTAAAAATTTTACAATGTCCATAATATTGACATTGTAAGATCATACTGCTTTTTGTTGTGTATTATCTCAGACCAATTGTTGGTCTCAGTGTCATAAGTATTCTACAGAAATCGAGGTTTGCTAAAAGTACCTAGCAAGTAGAATCATGTTGCTTCATTGAATAAAATAGTTTTCGTTAAGAATATTACACCAGTAGGTGTACTTGACGGACTACGAAAAAGAGAAATTGAAATAATATAATTCACTTACCCGATCCGAAATAGCTTCTTCCATCTTCCCGCGCTTCAATCCCGGCGCGCGAATAACATTTGCCGGTGGCGCCACCACAGAGCTGGCCTGCGGCAGGTTGCCGCCATTGCCGCTACCGACCGGTATGAAACCGGCTTCCATGGCAATATCAGGTACTAAACATCGCCGCTACTCAACAACAGATGGCGCTTAACGCAACACCGCACAAAATAACTTAATACATCGCACAATAGATGGCGTTGTTTCAAACTTTTGGCACGCGCGAACTAATATTTCTCATTTTTGGTACAAAACTAATTTAACTCACTATTTCACACTAAGAATGCACTTATTCAATTCACTGTATGCAATAATGGACGTATTTGGGAGTCACTAGCCATTTTTGAGGAACTGGATGATTTGAGCACAGCACTTTATTTATACGAGTTTGAGCATGAATTTATGAACGGAATGCGTGTTTCGACACTTTAAACACTATTATTACACTTATAATTATTATTTCACTCGATATTATTTTATTTTTATGTTAATTTTCAAGAATCACATCGTAGACAAGTCGGCGGGTCGACGGTTGACAATTTTCTGCAATTCGTATAGTGTGGTCTCACTCACTGGCATGTCTGTGAAAGAGAGAGAAGACGGTGGGTTAATTGACAAAACAACATTATGTACGACAGGTTCCAGTTCAATAAACATGTAGGGTAGAACTCATCATTATTGGCACAGTTATAACTATTACCATACACTAATAATAACTTCGTTTTAATAGCTAAACGAAGAATTATATGTTAGAGGAGCTCGTGGGTAATAATAACAGTCGCACGGGACCATCTTTAAGGTTAAGCAACGCTTGCCTAGGTCGGTTCGTGGATGGGTTGACCTTCTATACATAGCGGGCTGACAATTGAAGATCTTTGACAGCCGTTACGGTATCCCTTGCCTTGGTGGTACCCCTTGGGGTATCGTGTTACAACAGTTACTGGGTTGTGGAGGTTAGATAGGTGGTCACTTCATGTAAAATACTGGTACTCAGCTGAATCCGACCACAACATAGTTGGTAAAAGGCTGTATTAGATTTAATCTTAATTAGATCCCGCCAGAATGATGTTAGCTATCTTCGGATGTCATTTCCTGCATCGCCTGCCTCTAATTTTAGTTACTCAAAAGGTCAAACGCCTTGTATTTTAAATACGACAATAGAATTGTACTTTATCGCACACCAAAATAGATCACCACAAGCATTCAGCTTGTAGGTATATAAAACATTTCGACGAAATATGTTATGACAAAACGGACTATTGAATAATTTCGTAGCTGAATTAGTTTTGATGTGTTAAAATAAATGTTATACTAATCTTTTTGAAAGCAAGAAATATTTAAATATTAATATCCTGAAAAAAAAACAAAATAAATATCTAAAGCGTTTATGTCAGACTCGCGTGAGTCCGACAACGAGCAAGCCACCTCATTTTATTTTATAAATTTTATTATCATTCAAGGTTGATACAATTATCATGATAAGAATTTTCGCACAAATATAGAAAAAGATTAACTATTTACGCTTTGCGTACAATTAGTAAAAACATCGAAGTTTTTTCTATCAATGAATCGAATTTGTGATTTTTGCAGGCAGATAATTTTTGACGAACATTCAAACAATAGTTTTAATCTATTTTAGAAAATACCTGTCAGATCCAGAGCTCTTTCATGGTTCAGACCAAGGACGTAACCTACAGAGAGGGTTCGATCAGACCTGATAAAAAGCCTTTTCCCCATGCAAAGGGTAGGCAGAAACTACAGAACCTCCTCGCCTTGTATTTATTATATACGTATATCCAAGATACAAGGACCGACAGTCGCCTTACAGGTTTGACCTTTATTCAGAGTAGATCGTACGTACCTATTAATTAACATGCAGGTATTTTTATGCCTTTATACACTCAGCAGATAAGTTGATAAACAAGTAAATATTAAAAAACCGGCCAAGTGCGAGTCGAACTCTCGCTCGAAGGGTCCCGTACCGTTATCGCAAAAAACGATAAAAAAATCACGATTGTTGTATGGGAGCCCAACTTAAATATTTATTTTATCCTGTTTTTAGTATTTGTTGTTATAGCGGCAACAGAAATTCATCATCTGTGAAAATTTCAACTGTCTAACTATCACGGTTCATGAGATACAGACTCGTGACAGACGGACCACGGAGTCTTAGAACTAGGGCCCCGTTTTTATCCTTTGGGTACAGAACCCTAAAAACAATACTCGCGCGCTTATATAATTCTATTTTTTCCTTGTGTTTCCTATTTCATTGATACTAGATACTTGATTAGCGTCTTTAGTTCCGCTAGAGGACACGTTTTGCGTACAAATGACTAGCTTCTGCCACCGGTTTAACCCGCGTGAAAAGTGTTTTATATCCCGCGTGTACATTATACCAGGATGAAATTAGTAAAGAGTAGCCTATGTAGTAGTAGCAAACATCCATCCATCCATCCATCTCATGATAATAAAATACTCGGTATAATAAAACATGTTACGGGCGAAGCCGCGGGCAGAATTTTGTAATATAATTAGTAAGATAAGTAAATTAAATACTTTTGCATCAGTAAATCTTGATATAAGCGTTCGTATTCCAGTACAAAAGTGTCATGAAGATGAAGGATTCCCCAACTCGCAAAACTCCAAAATAATACCCCAAATCATTAATGTTAGAGACGCCCCAGACGTTACTAGAGTTAATATGTACTTTGAAAGAACGCATATTTGCTAGTTTGGACCGTCATGGCGTCAGCCAATTTATAGCTATCAGTTGCTAAGGGTACGCAAAACATTACTCACTTTTCTTAGCGCTCAAACTTTAAGAAAAGTGTGTAGAAAGCTCTCAATAACTCTGGGACGTCTAGGACCTTGAACCATTACACTTTTTTAGTAACAATGAATACGGATTGGAAATAACAAGTTGCCAGCAACCCTGCAACATTTCATGTTTCCCGCAACACAGAAGCATGAACACCACTACTGTTGCGTAACATTGTTTCTCAATGAAGACGGACTTGTAGGTGCTATGTTCCAACACATGACAAGACAGTTTGACGACACTTTCGTACAAGACGCGTATCTAAACAAGCATGCGGGTTACGCCAACGGCAAATAGGCGATATTTGCATACGGAGCAGCCGACGCAACCGCTTGCGAAATTTACGCAAGATAACATAACATGGCTGTCAACGGTACAATCTAGTATTTAGTGAATAGTTAAGGCGCATATACCCCCGAGCAGCTGATTTTAAAATTAGAATCACCTCTAAACGGCTAGTCTTAAGTTTTTGGAAAAAATATATATTACATTAGACTATTCTCTTAATAATATGATCTAAGAAAATTTTCAATTTTCTTCGTGAAACATAGTGTAATTAATTTGTAAAGTTATGTCTAACACGGACAAAAAAACGAAAATCGCACCAAAACCGCCGGACGTATTTTAATGAAATTGACACCATCTGAAAGACCATTTAAATAACTACATTTTGATCTAAGGCTTTTTTAGGGTTCCGTACCCAAAGGGTAAAAACGGGACCCTATTACTAAGACTCCGCGGTCCGTCTGTCTGTCTGTCTGTCTGTCTGTCTGTCTGTCACCAGGCTGTATCTCCTGAACCGTGATAACTAGACAGTTGAAATTTTCACAGATGATGTATTTCTGTTGCCGCTATAACAACAAATACTAAAAACAGAATAAAATGAATATTTAAGGGGGGCTCCCATACAACAAACGTGATTTTTTTGCCGTTTTTTGCGGTAATGGTACGGAACCCTTCGTGCGCAAGTCCGACTCGCACTTGGCCAGTTTTTTTAAGTGATAGAATAATAAGGAAAGTACAAAAATCTACAGAATTTTAGGCCAAGCGGGTGTGAAACGAGTGCGCGTTTTGTTCCCTAAGTCGTTGGCGACTGTCGTCTTAAAAGAACATGCCTAGTTGATCTAGTGGTCGCTAATGCTACTGTTGATTATAAGGTACCGGGTTCGATGCCAGGGTCGAGTAAAGTTTTGTTTCGTTTTTACCTTCTCAATAGCAGCCCGGAGTCAAGATTTGTGCCCGTTTGATGGCGATAGGCTCGCTCGCTATTACATGGGACCTGGCGAAATGTGGGTGTGCTGTAGCTGCTCTTCTGCCTTACCGTTCGGGGAATACAGGCGTGATGTTATGTAGTTAAAATAACAAGTCATATGTGAAGGCTAGCAGGAGAGAATGCAAGAAACAAACGGGTTGTGCCGAACCCAAGTACTTGATATAAGTGCAGGAACATGACGAGGAAGATGAAAGAAAACTATAATATCAGCATGTTGATGAAAGCAAGCCAAAGCAGGATAAGTCGTTCTTTTTCCTGCTAGAGTACGAGCAGCAGGAATTCAATGAGGTAAACGATAGATTTGGCCAAGTCGCTACAAAATGGAAAAGTATCAGTTGGTTTATGAATAAAACAAGAAAAACAAATCATTGTTTGTAGTTAGAAAAATTTGCAAGAAGCAATTATAACATAAGTGATAAGACAAAAAGTGGCATCGCATTGCGTCCATGTGAACATACTTGCCATTTCGCTTAGTATTATTCTTAGTAAATAGCTTATCCGTATGATGTGAATCAAATCGCGTCGAGATATCAGAAAGGTCGCTAACAATATTCTTCAAGCAATTAAGAAGCAATTCGTTTCTTTGAGACAAAGAACATCTTACAATGATAACTTAATAAGGACAGATGCCATCAATGAATCGATCATTTGTAGCAAGTGACGCGTGGCGAGAAACGAGCGATCGCTTACAATTACCGTTGAGGACTCCGTATTAGATGCTATTGGAAGTTCTTGGCAAATGGTAAAATGCAATTATTACATACATATACATAGCAAACCACAATCACTCATCAAGCATAGTTCAACAAACATAAAATTATCACAAAACTTTTGACAGGGAGAACAATTTTCTATGGTGATGAATTGGAATGGGAAACAGATAAAGAATCCTTGGGAATATCTTAGAAATCCTTTCAAACCAGTGCTCTTGACCAGACCCTGAACCTACACGTTGGAGTGTCAAATATCCGAACACTCGTCCAGCTACACTTTTATGAATGAACTATTTTGTGCGCGAGGTTAAAATGCATGCTATCTCATCCGACAACACTTGCGAAAGAGATAGATGCTGTGATGAGCAGTAGGAAGCTAGTTCGCGTACAAATTAGTACTTTTGCAAATTTGTATCGAAATGGACGATGATTTAGGACGAAAACGAGTGCGCGAAATTTTATATACAGACCTTTGGGAGTCTAGATATCATGAAAAAACCACTTAATTTATATTTTCAAAATAAAGTTATTTGCATTGTTGAATTACTAATCTTTCCCTGTATGGAGGCCGTTTTGCAATTTTCCTTCTTCATATGGTTTTTATTTCTGCCCAAAGATGGGTTAAAATTAGTGTTGAAATATGGAACTTTCGACGCTCACAACTTTCAAATTTTTTATTATTCTTTTTTTTCCATACAGGGCTAGATAATGATGAGACAAATTGATATCATTTTTTATTTTGAACGTACATCGTCAAACAGTGGAGTAATCGCTAGGTTACGTTTGTATGGAAGAATTTTCGACTAGTGTAACCTTAAGACTTAGATATTGATGCCGCAGGCCATCTACCGGCCCTAAGAAGTATTTTCCTTTGAATCGAAAAGAAGCAAATAATGTGCGATCGCTACTAGTGCCACATGACAGACGAGACCAGACATACCTACAATATGTACATAATTAAGTATTTATTATTTAGCATGCGGGTTTCCTCGCCGTTTTCCTGCACGATTCCAAAGTGAATAATTGTTTTATTCAAATTATTGTTGAAGCACGTCCGCTTATAAGCGACTTGTGCAGTACAATGCTTAAGGCGGACTGACGGTGTGATTTTGTAAGTTACATATGAGATGAGAACCCACATTTAGAGCCTTTGCTACCTTCATATGTAATGAGTAATAAACTGAGTAAAGCTAACCCTGAACTGCTACACTGTTGGCAACATGTTTATCCGTTTGCCCTGAACAAGCAGACATTAAACTTGCGACCGCAGGTCAGCTATTGTTGCTACAAAGTTTAGCTTATTCACTAGCAAATTGTTCAAATTTTCTTTACGTAACTTGTTATTGTTCAATTTTAGCTATGCCTGAAGGTGAGCTCCTAGGAATTTTGTCCTAAAGGCTAACCTACACATATTTGAATACTGGAAAACGGGATGGCTCAGTGAAAGGTTTCTCTTTAAATTGGTATTTGCACATGCTCATGTAATAGTACCCTGCATCAGGACTTTTGATATTTGCGTTTTACAAGCTTTGTCTGGCGTCAACTTCATAAATTTATTCCTTTTTGATGCAAATATGTGTTTTCCGCACTTATTCTTCATTTCAATCTGGGCGATTGCCAAGAATACTTATTGCGTCTATTTTGCTTGAAGAAATTCGTCTCAAGGCTTGCTCTCGTTAGCAAGCGTACCGCAAAGCAGCTGAGCCTACTCGACTCTTGGCGAAGCACAGATGGAAAGTCTACCTAGTTGACATATTTCATTACAATTTTTAGAGGAACATAGGTACTTCTCATATCCGCAAAATATGATTGGTGAGTTAGTGGTGCTATGGAGGATAATCTATATATCTAAAAATGAATCCCTATTTCTCTTGGTCACGGCATAACGCTTGAACGGCTTGACCGATTTCGCTAATTCTTTTTTTGTTGTGTATTATTTCTAGGAGAAGGTTGTTATGAAAGAAAAATGGTAGGTAGGTCGTGTAGGTATGTAGGTAGGTAGGATAGTGTAGGTAAGATAGGCTAGAGTAGGTAGCGTAGGGAGGTAGGTAGGTAAGGTAGGGTACGTAGGCTAGATAGGATAGGATAGAGTAGGTAAGGTAGGATAGGTAGCGTAAGGAGGGAGGTAGGTAGGTAGGGTAGGGTAAGTAGGGAAGGGTAGGTAGGGTAGGGTAGGGTAGATAGGTAGAGTAGGGTATACAGTTGACCGGAGCGAAGCCGCGGGTACAGCTAGTTCATAATAATGATGGAAATATACTGTCTTACGCAAAACCCAAAAAATAATCGTGCAGTGGATTTACTTACTACAGAGTACAGATATAATTTTGACATTATCTGTATATGAATCTACTGCCAGATACATTATTGCAACGTTAATCAATATTGTTGTATTTGTAACTAAGGTCCAAAATTATAAATGAATTCGTTTTCATACGATGTGTTCTGTTATGGCAAGCTATGGAAAAGCCTTCTCAGGTACTGCAAACATATTGCCAACTAGGAAAGGCCTTGCTACAAATACATCTTGTGGAATTCCTTGCCGTATAACCTGGGGGTATTTAAGTCCAAAGTGAATAGGTTACTTCTAGGCAAGCGTGCTTCACCGTCGACCTCAACATCGCTTACCATCAGGTGAGATACTGGTCAAACGAAAGCCAGTCTAATAAACAACTAAATCTCAGCCCATTCAGAATGAACCCGTAGACAATCAACAAAGGTATTCGAAGCATTTCCATGTTTACCCTAAGCAGTCTCGAATATGCAAACGAATGCAAATGCTCGTGTTGTCACTATTCGAGCTGGTCATTTGTATTCGTTGACCTTCAACTTACGTGGTACTGCGACATCGTCTAGAATTGTACAACACTGTTCTTATACCTTTTAATTCCTTACAAGGTTATACTTTTTCCTGTTCTGTAGATTCGGAAGAATTTTTACCGGAGTAATGCTTCGATCACGTTTGCGGGCCAAACTTGGCCAGATATCGCGCAAGACTCAAGAGGTTTGGAAGCAGAAAAAGGGAGTCGTTTTCCCAACAGAGGGTCACAAATTCGTATATTAAAACCTAGACCTCAGATGACTAGTTGGTCTTAATTTGCAGAATTGCCAGCCATACTGGAATAAATTCATTACCGAATCTAACTGGAAATGTTTTACTGCCGTAAGCAACAGATACAGACTGCCATAGTTCAGTCAGTCTTTAACCCATTGAGTGCCTTAAACGTGGATCAACGCGAGACACAATGGCTTTTAAATTGTTTCGGTCTTGGATAAGACAAGACTGTCTTATAGACTGACTGAACTAAAAAAGTGACACACAGACAAGGACTGTTTAACAGCCGCAACCCTTAAAAGCAATGTATTTAAACTATATCTTAAATAAACATTAATTGAGTTTAAAATTCTATTTTGTTGAAACTCAGAACAGAACTCCACGACAAAATACTCCCACGAAACAATTCACATTATTTGAGTTGGTTTAGTTAGTTTGGAATGAACGTTAATCCAGCAGATATAAAACCACAGCTGGAATAACAAAAACAATGCCAGCATAATTCAGAACTATATTAACTTTAAATGCGCGGGTAGTTTTCAAAAAGTTGTGCTTGTATGTTGACGACGGATTACTGTATTCAAAGGGATGAATAGTTTGTCACATCTGTGGTCAGTCTAGCACATAAAGCAAGAACTAAATTTAAAGGAATATGGAGAATGCGCAATGTGATTTTAACAATAGAGACGTCTTACTCATAAAAAAAAACATGGCGATATTTTACTACAGTTATCTACATAGGACCTATACAACTGGGAACTTTATTTCTTTCATAGAGTAGGTTAAAAGATCACAGAAATATAAATTAACTTCGTTGTCAGAAAGAGATAAACATGATGCAGGACGGACTGAGTTCACTCGAGCTAATCAGCTTGTGTTTGTATTGCCGCGCAGACCTCGGTTAATCGATCTACCTCAGTACATATATAATATCTTTGAGTATGCGTGTGTCGTGTGTGTGTTTGTTGTTTTAATCATGATAATTATCATAATCTGAAGTGATGATAGTAAAATACTTATTGGGTAAATGTACTTAAGTTTAAGTAACGTTACAGATACGACTCTTGAACTTTTTCTCAAGATCGAGAATTGATCTTGTACTGTAAAAAAATAATGCGTCTTATATAAAAACTTTTAAACTTGCATTAAAAAAAACTGTATAATCGATTAGACGGGTTTTTTTTTGGATTAAGAATCTGATAATTAGTGTTTAAGCTAATCAAATGGTAAAACAGGATTTAAAAGAAAGGTAATTCAATAAAATCTAAGTAAGAAATGGCCGACAAAAAATGTTTTCTGTATCGAACGCAGCGTCATTGACGCGAAGACAGCGACAGAACGGAAACTGTCCTCACCACGCTCCAATTAACAGTCGAATGACATTGCCGCAGCGGGAATATCATTTTTATTATTATAAAGGTATCAAGTTCACGGGCTAGGCAGAATTCAGAGGTATTTGATAACGAGTTGCTGAGGTCATCCTCGAGTGATTGACTTCGTGGAGTTATGTATATGATAGATAGGGTAGCTTATAAGGCCTTCAGGCTTACATTTTCAGTTCTACCTTCAGATCAACCTATCTTATCTTATATTACCTTGTGGAGGGGCCGAGAAATAACTCGGACACTTCGACCCATTGCGATCTATTGTGGTGAGTTGTGGTCCCCTAGATAACCTACTCCTCCTCCTTTTATAACGAAACTAGGAGATATGAGCCTAGTCTTCTGGTTTTGGATATCCAACCCCTAGGAGACTCATTCGCTTACCAGTCAGTGGTCCAGCCAAGGTGCTCCATGCGTTCCGTATGTTCTCCACACAACCTGCACATGGGTGTCGCGGTTAGACCCATCTTCTTAAGCATGCCTTTGGTTCTATAAAGGCTCCAAGTAGGTATCGGATTTGCCCCCTGCTCTTATTCCAAATGCATTCCCGTGCTTTGAACGTATAGCCCAAGAATTTCTTGGAGTGTTGAAGACCGGTATTAGACAGCTAATGTGTTCGTTGTCTGTGATCTGCTGTTTAGCTCCCGTGGCCCATCCACATTCCCACAAGAACCGTGAGGACCGGGAGGAAAAGTAGCCACAACAAAAAATTTACATTTGATACCCATATGTAGGCAGTGCACAAAAATAACTAGTCCTCCATCTTCGGCCGTCCGCCATATTGGATTTAGAATGACGTCATTTAGCTAACCATATATGGTTATCCAAACTAAAAGTGTAAGCAAAATTTCATCTTAATCGGTGGAGGATAACTTCTTTAAAATTCAGTTGCAAGATTTGACCCGAACACACACACATACATTGCAAGTTAAATAAAAGCTTGTAAAAAGAGTTTTTGGTAATCGGATCAGTAGGCACATCCAGAGATTACCTTTGATTACCTACAATTAGACCTCTTTATTATATCATCACCACTGGCCACTAAGCCAAGCCATGCTACACTGATCGGTCTTATGCGTCTCGCATCCACTGGATTCCCACAACCTTAACCAGGTCATCGGTCCACCTAGTGGGAGCCCTTCCAACGTTGCGTCTCTATCTCAATTATATTTTAATCCATCCCGTGATGTGAGACTGCTTCAATGCATGCCCACTTTTCTCATCACTGATCAACGGAACGCAAATAAGATTCAGAGAGCGATGACAAACTCAAGGAAATTAATCCAATCATAATCATTCGATTGTATCTTAAGACATATTCTACGAAGCCACGCCCGCGTTACAATTCTATGATTTTTTCGATTAGCGATCTGTTGGTAAATGGAGCAAGACCCGAACAATGCAGCTGTATCAAATTGTCCGTAGAGAAACGATTCTAAATACTCGGTTACAGATAATAATCGATTCTACATTCATATTTTACTAAGGTGAAATTTGAGAGTACACAATAACATAACACATGGGTGTACAAGCGCAAAAGAAACTATCATTCCGTCAATTATATTTTAGTTCTATGTAGCAGGAGCATATTGTGATCAACCGAGCCTAGCCCTTTCCATCACTGGACAACAAGACGTAGGGCAATGCGCCATCGGTACATGATGCACATCCCACCCACACACACAAATCATTTTTAGGAATACTTTCATTATGCGTACAGCTGAGGAGCGGAATTCCCTGCCGGAGTCTGTTTCCTGATAGCTACCTAGGAGTATTTAAGTCAAAATTGAATAGGTTACTTCTAGGCAAGCGTGCTTCTTCAGGTGAGATAGTGGTCAAACGCGAGCCTATCGTTAAAAATATCCGAAATTCCTAATGGATTACTCCAATTAAAACTGTGTCCGACTTGGCGATCGAACTCAAGACTTTCTTTCAAAAGTTGTGCTTGTGACCACTTAGTGAGTGAACGACGAAGCCCATTTTTAAACCGACTGCGGCTGAGCCCAATAGGAGGGTAGTGTGAAGAACTTAACAATTACTTACCATTAATAACTAAACTTATTTTTTTTGAAAGGCTTACGTTTTACCACTATCTTACTGATGGTAAGCGATGTTCCACTATGAGTACGGATGCCTAGAAGTAACCTATTCAATCTTGATTTAAAGACCCCCAAACTAAACAAGTATATAAAAAATTTGTTCTTTTGTATCCTTAATTGCAAAAACCCATTCATTGGCAGAAAGCTACACTATAGCTAAGTGAACTGCTTTTTATCCTGGATAAATGAAAGGTTTCACGGGAGCAAAGCCTAGGAAGAACACTAGTAGGTAATTAATTAAAATTACTACACCGTAACATTCACCACCAAAGTTCAAAACCCCTTTGACGCATCAAATCGCATGACAAACTCCGATACTATCCCATACAGACGTGACTAACCGAACCTGGCTCGCTGCCAACCCACAATTAAGTCCTTACACATCCCTACAAACTTATTATGCTGTCGGCGAACTGAAATCCTTGTTTTACATCCTACAAATCGAATTGGGAATGACGGTAGAATCAAATTTGTGTTGACAACCCTATTGAGTTTCACGACTGAAAGGAAAACAACTTTTTTCCAAATAGTCATACAGCTCTAAATGGCTTGCATCAAGCCAATATCAACCCAAATCAAAATATTTTCAGCTTTAATTTAACTAAAAATAAAGCTGAAAATCGTATAACAAAACTGAAACACATACTTCATTATTTCCAAATTAGGTAAGTTCGCTTTTCCTTTGACAAATACGCTCATACGAAGTGCAAAGCTAAATTGGTTTCGATCATCCTATTAGTGGTAATGCAAGGTATTTTGGACTTAATGCAGAGGCACATAAAGATGATACTACTTTTACCAAGTATGTAGTTCACTAATGTTAGCTAATGTCGAAGCTTTAAAGTATCATTGTTACTCGTTTAGGGATATTATGGCATAAGAATAACTTGACATGTAGACAAGGGTTGTCAAGTTCAGGTTTCTAAAATTACGCTATAATATTACCCCAGTATTCCTCAAAGGGTTTGGGAGAGGTGCATCTATAGTGCACCAACATTACGTCAAGATTTTTTAGATAGAAGTTTCATTAAGATCAATTAAATAGGTTTTTTTTATCCTATAGCGGATCGCGCTTGACCACTATCTCACCTGATGGTAAGCGATGATGTGGTCGACGGTGAAGCACGCTTGCCTAAAAGATTTCATTCACTCTTGACATAAAGACCCAAAGATTGTAGCTATCGGGAAACACAGACTCCGGCAGAGAATTCCACTCCTTAGCTGTACGCATAATGAAAGTGTCCCCAAAACGTTTTGTGCGTATGGGTGGGATATCCACCATGTACCGATGACGCATCGCCGTACGTCTGGTAGTCCGATGATGGAACGGGCTGGGCGGAATTAGATCATGCGATTCCATCGCACACTCCCAGAAATGCAACCGATAAAAAATAGGTGCAAGCCTATTTCCATAAATCGGGCACAAGTCCAGACGCCGAACTGCTACTGAGAAATTCCAGATGGAAAACTGTAATATATGTATCGTTCTCTAGTGGGTAACTCAGTAATAAACTAGCTATTGAGTAAGACGGTCGTTTCATTGTACCTCGAATATATATATTATCTGGCGACGAAAAAAAAAAAGTACCCGCAAGTAAAAAAAAAAAAAAATGCCAAGTTTTCTCGGAAATTTAGGCGTTTATGACTATAAAATACACGAGTGGGATGTGTTTTATGGTAAATTGACGCAATTTATAAAGTTGAACGACATTAAAGATGCCAATCAAAGTGCTGTTTTGTTGACGCATCTGTCAGACGAGTCGTACCGTCTGCTTCGGAACCTGGTTCATCCGAAGAAACTCGAAGACGTTACCTACAACGAGCTAGTTCAAGTACTCAACAAACATTTCACGCCGAAAAGGTCGACATTTGCTGATAGGGCAAAGTTTTACGAAGCAACAAGATCCGACGGTGAAAGCATCGAGGAGTGGGCAGCACGGCTGCGAGGGCTGGCCGTATACTGTGATTTTGGCACAGAACTGGATACCTTACTGAGAGACCGGTTCGTGCTGGGCTTTAAGACAGGACATGAGCGTGATAAACTTTTTGAATGTGACTCCAAGACCCTAACACTCGCAAGTGCATTGGAGGTCGCGCAGAAGGCGTCATGCGCAAGACAGGCGCGCGTGGTTGGCGCAGGCGACACCATCAGCGCAGGCGAGGTCGCAGTGAAGGAGGAACCGGTGTTTTACGTGCGGGCGGGAGCTGGCGCCGGAAGGGCCGCGTTACGTCAAGCGGGCTCCGCCGGCACGGCTGCCGCGTTTGATGGCAACGACGGCAACCAAGTGCGTTGTACAGTGTGTGGTATGAAGAACCACATTGCGGCAAAGTGTAGATTTAAGAACTACAAGTGCTTAGTATGTGGTCAAAAAGGGCATTTGAAAAAGTTGTGTGCGGTCAAAATGTCAAATGTGCATAATATTGGTACGGAGAAAATAGATAAATCTCAAGAGGATTGCAGGGAATGTCAACTTTTTAATTTGAGGTATGTTGACAATAATCCTATAAAAATATCAGTGATGTTAAACGATATTGAAATTTGTATGGAGTTAGACACAGGTTCAGGCAGTTCAGTTATATCGAAAAGGCTATATTTACAGCATTTTTCTAGTAATAAACTGTTAAAGAGCGATTTAAAAATGTGTTTATATAATGGTCACAAAATCACGCCTGTGGGTTATTTTGTTGCAACGGTTACATATTTAAAATCAAGTCAGAATGTCAAAATTTACGTTTTAGAAAATGGCGGTCCCCCACTTCTAGGTCGTGATTTCATGACTAAATTCAAAATTTATTTGACTACTAAAAATTATAATATTGGTACTTATAAAAGCCCTGAAGAAGTGCAACGATTCTTGATAGATTTCCAAAGCCTATGGCGAGACGAATTGGGTTGTTTCAATAAGTTCGAAATAGACTTAAAGTTAAAAGAAAGTGCATCGCCAAAATTTTTCAAACCGCGTACCGTGCCTTTCGCGCTCAAGGACAGAGTTAGCAAAGAACTAGATAGGCTCGTCAGTTTAGGTATACTTATACCGGTCAGTTATGCAGATTACGCAACGCCCATTGTTCCAGTATTGAAGGAAAACGGTAAATTAAAAATTGCCGGTGATTTTTCGTGTACGTTAAACAAAGATTTAGAGATTGACAAGTATCCCTTGCCCCGTATAGAAGAGGTCTTTTCTAGTATAGGGGGAGGGGAGCATTATTCAAAAATTGATTTGAGCAATGCGTATAATCAATTTAAAATATCAAAACCGTCTCAAAAACTGTGTACAATTAATACGCACAAAGGTCTGTTTTCTTATACACGGTTGGTCTATGGTCTGGCCTGTGCGCCCGCGATTTTTCAGAGGGCTATGGAGACCTTGTTGGCAGGTATTGAAGGGATTAGCGTTTGGTTAGATGACATCTGTATTACGGGGCCTAGCAAAGATATACATATGTCTAGATTACGACAAGTTTTAGAAAGATTGCAGGATGCCGGTTTACGGCTGCAGAAGGATAAGTGTTGTTTTTTTAACAAAAGCGTAACGTATTTAGGTTACGTCATCGATAGAAACGGTTTAAGAACATGTCCGTCCAAAGTTGAAGCTATCTTAGACGCGCCGGCGCCTACTGACATATTAGGGGTGAAGCGTTTTCTGGGGGTAGTTAATTACTACAGAAATTTTATACCAAATGCATCGGCTTTATTAAACCCATTACACGAACTACTTCGTAAGGGTGCAGAGTGGCAGTGGGGAGAGCGCCAGCAGGCGGCGTTCGAGAGTGTAAAAAGGGAGTTGAGTAGTGATCGCGTACTGGCGCACTTTGACCCAGAGGCGCCGCTGACGTTGACTGTAGACGCCGGGCCCGCCGGCCTCGGCGCTGTTCTCGCGCACCGAGACGCGGACGGCCGCGAGCGACCGATAGCTTTCGCCTCGCGTTCCTTATCAACTAGCGAGAAGAACTACAGTCAAATCCAAAAGGAAGCGACTGCCATTATATTTGGTGTAAAGCATTTCCACCAATACGTGTACGGCCGTAAGGAACCGTTTATACTAAAAACAGATCATAGGCCGTTGTTATCGATTTTCGACAAAAACAAAGGGGTTTCGGTAACTGCCGCGTTACGTCTGCAAAGATATGCCATAATTTTATCCGCTTACAACTATATACCTAAATATATTTCTCCCGCGCACCGTTATCAATGGCAGCCAGCGAAGATAAGCCCGATGCTAGTTCCAAGTATTTTCTGTTTATGGAAGAGAGTGTAGAACCCGTATTATTTAATGAATTAAAAAATGCAATCGGTTCTGATAAAGTAGTGAGGACAGTAATTAGGTACATGAACTGTGGCTGGCCTAGAAAAATTAAATGCAATAATATTCTACCATATTTTCAATGCAAGGGCGATTTAGAAGTGATAAATGGTTGTTTGTTTCGCGGACACAGAATAGTAATTCCGGCTGTTTTTAGAGAAAGAATGCTTAAGGAATTGCATTCCGGGCATTTCGGGATAGTGAAAACAAAGAGCGCGGCTCGTAGTAGGATGTGGTGGCCCGGGATTGACGGTGATATAGAACGATGGGTGGGTGCGTGCAGCGCGTGCTCCGCCGTGCGCTGCGCGCCGCCAGCGGCACCCCCCGCGCCCTGGCCGCGCCCGGCCACGCCATGGCACCGCATTCATATTGACTACATGTCTATAGGTCAGGCTGTTTACCTAATTGTAGTAGATGCGTACTCAAAATGGCTGGAATGCATCTATATGGATCGTAGTACTTCAACCAGTGCGCTTATTTTAAAATTAAAAGAATTATTTTCTCGCTTTGGCATACCTAATGTTATTGTATCTGATAACAATGCGAAAATAAAATCTGCAGAGTTCATTAAATTTTGTCGTATGAACGGTATTGAATATCTGACGTCACCTATCTATCACCCAGCTAGTAACGGCCAAGCAGAAAACTCCGTGAAGACTTGTAAAAAAATGATAAAATGCATACTTTCAGATAAACAATTGCAATTGTGCCAAACGAGTATTGTAGACAAATTGCAAGGTTTTCTGTTTGATTATAGGAATACAGTTCATTGTGCTACCAGTTCGACACCGGCTATGTTGATGTTAGGCCGTAATTTGAGGTGCAGGTTGGACCTCGTCCTACCACAAAGTAGAAAAAATATGGATAATAATAACGAAGCAGCATCATTACAACGTAATAGATGTTTTGAAATAGGTGACACTGTTTGGGCGAAATGGTTTGTAGCAAGAAAAAGCATTTGGAGCGTAGCAATTGTAAAAAGATCAATAGGATCAAGAATGTTTGAAATATATTTTAAAGATTATGATTGTTATTGTTACAGACATATCGATCAAATGAGAAAGTTGATAAGTAAAGATGGTATGAATAATAGTGAAGCTGGGAAAACGGACGGTATAGGTAGCTCATTGGTGCTCGGACCGACCGTTTCACCAGCGTCACCGCTGCAGAATCTGCCCCCTCCTCTCAGTCAGAGCCAAGCACAACCCGCGATGCCAACGCCAATATCTAGTTCACCACCTTCTGTTTTGGCCACTGACGTGGGCGAGGAGCGGGTGCCGGTCTTGACAGATATGATAGTGTCGGCAACAGACGATAATGAGGTAATGCCACAGAGAGATGAGGATAATGAGGAGTGGGCAGAGGCATGCGAAGGTGTCAATAATGGTTCAGAACCAGCTGAGGTGGTCGTTAGTCCTAATGTTGAACCTAGCCCTAGTTCTGCCAAAGTAGCTTCGATTGGACGCACCCAGAGGTCGCGTAAACCTGTTAATTATAAGCAATATTTCTAAGTTAATTATAAGATCGCTTTGTTTAATGTATTATTATTGTGTTTATATACCTATGATTGTCCATTGTTACAGGTTCCCAAATTAATGTTGGAGGGATGTAATATATGTATCGTTCTCTAGTGGGTAACTCAGTAATAAACTAGCTATTGAGTAAGACGGTCGTTTCATTGTACCTCGAATATATATTAAAAACCCAATAACATATTGCCCGAACCAAGAATTGAGCCCAGGACCTATACTCAGGTACTGTTAGCGACCACTAGACCAACGAACAATCAATCTTTTTAGCCTTTTCCCAACTATATTGGGGTCGGCTTCCAGTCTAACCGGGTTCAGCTGAGTACCAGTGTTTTACATGGAGCGACTGCCTATCTGACCTCCACAACCCAGTAACTGGGTAACACGGTACCCCTTGGCAAGACTGGTGTCAGATCTCAAGCTTCTGACTACCCGTAACGACTGTCACAGATCTTCAAATGACAGCCGGGACCAACGGCTTATCATGCTTTCCGAGGCACGGCGGCAACTCGGTATGTTGAAATGGTCACCCATCCACTAACCGACCTCATCAAGCGTTGCTCGACCAGTGCGGCTGTTTTAATTTAGCCACGAGCTCCTCTCACTAGACCAACGAACGACGCAGTAAAATTAAGCACTATCCTTCCACGTAGTGCTTTCGTTGAGCGAAAAGTGTAATTGTGATGCCGTACATATAAAATGTTTACAGTTAAATGAGATATTCCAGCTTTGTCTCTGTGATGGCCACGCATAGCTGCTATACCTGTGGTGTTGAATAAGTCCATGAGAGGAGGTGACATCTTTACATTCATGCAGAAATGCCAAAATGTAAGGTCACGTGACATTTCGATTACGCTACACATTCCCATACATTTTTAGCCCCTACGAAAAAATAGGGATGTTATAAGTTTAACGTATGTACCTGTGTGTTTGTGGCATCATAGCTCCTAAACGGATGAACCAATTTTGATTTAGTTATTTTTGTTTGGTAAATTACTTTATCGAGAGTGTACTTAGCTATGTTTAATGAGAATCAGTTCAGCCGTTCAAAAGTTATGGGCGTTTTACTTTTTGTATCGGGCTGCTTCTAAAGATATCGTGTCATAATTACGTGTTCAATAGATTATCGATCGAAGCGTGTCTACTACTAGATAAATTATGAAGCATGAAATAAAAAATGTGTCGAAGGTTTTTAAATTTTAATTGTATATATTTCCCATCAATAGTCAAAAGTTTTACTTGAACCAATCGCTATCGCCACGCTTTCGATGACAGAATATCACTTATCTAGAACCTTAGCTCGGTCGTCTTGTTGGGCATCAGATCTGATTGGCTAATTCGTCAATTAAGATCTCTCCATAGAAACTGTGAAATACAGAATGTACTCTACCTACCCTTAGATACGCTCATGTCAAAGAACTTCTGTCATAAAACAGAAACGTCGGCATGGCATGGCATGAACTGTGCCAAGCAACCAAAACTTTCTTGGTAATGTTCTTCCGTGCCTGGTACGGTGTCTCTTACATACAATGGCTATATATTTGGCTATCAATCGGGTTATTAGCCATAATCGTAGATAGAATAACATGGAAATAGGACAGGTAAAAGAGGAACGGCATGATTTCTTGAGTTAAGAAACTCGAAATGCAGAGGCCGTAACTTTAAAGTCAGGATAGGTTAGATAGGTAAAACTGACCATGATAAAGACCACGCAGTGAAACTTAACACTTCACAGTAGGTTTAGCACCTACTAAAATAAAATTTACTTCTTGGCTAAACCCGTCCGTAAAAAAAATACTTTTTTATATTCACTTTTTAGTTGTGGTACAAAATGAGCACGTTCTATAGTAAGGTACCTATAATGCCAAAAGTTATACCAGAATAGATTACCCGAATAACACAAAACTTGAACATAACCGGTGAAATGTAAGTGTTCCAGGGTGAACTGTACACATCTGCGTACCCCTTTAGAGCGTACTGGCGTGATGTTATGTTATGAAATGGTAAAAACAATAAACAGACATGCGATTGCAGCAATCCCGAGAGATTTGCCGTTGTTTATTTAAGAGTTCTGTTGTATATTTCCGAACTTCTTCATCACATCTTTACCGAATTTAACTGAGACCAAATCGAGACATATTACTCTTTTAAACAAAAATAGTTTTCAAAATCGGTCGACAATTGACAAAGAAATCGGTGAAAATAAACAAAAAACAAACATACAGTCGAACATAGAACCTTCCTTCTTTTTGGCAAGTCGGTTAAAAATGCAGAGGCCGTAACTTTAAAGCAGTTTAGGTTAGAAAGATTAGGTAAAACCGACAATGATGAAGACCACGCAGTGACGCTTGACACTTCACAGTAGGTTATGGCATTTACTGAAATAAAATTTACTTGGCTAAGCCCGTCCGCAAAAAAAAACTACTACTCAAAAAATTGCTTCAGAAAATTAACAGTGAACATAATAGCTACAGACAAATAAAGATAAATAGGACATAATCTCATATAATTCAAAGAAATTGCAAATGACAAAAAGTCGCGGCATAGTTACACAAAAACCATTGTCGGTTTTCATTGAGAGCCAACTGACAGAGAACAATTAGAAGTACAATTGTTACAATTTCATCAAATTCAGTTATCAACTTCAAACTATACTAATTTATATTTATTTCGAAATACTTACATACATACATAAACTCACGCGTTTTTTCCCATGAGGGTAGGCAGAAACTACAGAACGCCACCTGCTACGATCCTTACATACTTCTTTTGCTTTACTCACATTCATACATCTAGTCATACACACACGCCGGCAAAGTCCAGGTGCGCAGTACGCATGTACTGCGCACCTGGACTTTCTGAAGCACATCACCAATAATGTCTATGTATGTCTTTTTATTTCGAAATGTCTAGCAGAAACAATCCAATTGCTTCAAATAGATATATAATTAAAAAGCTTCATCTATCCAGAATCATGGACTACGGTAGTGAACGAGTGGCGACCAAGGACAGGCCGAGGAAACGCTGGCCGTCCGGCACGACCGCCCGCCAGTGAGATTGGCAGACGACATTGTGGACATCGCGGGTAGAACCTAGATAAGGGTGATACAGGAGAGTGGGGATTGGCACAAGAAAAGATACACTTATATGGGTTGAAGAGAGACATTTGAGCTGTTTCACTTTTGGAAACAATATCAAATCTTTTTTTTTTCACACTTTTCATATCTGCCATCGGCTATTCAGCCATAATCAGATTTTCTATCTTCTTTTTGTGTTTCAGGAGGTATTTCAGCAAATACTCTCCTCCTATCCTCAGAATAGAAGAATTATTGACAAATAAATATTTACACCAATATAATTGAAACCCTGACTTCTGAGCTAGGTAAAAACCTGTCTTACAGAAGTCAAGCACAAGACCAAGTGGCTAGAAATGTGAGCTTATTTTCAAGTAAAATTACTTGTGACAGTTCTTGTATCATCATCATTTCATCCGAAAGACATCCACTGCTGGACATAGGCCTCCCCCAAGCATCGCCACAGTTCTTGTATACCTGATGATATTGTCACTGAAACTTTGTTCGAATCTTCAAGCTCGAATAACGACAATGAAACTTCAAGGAGCACTTCTAGGTCAGTCCGTGTTAAATTTAATATTTCAACATTTCTAAAGTACTTCCTTGCGAATTACATTATGAATTCAAGATGCCATGTTCGTTGCTTTGGATATTTTCAACTTCATACAAAAATTGTTTTGTAACTAGAGAAAATAAAAGTAGCTTTGTCCTAATTTTAAGGCTAAAAGCTATTACCTACCTACTAATTTTCACACTATTTATGTACATACTCGTATTCCCATATTCCTCACTATTTTTACAGGATACAAATTTATTTTATTTAGGTATACATACACACGTCACCATGCAGTATAAAACTGATTTACATCCACCACCTCAAACATCAGGTCTAGGTGAAAATCAGCGTCATGCACTAGTTGTCTGGCATTTTTGCTGAACTGGCCCTTTTTGGCGCAGCCGTGAGGCACACTTTCCTGCTAATTTTTACTTTTTTTTTTTTTAATCTCATGTATTAATATGTTGTGTGTCTTTTAGTCTGTGCTAAATAAATATATTTTCTTTCTTTAATTTGTTCCTGCCTGAACTTAAAAAGAAAATGCAACCTATCACCCATTCATGCGCTTAGTTGTACACATGTAGTATATACCATCAGATCTGACCAAAATCTGTACCGTAGTATGTGTCTGTTAAGGCCTCACGAAATCAAGTTTTATAATATTTTTCATTGATAGGCTCGCGCTTGACCACTACCTCACCTGATGGTAAGCGTGGTCAAGGTCAATCTATTATAGCTGTAGCTAAATATTAAAAAACTTATTCGTGAATGTGCACTTTAAATACAAGAACCTGCTCAGAACAGTCAAGCGCAGATTCGGATCCACTTGAATCTCCGTCTTATACAGGTTGAGTTCTTCAGGTACCAGGTATCGAACCTGTTGATTTTGAAAAAAAAATACCTTTTTTATTACAACATCCGATAGTGTAACAAATAAGTTTAAAATTCTGTACGGAAATCTTGAAGAAAGACACCAATTCTAACAATGTTTTTTTTTAGCAAGGTTTTCGAACTCACTTTGGCAGTTTTCCATCAACTAAACCTTCTCATCCGTACCTGGTGATCTCCGCACCATGAGCTCAGGTCACTGACACAGCCAGCGTAGTCGCTGTAGTGGCATCCGATCGATCCCCGGCAGACACAACACCGCAATGGAATTATTTATTTTAAGTTTACGGTGCCGGAGCACTCACTTAAGTACTGCATCTGTTTGTAAGTACCGCAGAATAGGAGAGGTGTGCTGACGTGGAATAGATTACGGGCTTCTCTTGTATGCGTAAGTTTCTCGAGAGTAAAGCTTTTCTTGGTATAATGGCTAGTCAGTCAGGTATATGCTAACCGGGGTCTGTCTGTTCTATACTAATAAATGTACGGAAATTTTGATAATTAGGGTTCGGTACAGGAACCGTAATAGGAAAAAAAACGGAACTCTTGTAGAATCTTTTTATTGTCAGCCTGTCTGTCTGTCCACGAAATTAATATCGTATACTCAAATTTGCAAACCCTTGCAGCTGTGAAAAAACAAACTTCTAGATCAACGCAATCAAGAGATGCAGCCGCTAATGACGCATATTTTACACACGCAAGGGAATCAAAATGTACAGGGTATTTCCCGTTGACCTAGAATCAAGAAATTTGGCAAGAAGCAATGTCTTATGGAACAAGTACAGGAAAAGAAACCGAAAACTGAAAATTAGTACCTACAACAAAAATAATTATTATGAACTTATTTGCAGTTAGTAAACTGACCGCGAGTTAAGTCGATGCATGGGGAGGGGACTACAATTTGCCAACTGCAAAGTTAATTTCGTCCCTCAATTCTGTTTATCTTATTGTTAGAGCAATGTTCGGTGCCCCCATAGTTTATGAACTTCAGTAATGTTATTTAATTATTTTGGTGAATGTAGCAGCTTATGCGGAACCCTCAGTGCGCGAGTCCGACTCACACTTGGCCAGTTTTTATGATATTAGTCCTACTGCTAGGTAAAAGCGTCCCTCCAATTTTTCTACTTATCAGGGCTCTTTTCTGCACACTCGAGTTTAACGATAAAATTGTTTTTTTAATTTCACTGTATGGCAGTCTTCCTAGCGCTCAATGTTCCGTCGTCCGAGCAATTTATTGTACATTAGTATCACCACTGCTGGAGGTAAAACCAACAATAAAATATTGATATGAAATTATCTAAGCAACGATAACCATTGATAAACTCGGAAGTAAATACTACTTCGGAAGTTCCACTCCAACCATATCGTATAGATAACAGTGTTTTATCTTTTCCTGCCTCGTGTGCCTCGGAGCAGATACCCCTGAGTAGCTGATTTGAAAATGAGAATCACGTCTAAACGGCTAGTCGTAATTTTTTTGAAAAAATATATGTTATATTAGACCATTTTTTTAATAATATCATCTAGGCAAATTTTGAGTTTTATTCGTATAACATAGTGTAATAAATTTGTAAAGTTATGTCTAAAACGGATAAAAACACGACAATCGCACCAAAACCGCTGGGCGCATTTTAATTATCTACATTTTGATCTGAAGCTTTTTTAGAGTTCCGTACCCAAAGGGTATAAACGGGACCCTATTACCACAGATAATATAATACTAGCTATTACTAAGACTGCGCGGTCCGTCTGTCTGTCTGTCACCAGGTTGTATCTCATGAGCCGTTATAGCTAGACAGTTGAAATTGTCACAGATGATGTATTTGTGTTGCCGCTATAACAATAAATACTAAAAACAGGATATTTTTTTTACGCGGGCGAATCCGCGGGCAATTATGTATAAAAATGTCGTGAAACGTACTTTGTCCGCGATGAACTCCTAAAGTAATGAATTGATTTTTAACCCCCGCCGGAAAAAAGGGGTGTTATAAGTTTCACGTGTGTTGCTGTGTATCTGTGTGTCTGTCTGTGGCATCATAGCGCCTAAACGGATGAACCGATTTCAATTTAGTTTTTTTTTGTTTGAAAGGTAATTTTGTCGAGAGTGTTCTTAGCTATGTTTGAATAAAATCGGTTCAGCCTTTCAAAAGTTATGGGCATTTTACAGTTTGAATTGGGGTGTTTTCGCAAGACAAATGTGTCGGGGGTTTTTTAAATTGTGAAATTTTACTTGTAATGAATTTTCTTACACTGTTTGGTCCAACTTGAGAGATAGTATAGTTTTATCTAAATTTTTAGTACAATATTTCGTTTTAGCAAATTTTTACCCGTGTGAAGCTTGGATGGACCACTAGTACATAATAATCATTTATTTGTCTGAATATGGTACTAAGATGGCCTTAAGATTAGTAAATGGTAACATCATATTCTGCTAAGTGTGGCGTGCAAATATAGGTACATACATAGTACGAGTTTAAAATTGTAGCCCATCGACATTAGCAACAGGGTCCAAGCTACGAGGCAGCTTTCTCGTGAGGGGGACGCTGAAAAAACTCGCCGTACGCACAAGTACCGCTTTCTATATCAAGCCCATAACTAATAACATCATGCTTGTACTGCCCGAGGGATTGGGCAGACATTAACATTAATAGGCACATTTTGTTTCATTTCAAACAAAATGTTTTTATTTTTACTTTATTTCACCAGACCAACCAAGCAACAGATACTCGTATTATAATTAGCACATAATTGCAATTAAAATGCCCACTCCAATAGAAAAAGTAAATGCAGGCCTATTCCTATCTGGGACAAATAATTGAAAGTTTTTTCTCTCAAATCGGTAGATAAGCGTTAAATTAAAATATCGAGTGAAAGGTTGCCAGTTCATCGATGCTAAACTGAACCACATTGCAGTCAACTTTCAACTTGCTCAGAGTATATAATTAAATGACGATATCACATCACTTTTAATCAAACATTATTTAAATAGCAGCTTTTTGTTGTTGGCTAAACCAATTAAAGACAGCTGGTATAGTGACAAGAAAAAATTCACAATTTAAAAAACCCCCGACACATTTATCTTGCGAAAACACCCCGATTCAAACAGTAAAACGCCCAAACTTTTGAACGGCTGAACCGATTTTATTCAAACATAGCTAAGAACACTCTCGACAAAATTTACCTTTCAAACAAAAAAAACTAAATCGAAATCGGTTCATCCGTTTAGGCGCTATAATGCCACAGACAGACACACAGATACACAGCAACACACGTGAAACTTATAACACCCCTCTTTTTCCGGCGGGTGTTAAAAACACCCCGATTCAAACAGTAAAACGCCCAAACTTTTGAACGGCTGAACTGATTTTATTCAAACATAGCTAAGAACACTATCGACAAAATCACCTTTCAAACGTCCATAACTTTTGAACGGCTAAATTGATTTTTATCAAACATAGCTCTCGATAAAGTCACCTTTCAAACAAAATCAAAATCGGTTCATCCGTTTAGGCGCTATGATGCCACAGACAGACACACAGATACATAGCAACACACGTGAAACTTATAAAACCCCTCTTTTTCCGGCGGGGGTTAAAAAAGGACAACTATGGTTTCTCAGACATCCCCTTCTAAGTAACTATGTTGAGCCTACATAAAACCTCTCTGCAGACCACCAACTGCCATGGCACAACTGGAAATCTCGAAACCCTACGAAGCCAGGTTAGCCACAGCAGGCACCACTTGGTCATTCAGGTCAGATATTACAGGTCAAAAAATACTCCAATGAGCCTCAATGTGATTGCTGTGCCACGTCTTAAACAATGTTTCATCTTTTGTCGTGTTCTCTGTGCGAAAACATCTGCCCGGCTAGCATGGCCTACTGTGAAATCGCCTAAGTCACACTTTTAATCACAGTTTGGGCGATAAACTAATTTTTCCTTAAATGCTAGCACGGCGGCGTGAGATATTTTCTTGACTTGTGGCATAACTTCTTGACGTTTATTTTTTTCTTTTTCGGAAATTTTCCATTTTTATTGCAGTTTCGGTTTAACCTTGGCCATAAAAACCATTTAGGTTCTGAGAAGCATAGACCTACGACGCACTGTTTCCGAATTATGCGCCTCCGTGTCTTATTTTATTTTGCATAAAACGCTCTATATTTCCAAAATGATATCTCGAAAACGGTATGTCCTAGGCAAAAAATAACCAAAATTTAGCCCCCCCCTTTGCTCCCCCATGTTAGCAGCATCCCAACATGGCAGCATCCCAACATGAATTATAAGTTTTTTTTTTTTTTACATTGCTTGGTTTTCGACTTGAACTACGGTCATGACAAGTTATGATAAAATATGTCATGTCTTACAATTTGTCTTAAATGCTAGCACGGGACAACCATGTGACATAGTTTGCAGTCGCGACTTGCTTTTCTTGTTGTTGACTTCATAGTGCGACATAATTTGAATAGACGACCAAATAAAATAATACGTTAAAAAGTATGCCGTTCATACAGCTAAACATCTTTTTAATTTTGTTGGGAATAAATTAATATTTGACCCACGACCATAGACTTGCACACTTTATTTTTCTTTGTTTGTTAGAAAGATATAATTATTGTGAAAATTTTAATAATTACTAAAAAATATAATAGCTTGGACCAATACCGGTGGGGCCCTATTTTTTATATTTTAAATGTTTTTTGGGGATTTTATTTAAGAAACATTTAAAAATGTAGAAAGTAAGAAGAATATGGTATAAAAGAAAATAATTATAAAAAAAAAACTAAATAAAAACAAGAACAACAATCAAAAAATTACAATTAAGAAAAAGTAATAATATAAAATTAATTAATAATCCTGTAACATTTCAATTAATTAATAAGCATTGATCACCATACACACAAAATGAATTTATTGCCATTTGGTGCAGTAATTGAAGGCAAATATATTTATTTTCAACTGTAAAATTTTATCACCACCTCCGAACGAAAGTGATAAATTTTTCTAAATCATCTGTCAAAATGTGACATTTATGACAAAATGGGTGCGCCCGTATTAGCAATTAAGACCCGATGAGTCCCAAACAAACGTCAGGAAATTTTCTCACGCCGTCGGTGCTATTATTTAGGACAAAATGGCGTTATCGCCCAAACTGCGATGAAATGTGTGACTCAAGCCATGTCACAGTAGGCCGTGCTCGCCGGGCAGCAACAAGAAAGGCATGTTGCGCCTTTAAAATATGTCGCATGTTTGACCCGTGCTAGCATTTAAGACAAATTGTAAGACATGACTTAATTTATCATGTGTTGTCACAAATGTCTTGGGTACGCCCATGCTCGCTAGGCTGTACCCTGAAAGACCTTTACGAGGCAATAGGAACGCTTTCGACGTGGCTGAATTTTGGAAAAATTTTTTTTTTTTTACTAATAATAGGCTTGCACTTGACCACTACTAGCTCACCTGATGGGAAGCTATGATGTGGTCGAATTAATACTGAATAAATAACATTAAATTTTGAATGGATGAAGATATTATGTAGTGGTAGCCCAGTTGTAGGCCGTCTTTCGCAATATACAGGCTTGTCTTTGCACTTCACAATTCATTTCATCACCACTGCTCTTGAAAGGAAAATATCGTGAGGAAGCGGCATGTCTCTAAACAAAGAAGATCAAAACGTGTAAGAATATAATAGAAAACATGTATTCGAAGTTCGAAGCAGGTACCACAGCAACAAAAACACTTAGCATTCTTTTTAACCGACTTTCCAAAATGGAGAAGTTTCTATGTTCGGCTGTATGTGTTTTATTTTCTCTGGTTTCGCCGTCAATTGTGAATCTATTTTGAAAATTATTTTTCTTATTTGAAAGAATACGTTGCCGAATTGGTCCCAATTAGATCTGTTGAGGAACTTTCGGAGAAATGGAACAGAACTCCTAAAAAAATGACGGCGAATATCTCGGGATTGCTGCAATCGTATGTCTGTTTATTGTTTACACCATTGCATTACATAACATCACGCCGGTACGCTCTAAAGGGGTACCCAGATGTGTACAGTGAAACCTGGTACACTCCCATTTCACCGGTTATGTTCAAGTTTTTTGTTATTCGGGTTATCTATTCTGGGATAACTTTGGGCATTGTAGGTACCTTACTAATAGAACTTGCCCATTATGTACCCAACTAAAAGTGTAAAATAAAAACTTTTTACAAAAAAATAATATCCGACTTCCTAATAAAATAAAACAAAGTGAAAATAACTTCAATTTCGGCAGTCAGTGTCAAAAAACAAAGAATCAAAAACAGGGACACCGACTTCCAAAATTGAAGTTATTTTACTTTGTACTATTTTATTTGGAAGTCGGTTGTATTTTTTGTATGTGACATCCACAAACCCGCACCAACCTCGCGTGGTTGATTACGGTCCGCTCGCTCTCACAAATATACCTGAGTCCCAACAATGGGAACATCATTGGCAGATAATAATATTATTAATAGTATTAGAGCATCAACCGCAGTAGTATGTGTGGTAGTTGAGCTTCCTGAGAACGTATTCGTCTCAGGAAGTACTGCTACAACTCCAACATTATTTATTTCTGGCACAAAGCTGCATCGTTGCATATCAGTTGCAAGGTACAGCTGGAGAATTCCAGGAACAACTAGAGCATACCACCCATACGCACTAAACGTTTTGGGAATACTTTCAGTAGGTATACAGTTAAGGAATAGAATTCCCTGCCGAAGTCTGTCATTCCTGATAGCTACAACCTGGAGTCTTTAAGTCAAGAGTGAATAGGTTACTTCTAGGCAAGCGTGCTTCATCGTCAGAAAGTCAAAAGCGAGTCTATCAACAATTAAAAAAAACAACTAATCTCAGGCACTACTCGTTGGAATTGAAAAATTATTTTTGTGTTGGATAGTCCATTTATCGAGGAAGGTTATAGGCGTTATAACTTCACGCTACGACCAATAGGAACGGAGCATAAATAAAAAATGTTGCAAAATCGGTTAAAAATATTCCTTTTTGAGGACTTCCATTGTGTGCGCTGCGTAAACGGTTAAAGTCACGCAGCAATTATGTATGTAGTGTAGGTAGGGTTGGGTAGGTAAGGTAGATACCCTAGGTAGGCCAAATGACGGGAGCAAAGCCGCGTGGGACAGCTAGTCTAAACAAATAAAACAACCAATCGACAACAAACATTGCACATTGCAAAAACCACAGACCTAATAAACTTTAACTAAACACACAAACACCGAACGACCGAAGTCGCGAGTAGAAGCTAGTATTTGAACAAACCATTACGTATGCGAGCGACAAACGGACAGACACTATAAACATGGGTGCGCCATGGGGCCGTCGTTGTGAATCTTTAATAGATAAAGTTTGTGCTACCGTGGCGGCTATGCGGTGTTTTTATAGCTTAGTATAGCTTTAAGGTAGGACGTGAAAACGCGAAGTGCAGGCGTCGTAGACGATAGTCGTAAAGAATTTACACTACACAATGCACTTGAAGTCAGGAAATTACAAACGTGATATCAAGTAGCACAAAAGCAATGAGATTTTAAGCTGCATGCATGCAAAGAGTTGTAGAACATACAAACTGAGAGAAACTTGATAATGATTAAGTTCATTATCAAAATTACGAATTGCTAACAGCACCCTTATTGCGTAATGAATTCGGCAAGGCAAAGGGAAAAGGGTATGATAAATCGACCAATCACATAGACGGAAATCCACATCGCGTCTTTTACCTCGCATGTGATTGGTAATTTTTAGGGTCCCGTACCCAAAGGGTAAAAATAGGACCCTATTACTAAGACTCCGCGGTCCGTCTGTCTGTCTGTCACCAGGCTGTATCTCATGAACCGTGATAGCCAGACAGTTGAAATTTTCACAGATGATGTATTTCTGTAGCCGCTATAACAACAAATACTAAAAACAGAATAAAATAAATATTTAAGTGGGGCTCCCATACAACAAACGTGATCGTTTTGCCGTTTTTTTGCGATAATGGTACGGAACCCTTCGTGTGCGAGTCCAACTCGCACTTGGCCGGTTTTTTCATACTATTTGCCCTTTGCCTTGCGGAATTCATTACACATTAAGGCTGCAGGTATTAGCTTAACTAGTAGTAATTCGTAGTGTTTTTCAACTGGAATTTCTCAGTAGCAGCCCAGTTTGGCTTTGTATAGTGGTCACAGCGGATCTTTGTGTCAGGAAACAGTTTGTCATCGATTATACTGCATACAGTAAGCGAGATAGTGCAATGCGACAAACGTAAGCGAATGAAAGAGGCAGTTATACAATGCTATCTTCACCTTCAACGTTGACACAAAAATACGTATAAAAACCAAAACCAAAAACTTAAAAATAACTCTAAAAGTATAAAACAAGAAAATATTCCCGTAAATTTACCGAAATGCATGTTAAGGACGCTGTTACATTTTCGACGAACTCAAATTTAGGTATCTAGTCGCACACAGCAACATTACGCGTACGCACACATTGAAACTACTGAGCGCTCGATTTTATACATCACGGAAACAATCTAGGTCCTTGATATTATTTTTGAATTTTATTGTTTTTATTAAGTTGATTCATGTTTTTGAATTTTATTGTTTTTATTAAGTTGATTCATGAAGGTTAGTTGGCACTTTGAAAATGCATTTGATAACTGTTACAAACCGTCGTCGTAAAAAGTAGGTTATTATTTTCAACCGACTTCAAAAAAAGGAGATGCTCTATCTATTCGGCCAAACTACTTACCCGATACTTATTGGGTTTTCATCGATAAATGTATGTGGAGGTATTTTCAGGGAAGGTTTTATTGTATAATATATTAGGATCTGTTAAAGATCTTCGGAGATAGACAATGGAACTCTTTAATAACAAACAGCAAATGACCTGCGATTACTGTGATAGTATGCTTATGTTTTGTTTTAACCATACCATAATAAATCATCACGCTTGTACGGTTTTAGGGGGTAAACAGATGTATTTAGTATACCCAATATGGGGTACCTACAAAAATTTAAAAGAGGAAAATAATAGCTTTCCTGTGACGAAAAACAATAGGTACCGACACCGACTTCCAAAAAGAATTTTATTTTTCACTTTGTTGTAGTAAGTAGGTATTTTAAAAAACCGGCCAAGTGCGAGTCGGACTCGCGCACGAAGGGTTCCGTACTTGGTAAATTGCTGTTAACGATTTATGACGTATTAAAAAAAAACTACTTACTAGATCTCGTTCAAACCAATTTTCGTTAGAAGTTTACATGGTAATGTACATAATATTTTTTTTAGTTTTATCATTCTCTTATTTAAGAAGTTACAGGGGGGGTGACACACATTTTACCACTTTGGAAGTGTCTCTCGCGCAAACAATTCCGTTTAGAAAAAAATGATATTAGAAACCACAATAACAAAAAAAAAAAAAAAAATGTTTCAATTTCAAGTATGGGAACCCCCATAATTTATTGTTTTTTTTTCTATTTTTGTGTAAAAATCTTATTGCGGTTCACAGAATACATCTACTTACCAAGTTTTAACAGCATAGTTCTTATGGTTTCGGAAAAAAGTGGCTGTGACATACGGACGGACAGACAGACAGACAGACATGATGAATCTATAAGGGTTTCGTATTTTGCCATTTGGCTACGAAACCCTAAAAACAACGCTACGTGAAATAAGTAGATACCTAAAACGAATTAATTGCCGGTCACAAGGATTAAAAAATGACTTGAACATTTTTCATTATATGGAATATATTAAATATTACTATCACATCATCAGTCACTATTAATGTTCCCACTGCTGAGACACAGGCCTCCTCTCTGTGAGAGGGAATGGGCTGTAACCAACAACGCGGGCCCAGTGCGGGTTGGTGGATGCACATATCTTCGAATATTTGGTTCTAGGACATGCCGGTTTCCTCACGATGTTTTCCTTCACCGTTTTGAGAGCAGTGGTGAAGAAATAATTTAGACAAAGTAAAGCGCCTGCCTGGGCTCGAACCCACGACCTACAACTTGTAAGTCAAGCTAATGACATACTACCCAAAAACCATGAAAATGACACCCATGACAAAATTTACGTCGGCGCCATCTTGTATTTTGGTTTTGACTCCATATTCGATATAAGCGACCCCAAAAACCATGAAAATTACACCCATGTCGAAAAGCAGGCAAAATTTACGTCGGCGCCATCTTGTATTTTGGTTTTGACTCCATATTCGATATAAGCGACCCCAAAAACAATGACAATGACACCCATGACGAAAAATGACAAATTTTAGTCGGCGCCATCTTGTATTTTGGTTTTGACCCCGTAATCGATAAAAGTGACCCCAATAACCATGAAAATGACACCCATGTCGAAAAGCGGCTAAATTTTCGTCGGCGCCATTTTGTATTTTGGTTTTGGCCCAAACCGGTTAAAATCATAAATCTCCTCCCACCCATCCACTTCTAAACTTCCCCGTCGGCAGCTTAACCTTACCCATCCAAATCCTAACCTTAGTCAGAGCTGTTTAAACCCACCCATCCATTTCTCAACCTTGTCAACAACTGCTTAACACCCAACTATTCAAAACCCGATCTTACCCAAAATAATTTCTAAATCACATTCTAATAATAATAGGAAACTCAAAAATACGGCATACGTCCGATAAAATATCAACTCCTTTCGATCACGACGAGGACGGTACTCACACGCATGTACACTACAATCTTTCTATTACTTTTATCGTATTTATTTCCTGCGAGAAAGCGATACACCCGTCCTTCCACGAGCGCTTCTGAGCGCGGAATGATGAGCGGCGGGTACAAAATGTATGAAGACTTCGGCAAGTGATTTTATTTTAGCTAATAATTAAAATATATAATTATTTAGGTGACAAATAATTAGCTGCACCTGTAAAAGACTATATATACCGCAATTTTTTATAATTTTGAAGATAAATTATGCTGTAAATTTACCTAAACTGGAACCTATTCGGACCCTACTTTTTTCAATTTTTTGCGATTATTGTGATGGGCAAAACGTATTTGTGCGAAAATTTTGTATGATGTCATACAATTTTTCTGATGCTTATCTGGAGCTGAATAAAATAAATAATAATAATAATCTTTAAATTAAGACCATGATATCTTCACATCGGTGATTGCTTATACATTAAAATGGTACCTCAAAAGTACTGTTATTTGTAGAAAAAATGTAATAGCGTCCTTAAGTACAAATAAACACCGACCAATAACAAAGCTAACCTCACTTAAATCTCTAGCCGCATCATCGCTATCAGTACACTAACGACCTAAACTTAACAAGTCATCGACACGTTTATAATAATTTAACATGCTTAATTACCTGCACGCTTCTCCTTAGGGAGCTAGGTAGAACACGAGGTATTTATGTACCGTTAAGTGAATTAGTTAGTACGAAATTATTTATAGAACTTGACTGGCTCGTTTGGGCTAGTGGTCACATGAGCAAACATGAGGTCCTGGGTGCGTCTTCCTGCCTAGGCTTTTCCAACTTCATTTGGTGGCACCCAACTTCAATTGCCCATGCATACTGCGCCACCACGGTGAGTTAGCGCCATTATGTGGGACTTCAACCCACTAAAACTCCACGGTGTCCTCCTGTGCCACTTATGGCGGGAACACGGGCACGCGTTAGCACTCACCGAGAACCCGACGCTGCTGTCCGTCACCGGACCCTCCTCTAGGGAGTAAGCCCCGTCACCGGCGCCCCAGAACACGTTTCACGCTTTGATCACTCCAGTGACCAAACCGGCACATGGGCGCCAGACGACCCCGTGTATAGCACCCTTGGTCCCCTTGTGACGGGTCAGGACAGTGGCCCAGCCACCTACCACTTTTCGGCCTCAGGGCGTAGGGAGAGCGGCCAACGCTATACCGACACCCCTCATCCCCTGCGGCCCACTACGTCCGCCAGTGGCGACCCCGTGGGGCACCCAGTATAACCGGATTTAGCCGGATACCAGTATTTTACATGGAACGACTCTCCACAACCCAGTAACTGGATTACACGATATCCCTATTCAAGACGTGTCAAAATGCCTGGATTCTAACCAGCCGTAATGACTTTCAAAGATCTACAGCCGGACCGCATAACATGATTTGCGAAGCACGGAAAAATGTCGGTATATTAAGATGGTCACCCATCCACGGACCGACCTGCAGAAGCGTTGCTTAACCTTGCAGATCGACTGTTATTGTTTAAGCACGAGGACCTCTAGTTTCGGCGAATAAAGACTTGCGGTTTATAATGTTATGTTCATACAGCAAATTACGTTTTTTTTTATCACCGGCGATTCCCACGGTAAAGCTGCATAGTCAATATGTCAGTATGTTTGTGGGCGCCGTTCTCTGCAACCGCCGAGTGACCGTTATACTCTCATTGACACGATACTTTCTCATTTCAACGGTTAAGACAATCATTTAGTTAAATGGTCTAACCGTTTGTAATTATTGCAATTATTGTTTTTGCCGAGTTTCTAGCAAGCTGCAAATGACTAATGTTGCTATTTCGTAAGAAGCGTCTGATTTAAGGATTAAATTCAAATCTTTATTGCATGACATATGTGTTTAACAAGATCTTATAAATAGTAATATAGTTCACATGAACCCTGTCGGGCACAGCAATTAAGTAAAACAATAATTATTTTTAATTTATATTAAATAATAAAAAAAACAAATATGATGCTACAGAATAACAATTGCAAAATAAAAAATATCAGCTAAAGTAAAGATACGAGACAAAAGTCAATTAATATGGTAAAATGTTAATTAAAATAATAAAAATCAAATAAAAATGGCAATGTCAACAAGATAAAATACAATATAATAAATATCGTATGTCAATATGTCGAGCACAGTAATTTAGTGTAGTCATGAATACCTAAGCTAGTTATTTAGCATTTAATATTATTTTGAGAATTCATAATGTAAGTTTTAATTGTAAAATAAATGATGCAACAGAATAACAATGATAAAATAATGAAACTCAAAATAAATTTTAGATAAATAGTCAAATAAGAAAAAAAAAAGGGGTGCTTAACTCAAAATTAACTTCAATGGCAGTCCAAATTATGTAAAGCGTTGTCAATAAAGCCATACTAATACGAGTATATCACACGAAAGTAACTCTTGTCTGTAACCTTTTCACGGTTAAACAGCTGCACCGATTGAGATGAAACTTGGTATACAGATTGTTTTATCCCGGTAGTGTGTTCCCTTGGGATGAACACTTTTTACGCGGGCAGAAACAATGTAGTTATAAGGGCATACACGAGGTAGTGCTTCTAATATCTGTCTGCTTCTAATATCTTCAAGCCTCAACTTGAGCAAGATATCTTGAGTTAGTTCGTCCTGTTTCCGACGCAACTGCCAGCTTTACCGAAGAAACCAACCATTAATATCACGATATTTTTCGACATATTTAATGTCGTTAAACTGTTGGGCTTAGTGCGAGTTTCGATCTTATTAACGTATACGTCAATTTGTATTGAAACCGGATAAGCACCGTCTGGTGACAGTATTGAAAACCTCTTTTTTGTATACATATATTGACATAAGAGAAAGTTTACGTAAAAGCGATCGAGTGCGAAAACAAGTATTAATTAAAAAAAAAACAAAAAACCCCGACAATGTTTTTTATTTCATACTTTTTAAACTACATAAATTATCTAGTAATAGACGCGCTTCGATCAACAATCTATCGAACACGTAATTATGACACGATATCTTGCGATGATACCCCGAATCAAACAGAAAACGCCCAATATCCAATTTAACTAAGAACACTCCCGATAATATCACCTTTCAAACAAAAATAAATAAAACAAAATCAGTTCATCCGTTTAGGAGCTATGATGCCACAGACACAAATACACAAACACACACGTCAAACTTATAACACCCCTCTTTTTCCATCGGGTGTTAAAAACTCACATCAAGGCCTATGTTCGGTGCTCTCGAAAAATTTGTCCCCATGTGAAAACATTCACATATGATACCAAGAGTCAAGTATGACGACACCTCAGATCCTCCCAGCCCTACCAACGAACCGTGACGACGCTACATCCTTCACGAAACAAAGGCCTCATCGGCCCATTCATTGAATGCAAATCTTAGAGCAGACTCAATAGATCCGTGCCACGGACTTACTAAAGGTGCAACTAGATCGCGACGACCAATCCATGTTGAATGATTTCCTATTAACTCGCGTTTGACCAATATCTCACCTGATGATAAGCGATGATGTAGTCGACGGTGAAGAACGCTTGCCTAGAAGTAACCTATTCACTTTTGAATTAAAGACCCCTAGGTTATAGCAATCAGGAAACACAGAATTCAGCAGGGAATACCACTCCTTAGCTGTACGCCCAATCAGGAAACACGGACTCCGACAGGGAATTCAACTCATTAGCCGTACGCACAATGAAGTATTCTCCTACCTACTACTGACGTTTTAATAGTTCGTCTTAACTTTTCTGCCCACTATGACCTCATGAACCAGTCGGCCTCGTAATCCAGCTACCATGCATCACGCCACAGGATTGAAAACGGATTTAGACTCAAGGCCTATTGCCTTTTAACGTTCCCACTGCTGGGTAACAGTCCTTGTCTCTGTGATAAGGAATGAGCCAACACGCGGGTCAAGTGCGTATTTGGAGGAATCACGATATCTTAAATTTTTGGTACACTGCACTGGATCGCTCAACAAGACAAACGAACGTTGAATGTCATCGATTGAAGTCGATCGACCGCAGTGTGCTTACACCTTTACACTATGCCTAGTTCACGCTTGTTATATATAGTTACGGGAGAAGTTATGTGATGGTGTATGAGTGGAATTTGTTCTGCTATGGTATTTACAGTTCCGGTTTGACAAGCTTGAGTTACATTTCGAAGAATTTGTGGTGAACTCTGTAAAAAGACCGTTTCGCAAGTCACTGGGTATAAAGAAAATATGGTTTAATCGTCCATCTGCTTAGTCTTTTCCCAACTACGTTCGAGTAGACGTCTAGTTTAAACGGATACAGGTAATTTTACTGCCTATCTGACGTGCACGACCCAGTTATAACTGGAGAACACAATACTCAACTGGCAAGACTGTTATTTTATTTTCATTATTTAATGATAGGCTCGCGTTTGACCACTATCTCGCCTGATGGTAAGCGATGATGTGGTCGACGGTGAAGCACGCTTGCCTAGAAGAAACCTATTGACTCTTGACTTAAAAGACCCCAAGGTTGTAGCTATCAGGAAACAAAGTCTTCGGCAGGGAATTCCACTCCTTAGCTGTGCGCACAATGAAAGTATTCGCAAAACGTTTTGTACGTATGGGTGGGATGTCCACCATGTACCGGTGAAGCATTGTCGTACGACTTGTTGTCCGATGATGGAAAGGGCTAGGCGGAATCAAATTGTGTAGTTCCATCGCACACTTACCGAAATGTAACCGATAAAAAAACCGACAGACTGGCCACTCGGCGTCGATGTTCAAGGCTCTGGAGCTTTGAGGCGACCAGTGCATCGTTGCCGATAAGCCTCTTGGCCCGTTTGTCAATCGACTCAAAACCCGCCCGGTTGTCAAATATTTCGGGTTTCTGACTATCCGTAACGGCAATCAATGGTCCAAGAACGTGCTTAAAGAAGACATAGTTTATGGTGAAATAATCGCGGGTATCCTTCCTTACACACACACACATTCTCGCAGAATGGATCATCGTTGAAACTGCAAAAATCTAGAATGGCGACCGCGAAATGGAAGATGCTGCGTGGACCTTCCACTAGGTGGACCGATGACCTGGTTAGAGTTGCGGGAATCCGCTGGATGCGAGATGCATCACGCACGGGACCGGTCAATGTGCCGGCACTTAGGGGAGCTGATCAGCAGTGGACGACTTTCGGCTGAAATGATGATGATGATGGCAAGTATCATTCTCTAAGGCTCGGAGAGTCTCTGAACGCCTTCTCTACGCTAATTACGCATGCACACATCAAGTCAATCTTTTCCTGTCTTTAAAAGCCTCACAATGGGGATTTGTATCGCACTATTGAGCAATGACGTCTCCGCGCATCACGACGCCTTGTAGGCTAGCATAATACTCGATTGTTTTGTTGATTGTTTATTAGTTGGTCTGAAGTGGTATGGTAACGTCGACAGGAGGTTCTCACTCACCAGGATATGACAATATCTCTTATTACAAGCTTTTTATTACCTTGCTGATATTATTGTGTCCGGCTGCCGGCAGCTAGTAATCGTTTTCCAAGCAATTTCACGCATCCGGTTATGGCACTATAGAAGGCCTTACGCCCTGGCCGTGCGCCCCGCTCGATGCCAAAATATCAATATTGAACCTCCTTTTGAACAGTTTTGTTTGCAAAATATTATTTGATTTACCTACTGTGTAAAAATATTTTTAAACATCCAAATCGTTTTGGAGGAGTTTCCAAAAGTTGCGAAAATATATCGTGTTGTTAATTTTTTTTAAAGCAGAACTATTAGTTACACGAAAAAACCTTTTGATCAAAATTATGTACATGAAACAATTTTTTTTTTTTCATACCTTTTAACCTAGCCGTTACTACGGACTACGGAGTATACTATAGAAAGTTACAATTTACGGCACTAAAGGGTATGTAGGCCCTTAAGTTGAAACTTATCTTACTTTTGTACTATGGAGCTGGTCTCAAGATGGAGCCGGAAAGTGACCATAGCAACTCCTCAACCAGACAAGATAGCACCATTGTGTTTGGGCTTATTGAATGTGTATTGACAGGCGATATAACATTTCGTATCTTTTAGTTCATTAAAAGCTTGTTTTAGATATAATTTTACTTTTAATAATATTTTTTGGGTTGTGCGACGTTGGTCTAGTGATCGCAAACGCGACGGTTAAATGTTCGAGCTTGAAATTTTGTTTCCCAAAACAGTGGTTATTTATTTATTAAGCCTTGCCTGCGGCTCCGCTCCCGTCAACTGCCTAGTGCCTACCCTACCCTACTTATCTACCGATCCTAACTACCTACCGAAGAATTCGCGGAAAATCTTAACACCGCCATTCAGAAAATGACATCAAATGCACAACGCCATTAATCGAATATCAACTGTCTAAATATCTGAATTACGTGTGTGTGTTGTGATATTTTACTTACTCTCTTTAAATTCATTTAACTTTTGATATGAGTGAACCTATTGCGATGAAACAAAATGTTACGCACAATTTTTATGTATAAAAGTTATCTACATTGGTTTCGTACATTTTACGTGATGCGTGCACAACTAAACAGACACACAGACAAATATTTCCGAAAATGCTGGCAATGGGTTCTGTTGGTTATCTATTAACAGAGCTAGAGTTTAGAGAAATAGCCAGGGTGGCTATAATTTTGGAATCATTTTCGATGTACAAAAACGACTTTTCTACAGATTTATTACATGTATACACATTGATTTATATTAAGTTCAGATGCCAGTGAGTGTTAGTAGGAAAATGTTTTTCCAATAGATTTCTTTTAGCCGTAGTCCGGGAATCTGTGCCCCGTTTAGAGCAAACCGATGGCCCGTTTACTTGATATATATTCTTGATATTCTGAGTGTTTAACGAAAAACAGTCCGAATCGTATTTTCAATTTCACACATAACATTTGCATTATTTACCCCAAGGGCCTCTCTTAAAATAACATATAAAGAACTTACATAAGTACAACATAAGACCTCTCCTAAGCCTCTTGGCTCCCGACCTTGCTCAGGTTTCGGCTTGATCGACTTTACGTAACAAACTGGTATCAAGTATGAAGCCGTATTAACTCGATTAACTTTGAAATGTGTGTCAAAAGTATCCAATTGTTAGCTGCTTCTATATTTAATTAAAATATATAGAAGACTCTAGATTAATTGCCGGCTCGCGTTTGACCACTACCTCACCTGATGGTAAGCGATGATGTGGTCGACGGCGAAGCACGCTTTCCTCATCATCATCATCTTCATATCAGCCGAAAGACGTGCACTGCTGGACATAGACCTCCCCCAAGCGTCGCCACATTGACCGGTCCCGTGCAATCCCTGCAACCTTCACCAGGTCATTGAACCACCTAGTGGGAGGCCTTCCAACGCAACGTCTTTCGGTTCGCGGTCGCCACTCCAGAACTTTTCTGCCCCATTGGTCATCCGTTCTGCGAGCAATGTGTCCTGCCCACTGCCACTTAAGTTTGGCAATTCTTCGGGCTATGTCGGTAACCCTGGTTCTCTTACGGATCTCTACATTTCTAAATCGATCACGCAAGGAAACGCCGAGCATAGCCCTCTCCATTGCCCTTTGAGTGACTGCAAGAAGAACTGCCTAGAAGTAACCTATTCACTCTTGACTTAAAAACCCCTAGGTTTTAGCTATCGGTAAACACAGACTTCGGCGGGGAATTCCACTCCTTAGCTGTACGCACAATGAAAGTATTCCCAAAACGTTTAGTGTGTATGGGTGGGTTGTCTTGTCCACCATGTACCGATAGCGTCCGATAATGAGACAGGCTAAGCGGAATAGAATACTGGATTTGATTTTGTCATTCTGACTATGCTGAATAAGGGTGTTAACAGTAATGCATTTCGTAATTACGTGATCAAAACTAAGCTATTGATAAATGTAACAGTGCATTGCTTCATGATAAGATCATCATATTATTGACGATGACATCAATTATTTAATATCGCTTGGAAAATTCGAGGCAGTGATAAATATTTACTGGAAGGCCACACCTATCATTATTATACTGTATAATACAGTACAAATCTGTTCAACAGGATTTTTCCCGACTGTGGCAGGGTAACGTTTTTCTAGCGTATGTGTATGTATGTCTATTTCTATAGCACGCCCAAACGGCTTGACGGATAATGACATATGAGGTGTCGTTGGATTGTGGGTAGTGATGTTTGATGAAAATCGTTTCAGACGTTCTAAAGTTACGATGGGCGATTTACTGTTTGAATCGGTTTTCGCGAGATATCGTGTCATAATGTGTGTTAATCGAATCGTGTCTCCTAGACAAATTATGTAGTTAAAAAGGTTGAAAAAAATTGTCGGCCTTTTTGTTTTTATAATAATTTATTTTATTTATAGTAGGTAAACACTGAAATTGCGAAACTTAAGTGGCAGTGGGCAGGGCACAATGCTTGCAGAACGTATGGCCGATGGGGCAGAAAGGTTCTGGAGTGGCGACCGCGAACCGGAAGACGTTGCGTTGGAAGGCCTCCCATCAGGTGGACCGATGACCTGGTGAAGCTTGCGGGGATCCGCTGGTTGCGAGACGCACGGGACCGGTCAATGTGGCGACGCTTGGGGCAGGCCTATAGGCCGTCCAGCAGTGGACGTCTTTCGGCTGATATGATGATGAAACACTGGAACTGCCTCGTTGCTCAATAGTCGCAAGCGCTGCTAGACCAACCCGGGCAGTGCAGTGTTTTTGGGTTTTTCTATCTAGAATTACTCAGTAGCAACCCAGAGTTTGGATTTGTCCCTGTCGATGGCGAAAAGATCGCACCCTTGTACTTTGAAATCAAACATAACAGGCCAAATGTGGGCGAACTATTTATAGCTGCACCTCTGACAACCCTTCGGGGTATACTGGTGTGATGTTATGTAGATTACTTCAGTAGGATTTAAAAAAACCGGCCAAGTGCGAGTCGGACTCGCGCACGAAGGGTTCCGTACCACTATCGCAAAAAAACGAAAAAGAAACACGTTTGTTGTATGGGAGCCCCACTTAAATATTTATTTTATTCTGTTTTTAGTATTTGTTGTTATAGCGGCAACAGAAATACATAATCTGTGAAAATTTCAACTGCCTAGCTTTCACGGTTCATGAGATACAGCCTGGTGACAGACAGACAGACAGACAGACAGACAGACGGACCGCGGAGTCTTAGTAATAGGGTCCCGTTTTTACCCTTTGGGTACGGAACCCTAAAAAAACACTGAAGGAAATTATCATAAGGAACCCGACGTGTCCAAGAAACAAGTATTCGAAGACATTTAGTGATATCTACCAACTAGCACTGGGCTCGAGCGATGGATTACGGCCCTCTCACAGAGAGGCTTGTATCAGTTGTATCCCAGCAGTGGGAACATCATAACCTGAGTATATTTTATAGTAAACAATGAGGTACACTACTCAATTATGACCTTTTAGTACACAGCGCAATCTAAGCAATTATTTCCATGTCAAACGTGATTACTCACACAACAAATAGCGGTATTTCATCAAAACTGTAAATATGTTTATTTTCTAAAAAGTGTGTCACATCAAAGAATATCTCAGAGAAACAAATATCCTGATTTAGCAAAAGTAAATATTTATATATATTCATTCATGCTTTGTACGAATGTGCAACTGCAGCTTCATCTTTTGTATGTCAATTCAAAAGTATCTTTAAATGGTTCAATTAATTGAAACAAAAAACATTTTGCCCAGCATTGGGACAGTACTGGTTGATAAAAAAAAAATACGGTCAAGTGCGAGTCGAACTCGTGCGCCGAGGGTTCCGTACCTACACATTATACCGCCATAATAAAATTGGTATAATTTTTGATTCTAGGTCAACGCGAACTACCATAGGTATAGGATTTCAACCCAAAACCTATAGGGCACTTCCGATTGACCTATAATTGTCAATTTTGGTTAAAAGCAAGTTCTTACAGCACAAGTAAAGGGAAAATGCCGAAAAATAAATAAAAATTAAGGTAAATTTTGGTATGTAAGTACCAAAATTTACCGTAAACCTTCAACTGTCCATTTCCAGACACAATAGAAATAACCATTGTTCTAACCTTATTTTTTCTCAAAATAGTAGTTTTCGCGAAAATCTAAATTTGCCCATATCTTTTTACTGTGTTGACTCAGGACCTTGGTTTTAATACACCTAATAGGGACTACAGACTTCAGTATCTGGTATAAATTTCAACTTGCTAGGTCCACGCGTTTTGGAGAAAATCGGTGGTGACACACGGATAGACAGACTGGCAAGAAAGTTATCTTATAAGGGTTCCTTTTTTACATTTTGAAGTACGGAACCCTTAAAACGATGGCTAAATTATTACCTGATGGTACTCGTAAGTAGTCATCGTTTGTCATGAATAGGCTAAGCTGAAATGTCTCTTGTGCTTGTAATTACACCGGCACCCATACCCTTCAAACCAGACAACAGAAAAGGGATTTAGCAGCAGAGCTATCTCGGCAGTCAAACAGCTATGTTGAGTAGGGGACAGAGGATGGCTTTACTACCCGAACGAATGCTTCAGAAAGAGCACAATTGGTGTCTCTTGAAATGAACACAAACTCAAATCGAAGAACAATAGCCTGAGGCTATAGTTTCAGTGGCCTCTTCAAGACTAGTATGTACCTCGGCAAATTAGACAATAATAAAATTATTCATTAAAAATATTTTTTTAAACAAGCTTTTTTTCGTATTCTTCTCAGCAAACCATTTCATTTGATACCCATATCATAGCAGTGCACAAAAAATAACTAGTCCGCCATCTTAGGCCGTCCGCCATATTGGATTTAGAATGAAGTCACTTAGCCAACCATGCATTGTCATCCAAACTAAATGGGTATGCAAAATTTTATCTTAATTGGTGGAGGATAACTGCTTTAAAATTCAGTTCAGTCATTCAGCATGATTTGACCCGAAAACACGTACATACATTCATTGCAAGTTAAATAAAAGCTTGTAAAAATAAGTCATCATCTGCCTTGTCGTCTTCCCAATGTTGGAGTCGACTACAAGCATTTTACAAGGGGCAACTGTCTATCTGACCTCCACAACACTGTTACTGGGTATCACGACAACCTTTAAGTAAGACTGGTGTACTTATGTCTTTAGGGACATCTGAATAAAATAAAAAACAAAAAACCCGACTGCTTAAAAAGCGAAGAATCTGCGTAAGAATCATCAAAATCGGCCAACGCGATTGGGCTCTGGAACGCCACATAGGAACAAACATACATACATACATAGACTGATAAACACATTACTCTCCTTCGGCAGTCGGGTAAAAAGGAAGGTCTACTAACAGCAACAAGGACCAACGGAAACAAAACAAAGTGCACTAGAAAAATCATGTCGCATCACTATCAAAATGCTATACCTATTACAGACACGCGTAATATCGCATTGTGACATGTGACGCTCATAGATAAAATTATCAACTAATTACTTTTATCTGTCAAAACCGCAAACTGCAATATTGCCAATGCAGCGGATTAGGAAGCTGACAACTGCGTAGCAAGTAGAACTGATAAAAAGAAAGAAAGAAGAATATTTTATTTGTGACTCGCACGCGCAAGAAATAGAGACAAGAAAAACAAAATTTTTGAAATAAATAAATAAAAATGATTCGCAATACAAATATTTAAAAATAACGCACCACCACACCAAACCACATCATCGCTTACGATCAGGTGAGATGGTGGTCAAGCGCAAGCCTAAAATAATAATAAAAAAAAATTAAATAAAAAAATAAACGACCAAAAAGGCTCCTATCTCAGCATATGCTGAGTTATCTAGAAACAAGTGCGAGTCGGCCTCGCGCACGAAGGGTTCCGTACCATTATCGCAAAAAACACGCAAAAAAATTAAGTTTGTTGTTTTGGATAAAATAAATATTTAAGTAGGGCACTTAAATATTTATTTTATTCTGTTTTTAGTATTTGATGTTATAGCGACAACAGAAATACATCATCAGTGAAAATTTCAACTGTCTAGCAATCACGGTTCATGAGATACAGCCTGGTGGCAGACGGACAGACAGACAGACGGACCGCGGAGTCTAAGTAATGGGGTCCCGTTTTTACCCTTGGGTTGGGTACGAATACGGACTCTAAAAAGCACGCGAGGCCTATCTCAGCATATGCCGCGTTATTAAAAAAAAATAACGCAGCGCTGTGCTGGTATAAAAGTACGTGATAAGAACTAAGATGTGTGGAGAGAAGTTATTTGGGAAGGAGCTAATCCGGGGAAGAACTACCACCATGGCTATTTCTGCTGCCAAATCGTTGCTGTATTCTGGTTCAGTATGGAGCGATCAAGGGACTGACCTTATGGGAGGTATGATTAGAGGCATAAGAGACATTCCAGATGGTATGGCAACGCATCAGTAACGCCTCTGGTATTTGAGATGTAGGCAGTGGTCTATCTGGATACATGGGGGGTGACCACAAGCTCTTAGAGTAAGGTTATTTTGAGATCGAGTAAGGGACAGATGTATCTGACTTGTATACATCTGTCACTTACTCGATCTCAAAATAACCTTACTCTAAGAGCTTGTGGTTACCCCCCTGAAGCATTAAAGACATCTTGTTTCTAGTTTGAGAGAGACGGAGTTATATAGAACGAATAGCACCATCCCTTTATTCAACGGAATCTCGATGGCATTAAGAGGGACGTCGGCTTCTTCACCACCCAAAAAACAACAAAAGTAAACCAATTGATAACCATGTTTTATGTTTATCTTTTAAACAGGGCACTCGCTTTTATCTCAGTAAATATCTTGCACTAGTTTCTAATCTGAGATATTTGCATCCTCAACTCATACTGAATCAATATCTTATGAGAATCGATCGTGCCGTGGCGAAGATTACCAGGTCAGCAATGATGATGACATATTATTATACTGGACTTACAATACTCAGCCGTAATGTGGGGCATCGGGTTCTGACTATCATTGCCGTCTACGTGGTGTATACGCGGCATTTCCGCGACAGCTACGCAGCATTTAAGCGATATAAACACAGCGTTTGAGCTACATCAACGCGAATAAACACACTTCATAATACACTTACCAACCCCAAACGAGTTTGCCTGAAGGCATACCTGCGAGCTATCCTAAATTCCTCCGAAATGGAAAAAAAAGTTTGGGTGGATGGATGTTTGTTACTCAATCACGCCAGAACGGCGGATCTGGATGAAATTGGCGCAGAGATAGATTATAGTCTGGAATAACAAATAGGCTACTTTTAAGACGGTACCCTGACCAAAAAATCGGCATGAGATATGAGCATTCCTATTGGTTTAGCGGCACTAGTGGCGCATGAATTACAGTAGTGAATACGCCCAGATTTTAGAATAAAATCTTTATAAAATCGAATTTTGGTCTTTTGAAAAAAAAAAACTACTAAAATGTTCGTTATTAAATTGTCTATCCATTAGTGTTAGTACAAAAAATAATTACTGAACACTTTACGAGGAGATGCATAATATCAATAATTATTTCTCATTTTTATGTTTTTTTGGAAGGAGATTAGTGAAATATGTACAACATTTAAAAAAAAACTAAATCTACCATTTTAGAATCAATATTATGTAGAAATTTAATGTATTTTTATTGATTGATATTTCTTTTTAAATAACGAGTAGATAGCTCCTAAAGTCTAATGTATGCCTCAATGCAAACAGACGGGCTTCTATAAAAATGGTTATCGCATTGTCGCTATCGAGCCTGTCTGTGGCATACCTATTTGGGTGGCATTTCTTTCTGCCACATGGTATAAGCGAAAGAGACAGATTTCAACAGTATGGAACTCTTTCTAAAACTTGATGTACATAGTATATTGTATTAATTGTTTCAGTATTTTCATGGTTTTGTTGTACAAACCAAAAAAAAGATTTGTCTCAATTTCGTCTTGCATAATTCTCGCGTTATTTGGCCCGATTTAAATAATCAGTCATTTCTAATCATGAAATTATGTAAGACTTCGGCATTTAATCAATGATATGATAACCTATTTTTAGCTTAACTGGGTACTTATCACATATACATATTTAATATGATATGTTCACCATCCCGTAAACATTGTTTAAAATGAAAAAAAGTTCAAGTTCTTTACAACAAAATGCGGCAATTAATATCAAAGTTTTATAACGATTATTGAAAATGAATTATGTATATAGAAAAAAATCAATTAATTTTATATAATAAATAATGAAGCACGTTTGGCAGGCAGATGGCATAACAACATATACTCATTTAATTATGGAAGAGTCCAATACATAATACAAAACTTTCTTTCATATTGAAACAGGTTTTTTTATGTAATTATCTAATTGGAAAGCAATCAACATGTTACATCTACACTTCTACACTAATATTATAAAGAGAAATATTTTGTTTGTAAGTTTGTTTGAAATGGATAAACTCAAAAACTACTTAACCAATTTTGAAAATACTTTAACCAGTAGAAAGTTACAATCTTCTTGAGTAACATAGGCACACTTTATCCCGAAAAACGGGTCCTGTAGGGTGCGCCACAAGAGCGAAGCCGCGGGGAAAAGCTAGTAAAACATAATCAGTCACTTCAAAAGAATGTTAAATCACTTCATTGATTAACAAATTTAATTCAATCTGCTGAGCCATTTCCAATTTGTTGGTTTTGCAGTCTAACCTGATCCGGCTTAGTACTAGTGTTTTACAAGGAGCAACTGCTTATCTGCCCTCCACAACCCAGTAACTGGGTAACACCAAACCCCTTGGCAAGACTGATGTCAGATTTTTGACTTCTGATTACTGTAACAACTGTCAAAGATCTTGAAATGATAGTGGGGACCAATGGCTAAATGTGCTTTCCGAGTCACGTATCAACCTCTGCAAGCGTTGCTTACCTGACAATTAACCCATGCGATAGATCACGTAGGTATTAACAACTTTAATCAAAAAACAATAAATAGTTTGTTTACAAAATCAAGTGTGATTAACAGGTGAATTATGGATTTGTACCAAATGAGGATAATATACAATTCATGTAACACTTGCAATTGTAAAGTATGCTGTATGATTGAGTTACTTTACACACATTAATATGTTATTGGTTTTGGGTATATTTTACTACAACTAGTTTATCAACTGACCAACACACAGGAGCCTTATTTATAAAAATCTCGAAGGTGTTTAGCGATTACTTAGCAGATTCTAAATTCATGCACACTTATAAAAAATCTCGAACCTCAAAAGATTCTAAATTCAAATTTTGTTTAGAAAATTTAGGCAAAGAAAAGGTAAGCAATCAACTAAACAGTCTAGAGATTTATAAAGGTATTTGGTGATCAATAATAATATTAGTCTTTTACGGTCTCAACTCTCACTGTAGGGGAAATGCTTATTCTCATAAAAAAGGTACTATAGTTAACAACATTAAAAAAAATACTTTATATTTTCAGTGACATCCAAGATAATCTTAGAAAGCAGATTGCTTTGGAGATTTGTTGTGGCAAAACTGACTTTATTCACTGTTTTTATTACATTTAAATTTTTTCTATCCAATTCAATAACCATAGCTATCCAATATCCTAAATGAAATAGGGTTCTCACCTATTAATTAAATTTAATAAGGAAAAATATTAACAAATTTGTCATTTAATATGAGCATAAGGAAAATATTGGTGTCTACCAAATCAACACCCATACAACACAAAACTGTAAGTAAGGGAACATTTTTCATAACATAAGAATGCGTCAAAAACATTTTTGTAGCTTGCGGGTCTAGATCAACTAAAAACTTAAGTATTTATGTCATTCATTGCACAGGAGTCTATAAGTTGTAAACCAAAAGCATAGTATTGTAAGGATAAGAATGTGATATGTAGATGGAAAAATTAAATACATATTTGGTTGCAACTTATAATTTATCAATCACATTTGAGAATGTGGTAAGTAGCTTCACTGAAAAGTTGACTCAAAGGACAGTATTCAACCCAAACAGAATTCTGAGTGGTCCATATGTAAACTACCTGATTTAGGGACCACTCAAAATCCTTGTACTTGACACTACCAGCCCCTAAGTTGACATTTCAAAACGTCAATAGCAGTTCTTGATAAACAAGCAGAACTGACTGTGCAACATTCATACTGTATTGTGACACAAAATAATACCTAGTTCTCAGAACGCGAGATACCAAAATCTAATTAGAAACCAGTTCTCAATTCTCAGAGCCGAAAATTTTCCTATTCACGACTGCAAAGCAATGTCACGATTCAGAAAGAAATAATTGAAAGAAATGTGATTCAGAAAGAAATAATCGAAAGAAATGTACGAAAACAATAGGAACATTACACAACATAGAATTAGTGACCTATACTTTCACCGGCACTAAAAGATGATTGTTATCTCCGAAATTGTAAATGTGATCACAAAAAAAAATTGAGACATCAACATCAACATTTTTCGTCACTTTTCTAACATAACTTTACACTTACCTGAGTTAATTACGCGCGAACAGACGTCAGCAATACTATGAAATCACATAAACAGCCTGAATTACGATAAGGCTTTGATAAAAGTAAATATTGTAACAATCTTTGTTCTAAGGTTCCGCGCGTTCGTACACACAATATGGTCACCGCGACACAGTTGCTCATGTGATATTTACAGCTGATGTGTAAAAAACGAACAAACAAACACGCACGCGACACAATTTGAGCAATATCCACTACGAAATCGAATGTTCGATAAAATAATGTTATTCGATCGGTTGGCAATCGTCACGAAATTCTTTTGAATTGATTGATTTGGTTGTGTCAATGGTTGTTTCATTCATGTTGGAGTAGTTCGTTCGGGAATGTTATTGAATGAATGATTGAATGAAAAGTTGAACACGTTTGGTTTATGGTTCAAAAAAATAATTTAGCCATAGGAAACTCCATAATTATGGCTATGGGCTTATAGAAATAAAATGAAATTACGAAGAAGAACAAACTAACATCTATTTGAATAAGAAAACTACCCGACTACAGCGAAGCCAAAAGAAGGGACAAAATTTTGGTCGATATTATATATAGTAGTCACAGCGGATCTTTGTCTCTGAAGTTGGCTCTGCATACCATACAATACTGCTTAGAGTAACCGAGATAGGACGATGCGACAAACGTAAGCGTTTGAAAGAGACAGGCGATGCTATTTTCAAATTCAACATTGACACAAAAATACGGCGCGCCGCCGCTTACGTACTTTGTGGCAGGGTCTTGCACAAAGATCCGCTATGAGTATTGGATAGGTCAAGTTCGAAGGGGATGTCAGGACCTGAACTGAGTGGGCAAAGCGAGCGAAGTTAGCTCTCTTCATCTCCTTCATAATATGTATCAGTTCCATCATAACTTTTAAACTTCCAGTCGCACTGGACCGGTCAATGTGGCGACACTTGGCATATGTCCAACAGTGGTCGTCTTTCGGCTGAAATGATGATGATGACTAGCATTTCAAATCGTTAAACTATAAATAAAACCGGCCAAGTACGATTCGGACTCGCGAACGAAGGATTCCGTAAGTACCATTACCGCAAAAACGGCAAAAAAATCACGTTTCTTGTATGGGAGCCCCACTTAAATATTTTTTTATTCTGTTTTTAGTATTTTTTGTTATAACGGCAATAGAAATACATCATCTGTGAAAAATTTAACTGTCTAGCTATCACGGTTCATGAGATACAGCCTGGTGACAGACAGACGGACCGCGGAGTCTTAGTAATAAATAAAAAACCGGCCAAGTGCGAGTCGGACTCGCGCACGAAGGGTTCCGTACCATTTTCGTAAAAAACGGCAAAAAAATCACGTTTGTACTAGGGGAGTCCCCCTTAAATATTTATTTTATTTTGTTTTTAGTATTTGTTGTTGTAGCGGCAACAGATATACATCACCTGTGAAAATTTCAACTGTCTAGCTATCGCGGTTCATGAGATACAGCCTGGTGACAGACAGACAGACAGACGGACCGCGGAGTCTCAGTAATAGGGCCCCGTTTTTACCCTTTGGGTACGGAACCCTAAAAATATAGTTTTTATTTTTTTGCACTCTAATTCTTTTTCTAAAATGAAAATAGCCTTAGTTACTCCTAACATCAGCTATCTGCCAGTGAATGTCCCGTTAAAATCTGTCCAACCGTTTCCGAGATTAGTTCCGGACAATCAGACGGACAGCCAAAATCTACCTAGCCTTTTCCCAACTTCATTGGGGTCGGCTTCCAGTCTAATCGGATTCAGCTTAGTACCAGTGTTTTACATGGAGCAACTACCTATCTGACCTCCACAACCCAGTAACTGGGTAACACGGTACTTCTTGGCTAGACTGGTGTCAGACGGACAGCCAATTCTTAATATATCGACTACCGGTAAATCGAGGTGCTGAAGTGTTTGTACAAAAACGCCACCATGTCAGTTCGACTTCATGATCAGACCTCGAAACCTATCCTTCTGCAGCGAGGTGTGAGACAGGGAGACGTCATATCTCCGAAACTGTTCACAGCTGTACTGGAGGATGTCTACAAGGTTCTGGACTGGAGAGGGCTAGGCATCAACGTCAATGGCGACTACATGACTCACATTCGGTTTGCCGACGATATAGTGGTCATAGCTGAGACCACAGAACAGATGCTGAGACCATGGATGACCTCAGTATAATGCTCGATTACCTCAGTAGTGCTTTCGAAAGAGTGGGTCTTAGGACGATCATGGACAAAACCAAGGTGATGTTGAATGCCCATGTTACACCCACTCCTATCAAGGTTGGAGACTCTACACTCGAAGTTGTGGACGACTATGTCTACCTAGAACAAACGATCCAGTTGGGTAGGGCCAACTAGATCGTTTTGATCGATTTGGCCCTTCGATCAAGAAAGAGGTCAACCATCGAATCCGCCTCGGCTGAGCAGCGTTCGGGAAGTTGTGCGGTATCTTCTCGTGAAAGTCTATGCCCAGTGTGTGTTGCCAGTGATGCCTATGGCTCTGAGACGTAGTCGCTCACAATGGGCCTCATCAGAAAGCTTACAGTCACCCAAAGGGCAATGAAGAGGGCTATGCTCCGAGTATCCTTGCGTGATCGAATCAGAAATGTAGAGTTTTAAATAACAGATTTAAAAGGTGACACACATTGTTTTTGTACAAAAAATGCCTTTTTTTTGTTTACGGAGGGACACCTTCAAAAGGCGCCTGAACTTTTGGGGAAAAGACCAGGGAGTGTGGGAATTTTACCTCACTAAAACCACCCCGGTGATCACCATCAGCACGTAGAATGGGCTCCGTAACCTCTTAAAAAAAGACCATCCCTGGACCCCCTCTATGCAACGAAAGAGCGCCTCCCTTGAGCCTCGCTGTGCACGGCAGCACGTGATCACTGTGCCACCTTCTTTCCTGAAGTCACTTGCTGTACAGATAGGGTCCCTAATCTGAACGCCTGTGACCCCAGAGGCCCCACTTGCTTATAATGCAGGCGGGGTTTCACCGTTTTAGGCATCGGGGCGGTTGCCTCCCCGACGACTTCTTCTGCGAGTGGGATCGACCTTCTCACGATCTCTCTCGGCGGCCTCCTTCTGGACCATCACGGTCTTACAGAAGGAAGCCATTTCCCTCCGGTTTTCTGTCTCTGCCAGCATGGTCCTCACCAATGCTGGCAAAGACAGGTCTCGCCCGATCCTAGCGACCAAGACCTGCCACTCAGAGGCCCACGCAGAGCACTCCTCGAGCGTGTGTTGGACAGAGTGAAGGTCGCCTCGCAGTGGTGGCAATTAGCCGTGGCCTCTCACCCAATTCTATTCAGGTACTCACCGAAGCAACTGTGCCTGGTCAGTACCTGAGTGAACCTGTAGGATATCTCCTACAGACTTCGAAGTGCGGCAAGACGGCTTCGACAAATCGCTTGCGTGAAAATTGCGGCTGCTGTAGCCGCTCGCGCCACCGCTCGAGCGCGTGTCGTCGTTCCTGCCGCCTCAGCCTTACTAAACCGATTCCTAGCACGCTATCACCATTTTGGCGGATGGCACGGATTCGGTTATAAACCGTCGCGTCCATGTCCGCCAGAATGTCTAGCGGAGAAAAGCGTGTCAGAAGAGTTTCCGCCTCAAAAGATACGTATGGCCATTATCCGCTGAAGGTACATAACACGCCTGCCCTAAGAAAAAGTGATTTAAATAATTGAACAAGAAAATTTAAAAAATCTTTTTCACAAAAATTAATCCGTCTTCAAAAAGAAAACACTAAAAAGTGCAAAATAACTTTCGTTTCGGCAGTGGGTGTCAAAAATAATAAAAACAAAGAGGTAGCAGCACCGACTACTGAAACTAAAGTTAATTTACACTTTTTAGTGTTTTGCTTTTGAAGTCGGTTATTTTTTTGTGAAAACGTTATTAGTTCCCTCTTTTTAGTTTTAGTACACCAACCGAAAAATTAGCAATATAGTACGGTACCTAAAGGATTGACAAAATACCTATTATCAATTCAATTTATACATTCGTGCTGTTTGAAGGCGTTTTTTCTGTTCTGTGGTATGCTCCATATCATGAAAACTGCTGGACCAATTTTGATGAAACACTATTCCCTAAGTTAGAAGATACTCAATTCAACTCAAAAAGAATGATCACGATCCGATAAGTAGTTTCGGCGAAATGCGTGGGCAAACATACATACACACAAAGAAACATACAAACTTACAAACATTGAAATATACAAAAACATACTTAAACTTATTAAATTTGGCTCAAGTATTTATTAGAAGCCCACATAGAATAACGTATATGAATATTGTCCAGTTCCAACATTAAAACATACTCCTTCTTCAGTCGGTCCCTCATTACTGAGGATCGTGGTCACTGGACCTCTTTAAGCGGAAAATCTGCCTCCATCGTCGCTGGTCCAAAGTTGCCATCACCATTTGCTGGAGTTTTCTTGAGGACGTAGCCTCCTGCACTTGGTCAGACCATCTAGTTGGCGACCGGCCTCGTGCTCTCTTTCCTTCGGTATTGCCAACAATGGCTAGCTTTTCAAGGCTGCTATCTCCTCTTCGTGGCCAAAGTAAGTCAAAATACGCTGTAAGCAAACCGTAGACAATTGGGTCTTGATATTGAGTTGTGAAAGGACAGACACATTTGTGCGTTTGGCGGTCCATGGGATTCGGAGCATCTGCCTCCAGCACCATATTTCAAATGCGTCTATCCTCTCTCTTTCTCAAATTGTCCACGTCTCAACTCCGTAGAGGCAATTCGGGAAAACCAGTGCTCTGACCAAACGGGCTTTGATTTTGAAACTTACACCGCGATTTGCCAGATGTTCTGGAGACGCGTCATAGCCTCTTTAGCCATGGCTATCCGTCGCTTTATTTCCGGGACGCAGCTGCCTGCATTATTAATACTAGAGCCCAGATAAATAAAACTGTCCACGGTATCGATACTCTGGATGCTATTGGCGCCCGCTAGCTTTCCCGCACGGTCTATAACCATATGCTTGTTTTTCTACCTTTTTATTGCAAGCCCTAATTTGCCGCTCTCCACCTCCAGTCTGTGCAGTATCTCCTTAGTCTTTAGTGTTGAATGCCAAGAGTACATTTTTTTTTTTGTGGTTGAATGGGCACAAGGTAAGATTTTTTTGTAAAGAAAGTGAACACTTGACCTTATGGCTCCTGTGATTATGTCTGAAACTTTTCAAGATATATTTTTGGTGTTCTCTCAACTATCAAATTTTCTCGAAGCTTTCTCATAAACCTTGCCCCAAAGAGTAAAATAATATAATATGGGAGCCTTGCCCGCTCTTCGAGTTATTCTTTGGGCAGTGTTGACTGAAAGCTATTATAATAATGGAAAAAGTTTGCAAAACAAAAAGTAGACAGCTAGAAATTATTCTTAAATTAGGTAATTATCAATGGTAGACACCCTTTTTTAGTCTCCAAAATTTATCCAGTTTATAAACAGGAACAAACTATAACGCTTGCAAGATATCGTCGAGGTAAGAAATACAATTTGAACGCATTCATTTCCAGACTTTTGACTGAACTTGAACGCATCACTATCCTTAATGTCATTGAAGTGAATGCGTTCCAGTTATTAAATATCTCCATTATAACATTAATTTCCTTCTAAGTCTCTGTCTCTCTCTCCACCTCTATTCACTATTCTTGAAAAAGATGCCAAATGGTTTATGCTCAACACTGTTGTTGAAATGTTGTTACATGCACTGTCTGCTATCGAAAAGAGTTTATCTCTCTCTGAAACTGTTTACGTTGTCATGAAAATAATAAAGTCACACAATAAACAATAAAGAAGTAAAACTAATTTTACATATTTATTTGGCTGTTAACGCTACCGCGGAAACTAATAGTAGATAATTCGCAATATAAATCTAAAAATAACCTACAAGAATGGACGACCCAAGTGAAAAACCGAAAACGGAAGATAAAATCGAATTTAAGAAGCCTGTGCTGTTCGGGCGTATTGGAAAATTGCCGAAAAAGGTGAAGAGTGAGCCAGAATATGCTTCAGAAGAAAAACAAGCATCCAAACCAGTGGAAGAGAGTTCAGAATCGACATCGAAAAGTTCTTTGCCGCCAGCGGTGCTCTTGAAGGAACTATCGACACCTATACCCTACAAAGAGCCGAAATGGTCCGGGATTTGTCCAGATGGTGAGTGAGTTGGCAGTCATACTAAAATGCCACTCTACAGATACATTCTTTGTCTTGACAAATCACCTTAATTATAAAAATCTCGACATTGTTTTGTGACTACTTACACATTCTATGATCAAAGGTCTATAGGTTGAGAATCAATAAAAGGAATCTTAACAGATCACATTAAATAATAGGACCCTTTTTTTGTTGGCTAACTTCAGTCAGTCGGTCATCTCTTGTGATAGTAACTTCTTGGGCGACATTCATACTAACAATGCCCTTGATCTGACTAAACATTCGTCAGATTAAACATTTAACAAATGAAACGCCTATTTTCTTGATAATAAAGAAACAAGAACTAAAAAAAACTGGCCAAGTGCAAGTCGGACCTGCACCAATCTTATGATAGAGTGTTCTGTACAAACCGCGATATTCTCCACAAGGTAACATTACTGAAGTTCTTAAATAATGAAAGCAGTGAACATTGCTCAAAGGAAAAGATAAACTGGATACAAACTTAGGGATTTCGGACCTTTACTTTTGCTACACTGCCCTTCAAAACAAAGTACCACACTTTTAAAAATGCAATTTTACTAAACTATAGAAGTCAGTGTTCTGTTGTATGTTTTATAGAATTTGTTTTACATTTTCATAACTGGTATTACCTCCTCGCGCTCTGTTGTATAACTTCTTATAGCAACTCTTTATTTTTCTTATTTCTCTCGTTTTTGTTTTTTTTGCTTCCTGCTTAATTTCAGTCAGGGTACTTCCTTTTGTTCAAGGAATCCCTTGAACAAAAGCAAGTACCCTGACTTTTCACTTAATTTTTCAGGTCCTGAGTATGCCCTAGAGGTGCTGAAATCAGGCATGATTGTGGATAAGGTGGACTTGACCAACAAATCATACTATGTGTTCGGCAGACTAGCCAACTGTGATGTTATCATGGCACATCCTACTATATCCAGGTACGGGTTCAGGCGGTTTGATTACATACATACCTAAATTGCCGCCTTTTACCCATGGGGTTAGGCAGAAACTACAGAACACCACCTGCTACAATCCCTACATATTCCTTTGCTTCATTTACGGTCATTCATTCATGCAATCTAATATTATGAGATTTTAATTTATTTATCCAAACTAATATTATAAATGCGAAAAGTAACTCTTGTCCGTCTCAGGACATAGGATTGTTTTTATCCCAGATATAGATCTTATGGGGGTGGGAAGGGGGGTAGATGTTTGTATGGTGAACCAAATTAAGGCAATTTAAAAAAAACCGACTAAGCGCGAGTTGGACTCGCGACAAAGGGTACCGTACCATTATCGCAAAAAATGGCAACTAAATCAAGTTTGTTGTATGGGAGCCCCACTTAAATATTTATTTTAGTCTGTATTTAGTATTTGTTGTTATAGCGGCAACAGAAATACATCATATGTGAACATTTCAAGTGTCTATCTACCATGGTTCATGAGATACAGCCTGGTGACAGACCACAGAGTCTTAGTAATAGGGTGCCGTTTTTATCCATTGTGTACGGCATCCTATAAACGGAACCCTATTACTAAGACTCCGAGATCCGTCTGTCACTCTATCACCAAGCTGTATCACATGAACCATGGTATAGTGATTTTTTTGCCGATTTTTGCGATAATGGAACGGAACACTTCGTGCGCGAGTCCGATTCGATCTTGGCCGGTTTTTACCCTTTGGTTACCGAACCCTAAATATTAGCTATTCAAAGTACTAATACTACAGAGACGAAGTCGCGGGAAAAAGCTCTTTATTAGTACCTATTTTAATAATCACAGTGATTATAATGAAACAATTTTCTACCTTTCCAGGCACCACTGTGTACTCCAATACAAAGCTTTTGCAGAGGAAGGCGAACCGCCTTGCGGCTGGTACCTTTTCGACCTGGGCAGCACACACGGCACGTTCCTCAATAAGGACAGGCTGAAAGCCAGCCACTACACGCGGGTCAGGGTCGGACATCAGATCAAGTTTGGTAACAGCACTCGGACTTATATTATGTTGGTGAGTTTAGTTATAGTTCAATTAGTTTTCAAGTCATGTGTCTAAAATAATTTTAATTCACCTTAATGGCTGGAGTATACCTTACATAATATATTGCAGAGCAGTTTACCTACCAAACAAATGTCAACATTGTATGTCTTGAAATAAGGCATTAATTAATAATCTTACCCATACACATATATCCTTCCATTTTGATGCTCTCTTGGACTAAGGGACAATTTTTAATTTTCGACGTTATATTAATTATACCAAGGTTGTTATTAGGTTGTTGGATAAAACCGATTAATTGTCGCCGTCAAATTAACTGTACCAAGGTTGTTATTTGGTTGCTGGTGAAAACCGATTAATTTTCGACGTTAATTTAACTGTATCAAGGTTGTTATTGGGTTGCTGGTGAAAACCGATCAATTTTCGACGTTAAATTAACTTTACCAAGGTTGTTATTTGGTTGCTGGTGAAAACCGATAAATTTTCGACGTTAAATTAACTGTACCAAGGTTGTTATTTGGTTGCTGGTGAAAACAGATTTGCCCATAGGTCTAACTTTAATGCCTACTGATGATAAGTAAGACTTTTTTTTATAAAAACTTTTCCCCACTCTAACATAGATAGACGACCATTGCTGGACATAGGCCTCCCCCAGGCGTCGCCACATTGACCGATCCCGTGCGTCTCGCATCAAGCGGTTTTATTTAGATCTTTGCTCCACACTAGGAATTTTTTCCTGTATTATGGGTGCGTTTACAAACATGTAAACTCACATACACAACACCCAGAGCCGGAACAACTATCTGTAGGTCATACAAATATTTGTTCCGTGCGGGAATCAAACCCGTGACACGCAGCGCAGCAGTCACTCGCTCAACCACTGCGCCAACCGTGCGCCATATTTTTTTTTATTTCCGCAACCTTAACAAGGTCGTTGCTCAACCTGGTGGGAGGCCTTCCAACGCATGGTCTTCCAGTTCGCGGTAGCCATTCCAGAACTCTTCTGCCCCATCGGCCATCCGTTCAGCGAGCAATGTGCCCTGCCCACTGCCACTTAAGTTTGGCAATTCTTCGGGCTATGTCGGTAACCTTGGTTTTCGAGTGCCGAGCTTTGGGTGACTTCAAGCTTTCTGAGGCCCATTGTGACCGACCACGTCTCTGTCCCGTAAGTAATCACTGGCAACACACACTGGTCACAGACTTTATTTTTGAGACACTGTGGTAAATTGGACGAGAAGATACCTCGCAACATCCCGTGGGTGCGTTTACAAACATTTACATACTAAAACAGCCACACCTGGCACAACTATCTGTAATTCATACAAATATTTGTTCCATGCGGGAAACTATCTGTAATTCATACAAATATTTGTTCCATGCGGGAATCGAACCCGCGACACGCAACACGGGTGGTGTTGCGTGTCACCCAATAAATATCATTTAATTTGTCATAGGGCCCAGATTTCGACTGCGAAGGAGAATCAGAGCTTACAGTAACAGAAATCAAGAGGAGATCACAAGACATGAAGGTAGAGCGCGACAGAATGATCAAAGAAGCCGTGGAACAGAGGGACAGGGATAGAAAGGAAGAAGAGAAGAGACGAGAGGAGCAGGGAATTGATTGGGGGATGGGTGAGTTAACACATATCTTCTTTGTACTGACCAACTTTAGATAAACATTGTTTTTTTAAGGCTCATATGTCTATGTTATACCACAGATAATATAATACTAGCATACAGATGCCTCATCCCATACAAAGAAACCGTGAAAACCGATGTAACTATCGTTTTTTATCTGATTAAACTGATTATTTTGCTAAGAACATCGATCGTGTTCGGATCCGTTCCACGGATATAGATGGTGTAAGCAGCTAATTGCAAGTAAAATGGTGTACTTGGTACGTGAATACTTTTTTTTAATTCATTGAAGATTTTTATAGTATTTTTTTGCACGTTTTTACAGTTTCATTGTACCAAAATGTGTTACAAAACAAAGAACAATGGCAGGTGCCCATACATTTTTTTAGCTGAGATTAAATTCCTACGTCTTTAAGTGAAAAATATCTGGTTTAACTCAGGGTGATGTTCTGAATTAGTTTGTGCAAGAATTTTTGTTCGAAAATGTCGAGAATAATAGATATTCAGTCATAAACTTATGTAGGTTATGTCTGGGTAACTTTTAATAATGTGTTTAATAGGTAATATTATTCAATTTCGTGGAAGTAAAAGGGGAATATCGCATTAGCATTTCCCTTACCTAGTAATTTCAGCATGAAATGTATAATATACTCTATGAAAATAGTATATTTATTTAAACTAAGCGACTTTGACGTTTATCAAAAGGTCGTCGTCCTCGTCAACAACCAAGCTATATTTTTTAAACTTGGATACTAGTCTTTTTGCCAATCATTAATTAAAAGTAATTCATTTATTTCTACTGCACTACAATATTCTTACCTACCTGCGAGGAACATCTATACTTAGACATAAACTATATTGTTAACTCATTTACTGCAATAAATACATTAATTATATTATTAATTAATATAGTTACCACTTGTCACTTAGCAGATAAAATATATAATGGCAACACTAAGCTAAAGAAATTAACAAAAAAAACAAATAACTTATTATTTATTATGATTTTTTTTTATCCGTTTTGAACCAGCCCAATATTATATTTAAAAAATGTAGACAATTAATAGAACGTCTTTCGTATATAACTCACTTTCAGACGCTCAAATTTAAGTCAGCTAAAATCTCGCCATTGTTCTTTCAAACTGCGCCATCTTTTGGAATCAATTTTAAATAATCCATTCAAAAATCTTTGATGTGAATTGAGAGCCTTTTTTCTTTAGTTTTTTTGCTTAGGGGAGTTAATCAAACAAGAACATACATTTTTTATGATCTTTTCTAGAAAATCTTAATATTACACATAACTCAATAATAAATCGAAGCTTACCACGCCATCTAGTGCAATTTATTTGAACCAAATTTCATTCTTCGCGTTGTGCGCCGGTGGTTATACTTATTCTTTACACACGGGTTTAACTTTGGTTCAGTGGTGTTTATAAATTATTTTAAATACTATCATTTGTCAGCAGCGTTGACCGCGTAGGTATATGTCCAATATACTCGCAATATAACATTATCGTACAGGAACATATTGATGGGATCAAAGTATCCTATGTCCTAATCTTGGTTACCTATGGCCTACCTATGGGCAAAGGTCCCAACCAGACTGAGTAGCTTGCGCGGGTGATAAGGCGGTCACGTAATATAAAACATGATTGTGTAAGCGCTGTTTTTGTCCATGGCAAACGCGAAATTAGGTAGCAGGCGATAGTACTTTACCCTGATTTAAATTCATAATTCGTCACAATTAAGGGATAGCAAGATCTATGTCATACATGACAAAGTTCAAATTACATTGCAACCCATGCTTTTTAAGGCCTTTTAATACAAATTTTTACTATATGCACTATAATTTAATGGTCTCTTAAAAATCAACTTTACATACATCAGGCAAAGTTAAATAATAAATTCACTAAAATTCCGGATTGCCGAAATACTTGGAGGCAAAGATATAAGAAGTTTACTTTCGAATATCTGGGCACATTGCCCCTTGGGTACTATGCATATTACCACCGATAATAAAATACTAGCATACATACCTCATCCCATACAAAGAAAGAGTAACCATGGAGTTTCTTGCCGGTTCTTCTCCATAGGAAACGACCAACCCGAACCGTGCACCTTTTGTCGACGTTTTATAAGTGCTCATGTAGGCCTATATGAAATAAAAAAATTGATTTTGATTTTGATTTTGAAACCGTGCCGACGTAACTAGTGTTTTTCATCTAATTATACCGATTGTTTTTTGTAAATCTGTCGCGTTCGGTTCCGTTCCACGATCGCGTTCAAAAAATAATCAGTAAAGTACGTCGGGACAGTTTCGGGTGAGACACCACTGATATTGCTTATTAGATATTTTGGTTTATTCTCTTATTTAGCCTGAGTTTGAATAATTAAATTTAAAACTTTTCAGAACCCCCTAAGGCAAGCAATATTTACATTGTTAAGCGGCAATTTGTTAACTTTTTATCTCGTTTTGTTAACTTTTTATCTTGTTTTGTTAGTTTTTTATCTCGTTTTACTTTCTTTTTTTCTTTTGTTTAAAAAAAAGATTATATCTATACTATATAATAATATTATAAAGCTGAAGAGTTTGTTTGTTTGAACATGGTAATCTCAGGAACTACTGGTTAGTATTGAAAAATCTTTTTGTGTTGGATAGTTCATTTATCTAGGAAGGTTATAGGCTATATAACATCACGCTACGACCAACAGGAGCGGCGCATATTCGAAAAATGTTGCAAAAACGGGCAAAATATAATACTTTTGGAGAGCTTCCGTAAACGGTTTAATTTATGCAACAATTATGTATGTAGGGTAGGTAGGGTAGATGGGTAGGTACGTAGCCAGTTGACCGGAGCGAAGCCGCTTGGGACAGCTAGTATTAGATAATCTTTTTTTTTTGGTTTCTTACGACTTATTGTCGGGCCTACGTTGTCCCCCCATATCCAAGTACTAATGCTGTAATATGGAAATATTGTAAAACCAAATATTTTTTTAAAAGGGTAACCATGTAGTTTCTTGCCGGTTCTTCTCCATAGGAAACGACCAACCCGAACCGTGCACCTTTTGTCGACGTTTCATAAGTGCCTATGTGAAAAAAAAAAAAAAGGATTTAAATTTTTGTGAATCATTATTGGAAAGTGCCAGTCTTCTCTGCCTTTCGAATTTATCTCACCATTTCGATCATTCCTTCCATTTCCACAGGCGAGGATGCTGAAGAGGAACCAGACTTGGCAGAGAACCCTTACGCTGTCACAGCTAACGAGGAGTTGTACCTTGAGGACCCGAAGAAAACCCTGCGAGGATACTTCGAGCGGGAGGGCCACGAGCTCACCTACAACTGTGATGAGAGAGGCGTGGGGCAATTCATGTGCAGGTTAGGAACTGGTTTATCATTCTTTGGCCTGTTTATCTCATTTTAGGGTTCCGTACCCAAAGGGTAAAACGGGACCCTATTACTAAGACTCCACTATCCGTGTCTGTCTGTCAACAGGCTGTGTCTCATGAACCGTGATAGCTAGACAGATGAAATTTTTACAGATGATGTATTTCTGTTGCCGCTATAACAACAAATATTAAAAACAATTAAATAAATATTTAAGTGGAGATGCCATAAAAAAAACGTGCTGTTTTTTGCGGTAATGGTACGGAACCCTTCGTGCGCGAATCCGACTAGCACTTGACCGGTTTTTATATACTCGGACCTAACTGAACTAATATAATAAATACATTTTAATATAAATTGAGAAAAGTTGGTAAGCCAGATGTTTTTGAAAACGGGGGCTATAGGATCTTAGACTACTAGTTCTATCTGTCATAAAAAGCAGTAACCCGTTGGACAGACGTACACACAACAAACAAAACAAAATTTGTGAAATGTTACAGTCTACAGGCACTCACAATAATAACGGTTTGGGATATAAACACTGTTAATGCAAGATGGCATCATGCATGACATCAAGAAATTGATTATGATCGTGTTCACGGCCAATCGGAACGGCTTTTGACGTGCTTATAGCGATTTTGATGTGATTTGAAATGTGTGGTGGGTTAATGACCGCTATTGCCAAGCTAAAACGCAAATAGTATAAGACACAATTGTTTGCCCAGGGTGGAGTTACCAATAGACGACGCGCGGGGCAACCCCGTCATAGCAGAAGTGATCCACAGAGGGAAGAAGAAGGAAGCCGTCATCGCGTGTGCGCTAGAGGCCTGCAGGATACTGGACAGGGCGGGGCTGTTGCGGCAGTCCCGACACGGTGAGTACTAATACACCTAGCGCTGTAGCCCCGTCATCGCAGAAGTACACAGAGGGAAGAAGAAGGAAGCCGTCATCGCGTGTGCGCTTGAGGCCTGCAGGATACTGGACAGGGCGGGGCTGTTGAGGCAGTCCCGACACGGTGAGTACTAATACACCTAGCGCTGTAGCCCCGTCATCGCAGAAGTACACAGAGGGAAGAAGAAGGAAGCCGTCATCGCGTGTGCGCTTGAGGCCTGCAGGATACTGGACAGGGCGGGGCTGTTGAGGCAGTCCCGACACGGTGAGTACTAATACACCTAGCGCTGTAGCCCCGTCATCGCAGAAGTACACAGAGGGAAGAAGAAGGAAGCCGTCATCGCGTGTGCGCTTGAGGCCTGCAGGATACTGGACAGGGCGGGGCTGTTGAGGCAGTCCCGACACGGTGAGTACTAATACACCTAGCGCTGTAGCCCCGTCATCGCAGAAGTACACAGAGGGAAGAAGAAGGAAGCCGTCATCGCGTGTGCGCTTGAGGCCTGCAGGATACTGGACAGGGCGGGGCTGTTGAGGCAGTCCCGACACGGTGAGTACTAATACACCTAGCGCTGTAGCCCCGTCATCGCAGAAGTACACAGAGGGAAGAAGAAGGAAGCCGTCATCGCGTGTGCGCTTGAGGCCTGCAGGATACTGGACAGGGCGGGGCTGTTGAGGCAGTCCCGACACGGTGAGTACTAATACACCTAGCGCTGTAGCCCCGTCATCGCAGAAGTACACAGAGGGAAGAAGAAGGAAGCCGTCATCGCGTGCGCGCTAGAAGCCTACTGTATAGGAAATTGCCAAAAAAAAAACATATAAATTTGTCATCCGTTGAATATTTGTATGGGAAAAACTTTTTTTTTACGATTTGTGAAAAGAAAAAAAAAAATTACTCAATTTTCCGTCAAACCCTTTATATTAGAGTTTGGTTGGTAATCCTGACCACATCCTCCGTACTATTCTAGAGTCACGTCGACGGAAAGAGCGCGACTGGTCCGCGGACGACTTTTACGACTCTGACGACGACACGTTCCTGGACCGCACGGGCAGCGTGGAGCGCAAGCGTAAGATGCGCATGCAGAAACTGGGCGCCGCCGACAGGGACAGCGACAAGCCCAGGACTTATGACGACTTGGTAAGATCGTAGCGGCATCTATGCCACCAAATACGAACAAATGACCTGACGTCACACGAAATCCTGCATCGCGGAAGCAAAGTTTTCGGCGCGATCTGAACACAAACAACAGTCCGACAACAATCGTAGGGCAGCTGCCTGGACCAGACACACCCTCCGTCTGATCGGAGGATTCTCCCTTTTCAATGGAGGTTTGCGGGACTATACAGCCTGTTCCGCATACCTCTAAAAGATAGATGTCGATGTTTTAAACAATTCACCTGTCATGTTGTCTCTTCACCATCCTTGCTTGACTGGTAGAGAATGTGTAAGGCATTAAGTCCGCCATTGCATGTGCGCATGAAGTTTTAAATAAATAAATAGATAGAAAAGAACCCAACCAAAAGGAGAGTTATGGTTTTATCTGGCTATGTAGTATCAGTCAATCTGCTGGCCTATTTCCAACTATGTTGGGGTCGTCTTCCAGTCTTACCGGATTCAGCTGGGTACCAGTGTTTTACATGGAGCGACTGCCTATCTGACCTCCACAACCCAGTGACTGGGTAATACGGTACCCCTTGGCAAGACTGGTGTCAGATCTCAGCCTTCTGACTACCCGTAACGACTGTCAAAGATGTTCAAATGACAGCCGGGACCAACGGCTTAACGTGCTTTCCGAGGCACGGAGGAAACTTGCTATGTAAAGATGGTCACCCCATCCACGGACCGACCTCGACAAGCGTTGCTTAACTTTGAAGATCGGCCTTTGCTGTTATCATTTAGTGTAGGCTATGGAGTATGTATTAATAGCTAGAGCTATTGCCAGCGGCTTCGCCCGAATGTTGTCGGGAATAACCCCACATGAATATACTACACAGGTTAAAGTAGCCTATGTGCTATTCCAGTCTATAATCTATCTGTTTAAAATTTTATCCAGATTCGTCCAGCCGTCCTTGCATGATTGAGTAACAAACATCCATTCAAACTTTCGCATTTACAATATTAGTATAGATATAAGTAAGATGTATCTTGTATGTTACAGCTAAAAGAAATAACAGAAATTGAGGCCAAGATATCGAGTGAAGAGCTCTCGCTAGAAAAGTTAAGATCATTTGCAGCCAAGAGTCAACAGAGCAGCGAGGATGTGGACGAGCTGGACCAGTACATGAGCAGCCTCGGGAACCAGGGACAGAGCATGGCGCAGAAGGCTGAGATCTCCAAGACTAAGGTAACAATTTTTTTATTTACAATTATATGGTTGACGGTGAAGCACGTTTGCTTAGAAGCAACAACAACAACTCTTGACTCAAAGGCCCCCAGGCTTAGCCCCAGTAGGGGTCGAGCCACCCACATCCGTGGGAATGTACCCTATTTGATTCCCTACACGTGGTTCCCGGGTGGTGCAAATCAGGTGACACTAACTGGCTTCGGCCGCAGACCTTGCGACCACCCACCGGGCAAACACATTACACGGAGCGGCCTAGCCGTGTTTCAGTACGGTGCTCGGTGTAGCCACTATAGGAGTTGGGTCGAAACAGCTGTTCCACTGCAGGCAGACGCGCTCTGTTATAGATGTATCGGGAGACTGGTCGCGGAGGGAAGGGACGGATCTCGCTACCCTCCGCGATCCTGCTGTGCGCCGCCGGCCGACCGCAGGTAGTATTGCCAGCCACATACGAAAGGTTACCCCGCCAACTTTCGAAAAATCCCGGAATACGCCCATCGTGCTGGTTGGCGACCAGAAGACCGTGCCAAATGGACATTTCCGTGGAGACTCAGTCGTTCTTGCAGTCTCCAGACCAGTCCCCCAACGATGGCGTCCTTTCAGCGCGTTTCTGTGGGTTGCCAGCGTGAAACCTCTTTTCACTTATTTCTCCTCACCTACCTTCACTCTCAACCATGTCAAGAAACAAAAGGAAAAAAGCTGTACAGCTGCAGCACTCCCTGTCATCATCATCATCATCCACAGCCCGACTTCGCCCACTGCTGAGCATAGGCCTCTCTCTTCTTGTACCAATCACCACGTTCCCGTGCCAACCTCATCCAGGTTCTACCCGCAATGGCAACAATGTCATCTGCCCATCTCGCCGCTGGACGACCAATACTTCTCCTTCCAGTCCTTGGACGCCATTCAGTCACTACTATACTCCACCTATCATCACCGCGCCTTGCCAGGTGTCCCTTGTCACTCCCTGTCACATAAGGTCTAAACTCTAACCTTGATGCAGTCCACCATCATCTGGAGACTGACAAACTAGTGCTTTGCTCAGCAACGGTACCCTTCCGCCCAATTGGTGATACAAGAGGACTTTAATGCCCACCACCAGGAGTGGCTCTTCCAGTACCAGTACACTGACCATGCTGGGCGAGAGACGTGAAAGCTTGCGCTATCGTTAAATCTCACTCAGCTGGTCCAGGGGGCGACGAGGGTGCCGGATGTTGATTCGCATACAGCTAATTGCTCGGTGTCAGTATCTCCACCTTTTGGTAGTTCCAACCACTGTCTGGTGAAGTCTGTATCCGGTTTTTCCCCGCCCAATGCCAGCCAAAGTGGCACCCGGTGGGTATGGCGGTACAAGTCAGCGGATTGGGATGGGATGCGATCTTTCTTCGCATGCTATCCTTGGCGGCCTACCAGTTTTTTCAACACGGACGGATTTGTCGCGTCAGGGAATGGAGTACTACATTCCGTTTTCTAACGTAACAATGTCTAGCGATTGTAATCGCGCCGATGCTTAAGCGCATCGGCGCGATTACACTCGCGATTACACATGAGGCGTTTCATGCCTGGGTCGACGCTCGCACGCGCAAGGCGAGTGACTTGGATCAGAGGAAGAAAGCCTACTACAGGGCTGCCAAGTCCTGCAAGAAGGTGTTGCGAAGGGCTCGGTTCGACCACATTAGCCGAATAGGAATCTAACTTGCTCCTACCCATCAGGTAGTACAGCGTTTTGGTTCTCGGCGAAATCGGTTGAATCGAACTCGACGGTTCGCTGGACCATTATGCTGCGGCGAAAGCAATCTTGTTTGCCTCTCTTTTTGTGTAATCTTCGCGTCTGAATACTGGTGGTGCGCTTCTCCTGATGGATGCGAGACGAATATGTCGGACATTAGCATGCATCAAGAGAACGTGTGTAGGGTGCTGCGCAACCTCGACGTGAATAAGGCTAGCGGCCCCGACGGTATATCAGCAATTGTTTTTAGAACTTGTGCGCCTGAATTGTCTCCGATCATGACATGCCTGTTTCGCTTTTCGTATGAGACTGTAAAAGTGCCGAATGCTTGGAAGCAAGCCAACGTACAGCCTGTGCCCAAGAAGGGCAGTCGAACTGACCCGGCCAAATATAGACCCATCTTTGTAACGTCGATATTCTAAGAGAACGTGTGCTATAAGGAACTGCCTCACTGAAAGCATTCACGTGTAATGGGCATTCGATGTCGAATATTCGAGTGGTGTGGACGTTGAGCCGAGCGTTACAAAACTTACACGCAAACGCAAACTACGCGGCTGGTGTGGACGTCGCAACGATTTTCGCGGAAACGGTTTGCATTCGAATGTTCACGCAAATAAAATACTCGAAAGCGAGTATATTACTGGCCACTTGTAAAGCAAGGAACAGTTCCTTGATCTTAAGTGTTTGTGACCTTCTTGGTAAATCGTATTATGGAGTGAATGATATTTACATCTCTCATGTTCGGTAAGTAGGTTCTTATTACCTCCAAATGGGGCTTGTAGGTGACTAATTAGCGCTCTAGGGTAATAATGTAGCAAGAAAAGCCCTAGGGCGGTAAGTAATTAAAAAAAAACACTTCTTTCTTTCAAAAAGTTCGCGTACATCTAACCATCATACTGGCAATAGACATCATGCATTCAGCCCAATGACCAAAGAGGTCGCTTTGCTATTCAGCCTTGTCTTCGTGTCAGTATAATAGTCATCAAGGAATTTTTGGCGGGATTTTTTCGAGTGAAGTTCAGCGGTTGTTAATATTATTTGCAAATTGATTCCTAGTGGATATTGTGATATAAAATTGGTGCAGTTTTGTGTCTCAACTGTCTACGCAACTGGACAATATGTGAAATCATTGACAGAAGCGATTTCAGGATAGTGGAGCGGAGAATTTTATTGTAGTATTGACTACTTGCGCAAAGCCTACTGGGAAGGCTGACTCGATACAATTTGCGGTATTAGGCGGTATGGTCCAAGACCTTAGCCTGCCCGAGAAGGGCGAACAAAAAAAAAATTGTCATCAATTTTAAATATCGAACGGCGAAGCTCAATTTCGTTCTTGAAAAATAAATATTTTTTTAAATGTTTTATTCTTGTAATGCCGGTTTTTTTCTACTTACCTCACAATCGAGATGTAAAGCAAAATAGTTAGCTCGGGTGTAATCATCAATTGCACCCTCGAACTATAGGCGCCCTCGCTGCGCTCGTGCGCCTAAATATCTCGGGCTGCAATTGATGCCTTACAGCCCTTGGCTACTAATCTACTATTAACCGAAAAGATCGTATTCGAATGCTCCAAGCTCGCGAGGAAAGTTCGACTCGAACGTTCATAGTTTTGCTCGAAAGTGAATGTTGGGCTCGCTGGGAAGCATTTGTTGCTTGCCTACGATTGCTTGTTTACAAATGCTCACGAAAGAACGCTCCCAGTGTGGACGCTCCTGAATAGTAAGCTCCTGGCATACCTGGAAGCTAACGACATCCTTAGTGACCGCCAATAAGACATCCGTCGAAATCGGCCTACTGAGATCTTATAGCGTATGCCATTCCATATGGAGTGAGGCCATCGCGAGGCATGAGGAAGCGGTTGCCGTCTCCCTCGACATTTCGAAGGCTTTTCATAGGGCTGGCACAAAAGCCTTATAATTAAGCTTCCTTCATTCGGTCTGCCCGGTGGTCTGTGTGATAGGATTGCAGACTTCCTGAGAAATTTGTTCACTCGAGTAGGTATCGATGGCTGTTCTTCGGACCAATTAGATATTAATGCCGGTGCCAATCAGGGGTCGGTACTCTCAGTGGCATTATGCCGTTTCATCATCGGACTACAAGACGTACGGCGATGGGTCATCGGTACATGGTGGACATCCCACCCATACGCACAAAAAGTTTTGCGTACAGCTAAGGAGTGGAATTCCCTGTCGGAGTCTGTGTTGCCCGATAACTACAACTTCGGGGTCTTTAAGTCAAGAGTGAATAGGTTACTTCTAGGCAAGAGTGCTTCACCGTCGACTACACCATCGCCATCAGGTGAGTTATTGGTCAAGCGAGAGCCTATCAATAATAATAATAAAGATACTTGATTTGCTTATCTTTCTCGTGAAAGCCGAGAAAGATAAGCAAATCAAGTCAAGTATCTTGACTTGGCTCGAGAGTTTATTGACATTTGGGATGTGGACACAGCGATCATTGTATCGATAGTCGTGTCAGCCAATTGCTTAATAGCCACGAGCCTCGACTAAAACCTTAGGAGGCTCTCGTTAGGCGGCTGGGTCAAGGGCATGATCCAGAAAGCAGTATTGCTGGACACGGCTCGTATTGTTAGGAGGTTCCGCTCTCTGGAGCCCTGACCGCCGGTAGCTTGGACCCTGTTCCTGATACCGGTGGGCCTCTATTTTTTATATTTTTAAATGTTTTCTTTTTGTATGTTTTATAAAAATATTTAAAAATGTAGATAATAAGAAATAATTTGAATAAAGCATATAATAATAAAAAAAGGTTGTAGCTATCAGAAAACAGACTTCCGGAATGCCACTCCTTAGCTGTAAATACATAAAATCGCGCCTGTATTCCCCGAAGAGTTATTAGTACTTCTGTACCTGTGTGGTATTAGTATTTACATCTTCATCCATTTTAGCCTATGTGTTATTCTGATGTATAAGCTATATTACTGTAAAGCTTCATCAAAATCCGTACAGTAGTTTTTGCGTAAAAGAGTGACAAAAAATCCATCCTGACAAAGTTTGAATGCATGGATGTTTGTTGCTCAATATCGCCAGAATGGCTCAACGAATCTCGAAAAAGCTGTACAGTAAGATAGTTTGGACATTAAGATTTTGTCACAAAGATAGATTACAGTCTGGAATAGCACATAGGCTAGTTTTTATCCCGATAAACTAGGCATAATAATCCCTTGAGATAACAAAACGCTTTACGCGGGCAAAGCCGCGGGGAAGCTAGTATTAGGAATATCCAATTAAAATGTATTATTATTTTGAACAGATGAGCATTCAGAAACTGAAGATGGAGCTGTCGAAGACTCAGCGCCTGGCCGAGCTAGCGCGACCGGCGCACCTCCCGCCGCTACTCAAGAAGGACGACAAGCTGCACATCAAACAGACCAACTCCGTCGTGTATGGGAAGAGGTAGCTATCACACACAGTCACTATTATTACAAGCTGTATATGCCTTACTTTCGTATGTAACCGGCAACTAGCTATCCAATTTTCAAGCACTTCCTGGCATACGATTAAACTTAAAGTCGCATCAGTATGCTGATGCGACTTTCGGAACATTGAACTAATATGGAATGGAGCTGGTATCATGGTGGTGCCGGAATGTGGCCATAGCAACTCTTCCACCAGAGAAGATAAAGCGTCACAATCTTAGTCCGTTGACGTTGCCGCCACGATAACTTTCTACGTAAGAAACTGTAAAATCAAATTCATAATCCTAATTAATTACTATCTTACCCATACCACGGGGTCTCGTTGCTAAGAAAGAAAATTTGGTTCAAATAAATCTCACTAGATGGCGCGACATGTACACACAATTCAATAGAATTGTGTGTAAAATTAACATTTTCTGGAATTGAACATAAAAATTGTATGTTCTTGTTTAATTAACTCCCCTAAGTACAAAATTATGGAATTTTGGGCTCTTAATTCACATTTCAAAGATTATTAAAACGGATCATTTAAAATTTATGCCAATAGATGGCGCATTTTTAATTTCTGAGGCATTCCACTCGATTGTTTAAATTTGCATTTTAACACATTTTGGTGCATACAAACTGTAAAAACGTGCAAAAATACTATAAAACGAACCTTCACTTTATTTAAAGAAAAAAATATTCACGAACCTAGTAAACCCTTTTACTTGCAAGTCGCTGCTAACACCATCTATTGCCATGAAACGGGATCGAACGCGATTGATGTACTTACAAAAATAACAAGATTAATCAGATGAAAACGCTAGTTACGTCGGCACGGTTTCTTTGTATGGGATGAGGCATCTGTATGCTAGTATTATATTATCTGTGCCCATACATACACTATAACAAATAGTATCATTCGCAAGCATCAAGTTTAATTATTGTAGTATTTTTATAGCTGTCAAAATGGGCCTTTTTTTGACAACTTTAACTCAATCGTGTTTGGGCTCATTGGTTGTGTTTGACAAGAGATATTAAGTTTGGTATTTTTTAGTTCAAAAAGCTTGTATAAAATATTTATTTTTAATACTTATTTATATATAAATTATAAATATTTATTTTTAATACTTATTTATTATAACGTAATACTTATTTTTCAGAATAAGACTAAAAGAAGACGCAGAGAAAAGAACAAAAATACGGAAAGAAGTCAAACAAGAAGAGACAGAGTTTGTCGAAGAAATGGATTCAGATGACGATTCAGAATCCAACGACACAAAGAAAGAATCCAATCCGAAAGAAGTAAACAGAGAAGCAGAGAAGAGTCAAGAAGATAGCAGAAGAGAGACAGAGGAACCTGAAGTGAAGAAGATGTATGGTCCCATGCGACCGCCTGAAAACTATGTGATACCTGAAGATTACTTCAATCAAGAGAGTGATAGAGATTTACCTGAAATTATGGAAAAAGAGTAGATTGGTCGTTTTTTAAGTTAAAATATAATTGTTTAAAAAAGTAGCTGTTTCTTTTTCTAACTAGTCTTATACCTTTTTCCGACTATGTTTGGTTGGGGCACGGGGTCCCAGCGCTAAGAAAGAAAATTTGGTTCAAATAAATCTCACTAGATGGCGCAATATGCACCGATTTGTTATTGAATTGAGTATACAATTAACATTTTCTGGAATTGAACATAAAAAATGTATGTTCTTGTTTCATCAACTCTCCTAAGCACTAAATTATGGAATATTGGGCTCTTAATTCACATTTCAAAGATTAAACGGATCATTTAAAATTGATGCCAATAGATGGCGTGGTTTTAAATTTCTAAGGCATTCTACACGATTGTTTAAATTTTATTTGTAACACATTTTAGTGCAATGAAACTGTAAAAACGTGCAAAAAATACTATAAAACAAATCGTCACTGTATTTAAAGAAAAAATATTCACGAACCGACTATACCCTTTTACTTGCAAGTCGCTGATCTATGGCCGTGGAACGGAACCGAATGCGTTCGATGTAAAAAAAAAACAGTTTAATCAGACGAAAAACGCTAGTTACGTCAGCACGGTTTCTTTGTATTGGATGAGGCATCTGTATGCTAGTATTATATTATCTGTGGTTCGGCTAAAGATGAGAGCATTTTCGCGAGTATTACAATGTAATGTAACGTACGCGTTCTTATGAATGGTACAATACAGACAAATGCTCAGTTTCCTATAGCACTTCCATGTAATGTAACGTTATTGCGAATGTTCGACGCTGTGTTCGACGTATTTCTCACGGCGAGTGAGCAACATTTAACAACAACAACAACATGCTAACAACATGCAACTGCGCCTAAGGCGTAGTTATTTGCGTCGGTACGCAGAACAAAGGGACTGTTGAAGTCAGGCTGAACCAATATTGGTGCGGAGGTGAGTAATCCTTTTAAATCATTGAAAGCATGGGACTGCTCTGGGCCCCAGATCCAGACTTTTCTCTTTCTTGTCAAACGTGTTAATGGCTCGGCTACTTTTGAGAAATTCGGAATAAATTTCCGAAACCATGAACACGTTTGCAGAAAGGTTCGTAAATGTTTTATATTTGCTGGTTCCTTCATTTCAAGTATTGCACTCACCTTTTTTGGATCGGTGGAGATACCCTCTTGGGTAATAACGTGCCCGAGGTATCTCACGCTTTCTCTCGCAAACGCATGCTTCTTCCGATTTACGTGGAAATTAAACTCTTCGAGGCGTTTCATCACTAGCTCCAGGTATTTCAGGTGTTGCTGGCACCCTTCCGAAATCACCAAGAGGTCATGTAAATATGCTAGGATAGTTACCTCTTTTAATGCTGCGCAGGAACGGAGTCGGACGATTAGGCGCTGGAAAGTCTCCGTCGCATTCTTCAAACCAAACGGCACCTTTTTAAAACGGTAAGTGCCGGGAGGGGATATGAAGGTGGTTTTGTCTTTATCAGACTCCCGGACCCTTACTTGCCAGTACGAGGAGCGAAGGTCAAGGGAACTCATGTAGCAGTTCCTCTTCGTAGACTGAAGAAGCTCGTAAATACTCGGCATCGGGTAAGCGTCAGACTTGGCGATTGCGTAAGGCGTCTATTCATCAAAAAAATCGACCAAGTGCGAGTCGGACTCGCGCACGAAGGGTTCCGTATCATTATTGCAAAAAACGGCAAAAAAATCACATTTGCTGTATGGGAGCCCCCCTTAAATATTAATTTTATATAATATAAAATTAATATAATATTAAATTATATAATATAAAATTAATATGTTGTTATACCGGCAACAGAAAAACATCATCTGTGAAAATTTTAACTGTCTAGCTATCACGGTTCATGAGATACAACCTGGTGACAGACAGACAGACGGACCGCGGAGTCTTAGTAATAGGGTCCCGTTTTTACCCTTTGGGTACGGAACTCTAAAAACTATCAGTTGAGATGAAATTCATTCGGTTATCAAAAGAGTGAAGGTGATGAAAGGAAATTGATTAAAATTAATTCAATTAAAAGTAGCTATGAAAAATTTTCGATAGGTATTAACAAACATGCATATGATAATATGCATGTTTGTTAATAAATTACATTTGATAAAAAATATGTCTCATCCAGTTATCTGATTTATTTATTCCTTTATTCAATTTCTTTTCTTATTGTTTATATTTTTAAATATTTTATAAATTAAATTACAAAAAAAAACATTTAAAAATATAAAAAATAGAGGCCCACCGGTATCGGGAACAGGGTCCAAGCTACCGGCGGTCAGGGCTCCAGAGAGAGGAACCTCCTAAAAATACGAGCCGTGTCCAGCAATACTGCTTTCTGGATCAGGCCCTTGACCCAGCCGCCTAACGAGAGCCTCCTAAGGTGTTGGTCGAGGCTCGTGGCTATTAAGCCATTGGCTGACACGACTATCGGTACAATGATCGCTGTATCCACTTCCCACATGTCGACAACCTCGCGAGCCAAGTCAAGATACTTGATTTGCTTATCTTTCTCGGCCTTCACGAGGTTTCCGTCATGCGGGACGGTAATGTCAACAATCATTGCATGCCTCTCGATTCGGTCCACCACCACTATATCAGGCTTATTGGCTACAATAGTCCTGTCAGTGATGATGGACCGATTCCAGTACAATGTGATATTGCCATTCTCGAGAACTGGGTCGGGCACATACCTGTAGTACGGCACCTCCGATGCCACAAGAGTGTATTTCAGAGCAAGTTGCTGATGGATAATCCTGGCTACAAGGTTGTGCCTATGCAAATATTCTTCATTAGCTAGACGAGAACAACCAGAGATAATGTGGCGGATCGATTCACCCGGACGGTGACATGCCCGACAGATGTCACAATAAATCTCCGGTAGTTATTCGTCATGATAACTTCATCCATAATTGCACATACAAAACCTTCAGTTTCCCCAAAGAGGTCACCGAAACGCAGCCAGGCTACGGACGCTGACTGATCTACATCGGACCCATGTAGGGCCCGGAAAAAGCGTCCGTGAAGCTCCTTACTCTGCCATACCGCCCTGCGGTTGTTAGTGTCAAGCACTACAGGTTTGCGCCACTTCTCATTCGCCAAGGAGAGCGGGGTGAGTCCCTTGTCCACTGCTACTACATCTCGATGCATACCCACGTCTGTGTTTAGAAAATATTACCTGAGATTGCATATCTCGCGGTTGTGGAGATTTTTGGCATTTAAAAAGCCTCGGCCTCCACACTTCCGCGGGATATACAATCTCATGACCGACGATCGTGGGTGATGCATTCGATTTGCAGTCAGCAATGTACGGACCCGCCTATCCAGGGCGTCGAGTTCCGTTTGAGTCCATTTGAGTATGCCGAAAGAGTACATCAATCCGGCATGACCCAACCGTTGAAGGCGCGCACCTTGTTTCCGCCCGAAAGAAGGCTATTGAGTACCTTCTTCAGGCGGCCAAAGAAGCGTTCCCTCAACGATTGCTTCATGTCAGTAGTGCTGATACCTAACGCTTCCGACATACCCAAATACTTATAGGTTTCGTTTGGAGAGAGGGATCTCAGGCTTATGGAATCCGCGAGTTGAATTCCCACGGATTCCAAAATCTTCCCTCGCTTTACATGCATGACCGCACATTTGTCCACACCAAACTCCATCCTGATGGCGCTACTAAAAGTTTCAGTTACCTTCAGTAGCTCCATCAACTGAAGATTGCTGGGGGCAAAGAGCTTCAGGTCATCCATGTAAAGGAGGTGAGATATAACCTGACCACCTCTCTTCAACCGATAGCCTAAGCCTGAATTCTCCAGCAGCATGCTTAGCGGATTCAGGGCCAGGCAAAACCAAAGTGGGCTCAAACTATCGCCCTGAAATATACCTCGCTCGATCCTTACAGGTTCGCTATTCCTATGGATATTTCGACATCCTGGATAGCGAAGGACTGTGCTCCACTGCCCCATACACGACATCAGGAAGGTGCGTAGAGTTGTATCTATTTTATACAATTCTAGCACCCTCATGAGCCATGTATGAGGCACCGAGTCATAGGCCTTCTTATAATCTATCCAACATGTCGACAGATCCTTTCGGGAACGCCGAACCTGTTGGCTAATGGCCATATATAAAAGGAGTAGCTCCTTAGTACCGCGGGACCCGTTCCTACATCCATTCTGAGAGACCGACATGATCGAGTTATCGTCGACGTGTTTATTAATTTTAACTCTCAAAATTGATGTAAGAACCAAGATATATCTATATGGCACTCCAACGTATAATACGAGTAGTTCACAATAACATTGACAATAAATTTCTCACAATTGACTAACAGATTATAGCGATCTTTTCACTTATAGGTGTGCATAGCACTAGCAGTTAAAGTTTATATAATGTCAAATGAAAAAAATACAAAATGAGAATTAAAAAATTGATTGCAATATGATAATTGAGAATAATAAAACGTCTCCTCTACTATCCAAGGCTGCGGGAATCCGCTAGATGCGTTACGCTCAGGAACAGTCGATGTGGTGACACATAGGGGAGGCCTGTCAGTGGACATCTTTGGGCTAAAATGGTGATGATGATGGGGCGTGAAGTTACTGTATGAAAGACGTAAATACACCTATTTCAGACGGCTACTGAATAATTCAATTCGTACGTACTTTCTAACTTTATCTGCAATGCTTACAAGTTTAAACGGGTAAACCCGTGCAGCCGTATTGCGTAAGTGCGCAAAGAGTTTAAACTCTATCCAACCGACCAAATCGACCAATCACATGCGAGATGAATGACGTGATGAGGATTTCCGTTTTGTGTGATTCTTCGACTTCGACTCTTTGCGCACTTACGCAATACGGCTGGACTTATCTTACTATTTAATATTGTAAATCCGAAAGCATGAATGGATGGATGTGTTTTGTTACTCAATAACGCCAGAACGGCTGAACGGATCTGGATGCAAGTTTGGCACAGAGATAGTGTAGTCTGGAATAGCTCATAAGCTACTTTTTATCACGGCCCGGTATAATTATAATTCCCTTGGGATAAGAAAACACTTTTCACGCGGGCGAAAACTTCAAAAAAACTAATATTAACTAGTAGTAATATTAGTTTGAGAGCAGTGGTGGCCCAGTGGTATCGGCCGCGACTTACAGGTTGTAGGTCGTGGTTTCGAGCCCAGGCAGGCGCTTTACTTTGTGTAAATTAATTATTCACCACTGCTCTCAAAACGGTGAAGGAACACATCGTGAGGTAACCGGCATGTCCTAGAACCGAAATAACGAAGACATGTGAAATCCACCAACCCGCACTAGGCCCGCGTGAGAGGAGGCCTGTGTCCCAGCAGTGGGAATATTAATAGGCTGATGATGATGATGAATATTAGTTTGAAATCGCCGACACGTTTTGAGCAAGCTTGGTGGGTGATCAATGCTCATGCCTTCTCTGTGTGAGAAGAAGCCTTTGTCCTACAGTGGGACAGTAATAGGCTGATATTATTGTATTGAAATACCTAATTGCTATTCTGCTAACGGGAAAAACCCCGTTCCAAATGACTTGCGTTTTCGAATGTTTGGTTTGTGTGGGTATTTCCTTAATACGTCATAATTTTGTCATTAATGTGTAATAATACGTGCACTTTCATTTATTTACAATTTATTTAACATTATAAATTATGCCTGTTAACTAGAAACTAGAAAAGAAGAAGCCAGAAAGAAGAAAAGCAGCTTCGATCACGCCTATCGATTAGGCCTATCACAAAGCAATGTGCAATTAATTTGTAGTGACAAACAAAGAGAAACGGTGTGTATCACCTAAGGTTGAATGTCACTTACGGCTTGATTCAAACTTAATTATGGCTCTGAAGTTCGCTACTCACTGCGCAGTACCCCTCCCCTCGCCTCCGCTGTAATATGGAATTGCTACTGCGCAGCGATTCGCGGACTGTTCCGAGCCGCCATTAAGTTTAAATCGGACTGTACAAGTCATAAAACGACAGGATCTCTTTTTTGGCTATGTGTTAGTCTGTTTATAGATACTCTAAGGACCAGCTGAGTTATCTATCTAAACAATAATAATAAATCAAGGGTCAAGCTTGATTCAGAAAGCAGTCCTTCTGGACACAGCCCGTATTGGTAGAAGGATCTTCTTTCTGGAGCCCTGACCGCCGATTTAAAAAAGGAATCTTATCAAGTCAATCCGAAGTTATCGCAGTTCGAAGTGAGTCGTTTAATATATCGGCAATTTCACACAATATATTGCCCGCAGAACGGATAGTCGATGGGCTAAAAAGTACTGGAGTGGCAACCGCATACCGGAAGACGTTGGTAGTCCTTCCAAGTGGAGCGATGACCTGGTGAAGGCTGCGGGGAACCGGTGGATGCGAGACGCACAGGACCAGTCGATGTGCGATGCTTGGGGGAGACACTGGGACTTATGATCAACAGTGGACGTGTTTCGGCTGAAATTATGATGGTGATGGTGATGATATATTGCTCGTACTCAGTCTGCGTTGGAGAACTTTAAATTCGCCTACTGGGAATTGTTGTCAAACATAGAAACAATGAAAGGCTTTACGAACAATGTAAAATCCATGTGATGCACAAGGATTTTACTATACGCAGGAAAACCTTGTAACAGGATAATATATTAGGTCAATAAATAATAATTAATTATTTGGATCAATTCGTTTTTCCGTGCGTCTATACAGAGGACTCATTACAGTTCTAACGAATGTAAGAGTGCCTGTAAGTGTTTAGCAATTAATTAAACAATTACTAAAACAAATAGTGTTTTTTCCAAATTAATATGAATTCTATTATGATTTGTATCCTTGGATTATTTGTTGCCATCCTGGTAAATACTGTGACTGGGACATGTCGAGATTGTAAGTTGTTTTTATTTATTTATTTAATAGTTAATGTACACACATCGTGAGGAAACCGGCATGTCCTAGAACCAAAAATTCGAAGACATGTGACATCCACCAACCCGTACAGGGCCCGCGTGGTGGATTAAGGCCCAAAAAAAGCACAACAAACATTGGAACATTGTAAGGCTGATGATATACAATGCACTTACTGACTTACAATAAAGATACTAGAAAAAAGAACCGAAAATAGGTACAAAGGTGATGCTTATTTCTACGCAAATCTCTTACAACATAAAAACATCCAAAGCAAAACAACATAAAACATGCAAAACTACCTGCGGAAGAAGAGTTTGAAAAAGCGGCCAAGTGCGTGTCAGACTTCGCACATTTAGGGTCCCGTACCAAACCGCAAAGTTAAGTTCGTTATAATAGGAAAAATGAGGGAATTTCAAAGAAAATCTGATTTATTTATATATTGGTATTTGTTAGTAAAATGTACGTAATAATAAACATAATTACCGAATTTCAAGTTCATAACTAGGTCAATCGTAAATTATTATTTTTTCTATGAAACAAAAAATACATATATATACTCAACTACCACTAAACAACGATACCCCACTCGATAGGGTAGGTCAACATTTTTTATTTCCCTTTAGCTATAAGAGAAAAAAAAAACATTTAAAATATTTTTGGACTATTTGTATGGCTCTTGGGTCAACAAGATGCGTATACTGTAAAAAATTCAAAACTCCTACCGTTTCGTTGTCAAACCTATGTGGCCGACGACGGACAGACAGACGGACACGCGAGTGATAGCAATAGGGCTCCGTTTGGACCCTTTGGGTAGGGATTCCTAATAGATTATGGGTCGATTCGAAAGGCAAAAGTTATTTTCACCGTGTTGGTATATCTCTTGCTTTCTTCCAGATCCTGCAACACACGGAATATTGGAGGCCCCGTTTACGTTCGCTTACATGCTAACTGCCGAGTTTAATTTGATAATTCGATTGAAGAATACATCGCCGAGAATTACCGGGATCGCAGTAACCATTTACACAGGTAACAAAAATAAACCTTATGAATACAAATAATTTATTTTCTTTCAAAACTGTGTATGTAGAATAGAATAGAATACTCTATTATGTGCACCATATAAGTTACAGAAAGTATAGACGAAGAAATATATTATGTATTACACGTATTACATCTAGTATTCGAAGCGCCCTGTCAAATAAGATTTAACTGTATTTTAATTTATTCATATCAAGAAAAAGAAAAGTTAGGTGCGCCGCTTTTGCGTAATTTTGGTAAAAATTGTGTTCAAATAACATTTTCTTTGTATTATTTCACAAGCTTTTTCCCACGGCTTCACTATAATGACATGTTCCACAGAAATCGTTTAAACGACCAGATGTTTAGCATATTTTTAGGGTGCCGTACCCAAAGGGTAAAAACGGAACCCAAAAAGGGTTGTTGGAAAAAGGCTATACAGACAGGCAGGCATTATATTTAATCCCTCTTACAAACAACAAACAATCAATAACAGAAAAGAACAATATATAACAAACAGTCAATTTTACCTGTTTATAATATACTGGCTGACACCCGCGGCTTCGCTCCCGTCAACTGGCTATCTACACTACCTACCTACCAACCTACTCACCTGTCCTACCGATCAACCTACCTACCCTACCCTATCCTACATACCTACCTACCCTACCATATCCAACATACCTACCTACCCAACTTTAGCATACATACCCATCCACATAACCTACCTACCCACCTATTCTACGTACCCACCAATTTGTAAAACATTTTTTTTTTTAATTTTGCTACTTTGGCTTACATTATTGCAATTTTCATAAGGATCTCAATTTTTTTTGTAAATAATTTATAGCCTATGTTACTTTGGAATAATATAGCTTTCCATGAGTGATTTTTTTTTAAATCCGTCCAGCGGTTTCGGAGCCTATTCGGTACAAACAAACAAACAAACAAACAAAAAAATCTTTATTTATTATATACTGTATATTGTACACCACAAAAACATACAGGAAAAACATTTACAAAAACAAGTGTACAATGGGCGGTCCTCTTAATAATATTGGTATATATAGAGGTATAGATATATCTACCTATTTTGTTTGGATCTCAAGGGCAGTTTGTCTTAAACCCCACAGGAATAATGCCTAAGGCGCCTTCCAAAAACGACTTTTCGTATTGCGAAAAGTCGTTTTTGGGAAAGAAACAGATTGTTTCCTTTGCCGAATTGACTTACACAATTAGGCTGCAGGTCGGTGTGTATAGTCGTCACTACTTGCCAGAACTTCTGCTTTGTGACACGTCTCTCATACAGTATGCTTACCTAATCCTTTTCAGAGGGCCAATTGTACTCTAAAAATGAATGGGATCCTATAGGCGCTGAATACAGAGTATGCGGTGACGCGTCATTGTACAACCGAGTAACTGTCGGCCTAGAGTTGTATTCACCGAACGGCCTGTGTGCCACAAAGCTTGTCTCAGAAGGCAGACACGTGAGGACTTTAATGAAGGGGGTTGCTGATTCGACCTATAAATGTAAGAGACTTTTTTATTACATTAATTGTTCGAGCGGTTTGTTCAACTTGTACATGGATAGTTGTCTGATAGGTTTGAAAGAGCATGAGTGCGGATTGAGGATGAATGAGTTGTCTGTCAAATGCCTTCTCTATGCAGATGATCAAGTTCTACTTGCATCGTCAGCAGAACAGTTGCAAGACATGGTGACTGTGATGAATGAAGCTTTTAAGTTAAAAGGGATGAGTATAAATGTGAACAAGACTAAGGTAATGGTGTTTGAAAGAGAAGAAGATGTATCGAAGTGTGAAGTGAAAATAAATGATAAGAGTGTGGAGCAAGTGAACGAGTTTGTATATCTGGGAAGTATGTTCACAAGGGATGGTAAGATTGAAGAGGATGTGGAAAGGAGAGTGAATGCAGGGAATAAAGTGAATGGTGCTATGCATGCAGTTGTGACCAGCAAGTCGATGTCTCAGGAAGCTCGACTCGCCGTTCACAACAGCGTGCTGGTGCCTACACTTATGTATGGAAGTGAAGGCTGGGTATGGCAAAAAAGACATGAAAGTAGGATTAATGCAGTAGAAATGCGCTCCTTGCGGAGTATGTGTGGTGTAACTTTAACTGATAGATTGAGGAATGAGGTAATAAGACAACGTTGTGGTTTAAAAGAAGATGTAGTGACTAAAATTGAAAAGGGTATGTTAAGATGGTTTGATGGCAGGATGAATGACAGTCGACTTACGAAAGGTATTTACAAGGCAGACGTGAATGGAAACGCCGGGAGGGGACGCCCTAGAAAGACATACATAGACCTTATAGGTGATGTTCTTCAGAAAGGCCAAGTGCGCAGTACCATAACCGGCGTGTGTGTATGACTAGATGTATGAATGTGTGTGAAGCAAAAGAAGTATGTAAGGATCGTAGCAGGTGGCGTTCTGTAGTTTCTGCCTACCCCCATGGGAAAAAGGCGTGAGTTTATGTTTATGTATGATGTTCGAGCGGATCACGTTAGTCGGAAAATGAAAAATTGACTGCTGGGCTCTTGCCCACCACTGCCTGCCACTGCCATCTGCTTTACCGTTGTGTCGAGACGCTTGTCTTCACACAGTGGGTTCCTGAAGATGGGAGGTCCAGATAGAGGTGGCGAGACGATTTGAACGCTTACCCATGGGCTGGTTCGAGAGGACGCGGTAAAATAATGTCCGGAAGGACACGGGGGAGGCCCTTGCCCAGCTGTGGGACAGCAATGGCTAGCAAAAATAAGTTTTTAAGCTGTCATGGTCACAATCATATCGAGCTCTCAACCAAAATCAAAATATACATGGTAAATATCCCGAAACAAATATTAATTCTAGCAAAAATAAATTGATAAAGCTAGTGGCTTAATACTAACAGGGGTCGGGCAACGAGACGGACCTGTTCTGTTATATTCTGGATGAATTGACAAAGAGTGTATTGGCTAATATTTGCGACAATTAAATGATGGTGATTTGATTCGTTTTGAGTTTAGGTATCTTAGTTTAGAATCAGAATATTTATCTTTAACACACTTAACACTTTTTATTTCTATAACACTTTTTATTTTAACCAAAAAATCTTACACAAACAAAAAAGTTTTGCTCTAGTTTGGTCCCGTAATGGTAAATGTAATAAAGATGAAACAGATAACATAAGTAAAAATCTTCCCCTCTTACTAATAAACGCAGAATAAAGTTACACCAAGTATAAACCTATGAAAATGTATGGGTATACCTTTGTTATACCTGGTATAACTTTATTCCGTGTTTATTAGTAAGAGGGTTCAAGTTTATCATATATTTTTCAGTATTAGACCAGGGTAGAAGCCTTTAAAAATAATAAAAAGTGAAAAAAAATAATAGTAGGATGAAACCCATTGGAAAAGGAGGGAAATATTATAAAAATAAAAGGAAAAATAATTTACGGGCGATCTGAGGTCGGGAAGGGGATGGGGGTGGGTTTTTAAGGGTAAAAAACGGGTTTTCTCGATTTCCGGCAAAACTAAAAGTCTTATCGAAAAACCTCAAATAGCAAAGTTGTAGGTAATAAAAAGATCTAAAACTTTTGTATTTACACTTTTTTCACATAACCTCAAAATTTATGTGAAAAATCCAAAAAACCAAGTTTTTGGTTTTTTATTTTTATCTTTTACAAAATTTTTTTTTTTAACGAGATTTGGTGAAAACTTACCTTTTTATGTCCCAAATACGCTGTAATTTATTTGATTAAAAATATTTATTTTTTCACCTTATTTTGAATTAATATCGAAAAAACACCCTAATTTTCAATCGAAAATTCACCCGTCAAAATATCAGCTTTTTTTTAAAAGTTGGTATGGTTTCTGTTCGTTGAAATCTCTACTTGCCGATGGTGTAAAAAAATATTCATTAATATTGTAAATTTTCTCAGAAAATGCAAAAAATAAAGGTAATATTTATTAAGACATCTACAATATTTTGAGTAAATTGTAGAATCTTCTTTAAATTATATGCGTAGATGACTATTTATTGCTATTTTAAGATAACTGATATACCTGAGTGACCTACGGAAAATTTTAGCCCATCAAAAGGTATTTTATAGAGAAGTAGGGAAGGGACTAGGAGGGTCTGGGCCTTATTACCTGTTATTTCGTTTTTAAATTAAATTATATGTATCATAGTAATGTATATTTTTTATACACCATCAAAAAGTAGAGATTTCAACGAACAGAAACCATACCAACTTTTTAAAAAAAGCTGATATTTTGACGGGTGAATTTTCGATTGAAAATTAGGGTGTTTTTTCGATATTAATTCAAAATAAGGTGAAAAAATAAATATTTTTAATCAAATAAATTACAGCGTATTTGGGACATAAAAAGGTAAGTTTTCACCAAAACTCGTTAAAAAAAAAAAAAATTGTAAAAGATAAAAATAAAAAACCAAAAACTTGGTTTTTTGGATTTTTCACATAAATTTTGAGGTTATTTGAAAAAAGTGTAAATACAAAAGTTTTAGATCTTTTTATTACCTACAACTTTGCTATTTGAGTTTTTTCGATAAGACTTTTAGTTTTGCCGGAAATCGAGAAAACCCGTTTTTTACCCTTAAAAACTCACCCCCATCCCCTTCCCGACCTCAGATCGCCCGTAAATTATTTTTCCTTTTATTTTTATAATATTCCCCTCCTTTTCTAATGGGTTTCATCCTACTATTATTTTTTTTGGTTTTAAAAATTATCGACCCTGGTCTATATATGTAACCATCAATTACAAACCGATGCCCCTACGTGACTCTCCACTACTCTAAACACTGTGACTTACTAATGTCTTTACTTTTCAGCAATCAATTTTTGTTTAAACTTTTCAAGTGCCTGTGCCATTGAGATGGATTTGCGCTATGACTGTATAGGTAAGCATTTTGATACTCGTTGTAGCTTTAAGTCTAGTAGTTTAAATCTTGAGGTCGAGGCTTCAAATCCGGCAAGTACCAATGTTAGTTTTTCGAATTCTATAAAATATGTACTTTCTAAAACTATCTTGGACATCTGGGACTGTCGTCATCTGTCGTCGAGACCTGGACTTTATAGGTAATGTAAGTCTCAAATCGCCAACCCGCATTGAGCAAGCGTGGTAATCCATGCTCGTGCCTTCTCTGTATGAGAAGAGCAGCAGAGAAGAGTCTGGCCTGCAGTGGGACGGTTACAGACTGGTATTATTTTTATTAAATTAATTTCTTCCTTTCTTTGTTTCTTTTTTTTTTCTTTGTTTTCTTTGGTTTCTTTGTTTTTTTTTTGTGTATAAGCTATCTTCTATGTGTGAAAACTTTTAATTGGCCTTATTTTTGTTAAATTGTTTAGCTGTAAAACAACAAAATCGAACATCATCCTCCTAATTTTCGGGTTGTTGGTTATTTTCTTTTTATTTTGGCTCCTAATTCGAAAATTAATGAACATTAGTGAATCTTATGTAGGACTTTTTTGTGCAAAATTGAACCAAATAAAAATAACCAACATTCCAAAAATTAGGAGGATACTCCTAATTTTTGAATTGTTGGTTATTTTTTTATTACGGCTCCTAATTCGAAAATTTATGAACATTAGTGAATCTTGGTGGCACTTCACATGAGAGGCATGTTGCGGGTCCCATATGCGGGGATGCATTTGATAATATTCCAAAAATATAACAAGATCATTTGTCCAACCCATTTTGGCGCGAACAAGCTGTAAACAAACTACATAAATACTTAAACACGTCCGCCGCTAACGCGCACCGCACAGTTCTGAGCGAGCGATGTGTGGCCGGTAAACGAACATATTCGCCATATTCGCAATCCTTTGATATGTTGCAAAATTCGTCAAAATGCGTATTCGTCTTGTTTGTGAGAATAGTCAAATAAAGACGAATAGAGCTACTTCACATCGTCCTATTTGAGCGAATAAGACAAATACGCGAACACGAATAGCGATGTGAAGTGCCTTTACGTAGGACTTTTTTGTGCAAAATTGAAAAAGGAATAATGCTCTCAGCTCACATTGTTGTAAAATCCTAACTTTTGGGCCCTGTGAATAACTTACGACACAGACACGAGATTTTAAGAGACTTTTGAAATAACTTTTAGAACGCTAAAATGAAGGTGTACACGAGTTTCCAGCTGCTTGTCTCTCATTTCCAAAATTGATCCCTAATTTATGCTAGTGACTGGACTATAAATATAGGCAAAATTTGAGGCGCGTACCTACATGATCCAAACGTGTTGCTCATCATGGTAAACGTCAATGAGGAACTTTTTTTAGCAACGAGGATATATAAGGAGTAAACTCCAGTCGTACCTAGGTAATTTTTTTTTTATCATTTCCGTTTTTTTTTTAAATTATGTATCATAAACTTTGGTAAGCTAATCAATCAGTCCTATTGTATTCATATCATTTCGAATCATAGGGCACCATCTCCAAATGTAACGCAGGTGAAGTAAGCAGACTCTTTTGCTGAGCAAAAGCTGCTACTCAGTGTATGTATAAAGCTGTCTAAAATATATTTTGTTTGTTTTATTTTTCAGAAATACCAATAGATCCAAATGCAAGCCGTAAAAAAAATTTTGTTACTCCAAAAATGCCACATAATATCCCTGATACTACGAGACATACTCCGATTACTCCAAAACGTAAAAACACATATACTCCACAATCAACAAACAATCACTCAGATAATACGAGACATTCCCCAATTACTCCAAAACCAAATAATACAAGACGTACCCCGATTACTCCAAAACGAAATAATACAAGACATACCCCAATTACTCCAAAACGAAATAATACAACACATACCCCGAATACTCTAAAACGAAATAATGCAACACATAGCCCGATTACTCCAAAATCAAATAACTATCACCAAAATAAAACAAGACATACTGCTCCAAAAGGTACAATCCCAGATACTCCAAAAATAAATAACGAGCACCCAAATAATCTAAGAGATACCCCGATTACTCTAAAACGAAATAATACAAGACATACCCTGACTACTCCAAAACGTACAATCACAGATACTCCAAGAATAAGTAAGGAGCACCCAGATAATAAAAGACATACCCCAGTTACTCTAAAACCTACAATATATAATACTCCATATATTCCTGAAAATGATCGAAACACTTCGCGAACTCCAAAGCATACAATCTCAGGTACCCCAAAACCAAATATCGAACACTCAGAAATTACAAGACATACTCTGATTACACCAAAACCAATCATCTATAATACACCGATAGCAACATGGAACATCAGCGATACTACAACCTCGACTACACCAAAAGCAAAAAATTTTCCGATTGCAACACAAACTATTTCTGATACTCCAAAATCAACACACAATATCTCTTTCGCTATTAACAAGAGTATTATGTCGGGAACTCCGAAAGAAACACAGAATAAATCGGATACTCCAAATGGAACCCAGTTGACGTCAAATGATGGTTTGTATTCTTGTATGTATTCAGTAAGCTTTCGTTATTATTTTAAACACCATGCCACAAATGTACAAATACATAGAGCCTTTGGCATTCTCCATCAGGCAACCCAAGGCGGCGGAGAAATAATATGCTTTAAAATGAGTATAATATTAACTAGTTATGTAAGCCAACGCAAAATTCCAACGCTGGAGGATTCAGCATCATGTACTGAATCCATGGAACTCCTTTTCACGTCGGCGTCGCAGACACCAGGCAGATAACTGTCTGCAATGATTGAAGGCTTGAAAATATATAAGTGCTAATTTTATAAGTTCTAGATGTATTAAAATTTAAAAAGACTGTTCTGACCCCGCAACAATTGTCTGATTATTAAACAAATTATTTTTACAAGCTATGATGGAAACGGAAGGTGACCCAGCAACTCTTTACACCAGACAAGAAAACACCATCGTGTTTGTGCTGATTGGATATTACAAGCGATATTATTTTAGTCCATTTAAAGCATGGTTTGAAAAGATTTTAACATTTTTTTTTTTTTTGCAGATGCAGACGTTAAAAAGTATATTACTATCACTATAATATCGGCAGTGTCCCTAATGGTGTTGATCGTGATAGTTGTTATAGTAAGGAAATGTTGCTGTATTAAATATAATCCCTCTGGCTCATCACAGTTACTGGCAAACGATGTAAGTAGTATTCAATACTTCCTCTTCGTTACCGTGTTTTTTTTTTTTTTTCCTTAACACTAATCCCCACCAACTAAATTGGCGCCTATTGAGTGCAAACACTTCCGTTCCGGTCAATCTGTTATGCCTCTCGTACATTCATTCTTCATACTAACTCTTTCTCGTATCCATCATCTTGCATTCTTAAATATTTAATTTAATATATTATTCTTTCATATTTAATCTAGTCTACGGCATAATTTATTACTTATAAAAATAGTCAAAGTGTAATAAAAACAGAGGTGCTATTAAACAATTTGTGCAAAAAGTGCAGTGTAAAATTAGAGCAATAGTGCTATTGGAGCAAAAGGTGCCATTTATACAATTGAGCGGAAATGCTGTTTATCACAGAAACAAAGAGCGATTATCACAGCAGAATGGGTACAATATAGTATACAATTAGGGATAAAACACAAAAGCACAGTTATTAAAAATATCACAGAGAAATTACACATTATAAACTTAGGTACTAAACATAAAGTACTGCCGGTTACATGTGTCCTTGCTGCATTCCGTGCTTACATTTAAATATCATGCAAAATACTAATGAAGCGCTTCAGGTTTTGTTTCGACGTATAACCGCAGTGGCTACTCTAATGCAGTATTCTATAAACTTCACTCTAGTTTTCTTGTTCATGAGCCCATGCAGGCTCTCCCTCGTTATTTTACTGTCCAGCTCACATTCAAGTTGGTAGCGCTCCCTGATAAAGAACGGGCATTCTACAAGTATGTGCTAGACAGTCTCTGCCACGCCTGGATCGCAGACGCACGATGGGCTCTCCTTACACTTGAAGCGATTCAAGTATTCGGAGAACCCACCGTGCCCCGTCAAAACTTGCGTGAGGACGCCTTCGGGCCGCACTTGTTGTACAATAAGGAAAGCCGCTATTGCATCCGGAAGAAACATTTTCGCCACGGAAGCAGTCTCGCCCGACACATATCTTCGATTCCATTCATCAAGCGATTCCAAACGGATCTGTCGCTTGATAAATAAAACCGGACACTGGTCGTAGTCCGGCTTCCTCCGTAACGACAATGCTGCTTTCTTAGCCAACTCGTCCGCTCGCTCATTCCCCGGCAGGCCCGCGTGGGCCTTGATCCAGAACAAAGACATAGCTTTGCTCTGGCGCAGGGCGTGAGCCAGGTTTACACGCGCGCGAACTGCCAGGGGATGGAGAGAGCCATGGCTTGCAAGCGTCTGCAATTCGGACATTGAGTCGCTGTACAAACCGTAGCTCGCCTCTTGCCGCGCGAGGATCACTTCGGTCGCCATGCAAATGGCCAAGAGTTCCGCCTGGTAGACTGTGCAGTACGCAGCAAGGCCAAGCTTGTGGTTCCGGACTTCACCATCACTATTCCAAATGGATAATGCGGCGCCGACCTTCCCCTCAATCTTGCTTGCTGCCGTTACCGTGGTTTATCTCACAGAACCATGCTTAAGGGCTCTTTGAATTTAGACGTTTGGTGGTTCAGTTTTATCAGTAAATTAACTGTCTTGATCGGATCAAGTCTTTACGAGCGGTTGGACTAATATTTTTTATTTATTATTCTTAGGCTCACTTGACCACTATCTCACCTGATGATCGCTTGCCTAGAAATAACCTATTCACTTTTGATTTAGAGACATCCAGGTTGTAGCTATCAGGAAACCCTGACTTCGGCGGGCCATTCGACTACTTAGCTGTACGCGCAATAAAAGTATACCCAAAATGTTTCATGCGTATGGGTGGGGCAGGCTTTGCGAACTTAGCACCCAACTTGAGTGTGTAATGGAATTGCACAATTTAATTCCGCCTATCCCGTTCCATTGTCGGTGACGAAGTTCAAGGCTCTAGAGCTTTGACTCGTCCACAATCTTCACAGATAATTGATTTATTTATTTTAAAAACCTTTATTTTTCTAGGTTGGTAGCCCCTTCTACCTGAACATGCTCTTCAGAAAAGAGTGTGACCAAGAAATTGAGCTGATAGAGCAACACCACTATGAGGAGATTCTTCCAGACCGAGTTTCGGCCAATGCAGCCAATGTCAACGGAGATTAGATATCAGTGCCGTAGATATTATAGACCACAAATGTGTGCCTAAACACAGATGCACTGTTTGTTCCCTCACTCTCATAGTACTCAGGGACGATAATTCGACATGACCGACTAAATAATACTGTGACTGATCTGGGCATCGAACCTGTGAATCTAGGTCCCGCCTCACGCTCAGTTGCCGCACTTGCGACTGCGAGATCAACGACGCAGTTATTCATATTAGATCACTCAGATAGTTTGGAGAGTTAGAATGCTGAAGTGACAGTAGACCAGCCAAGATTGTCGAAGAATAGATGTCCGGCACAGCAGACGAATCCTGGAGCGAAGACCATGTGACGTGACACAGTTCGTCATTGTGCAACACACATTAACAGTTCCCAAAGGTTTGGTTGCAACCAAACCGTTGGTTACGAAATTATTGGGACGGGTGAAATGTCGTACTATTCATTAACAAAAGAGAGTTTTGCAATTTGCTAATTGGTTGTTTTTTTATTAAAGATTATTTTCTAAATAGTAGTCCGCCCCGGCTTTCCATCACTTTTTTTCAAATAGGTGTAGTGGTTCCAGAAATTACTCTGCACGTGTGAGCAAACTTACAAAATTTGAGTTCTCTCTTTATAATGATTGTTAAGAAGTTAACTTAAGTTTGCTTATTTATAATATAATATAATAAAATTATTCATTATTATTATTTTTAAAACAAGCTTTTTTTTCTCAGCAAACCCTTTCATTTGATACCTATATCATGGCAGTGCATAAAAAATAACTTGTCCGTCTTGAGGGTTTTTGTGCCTGTGATGGCCAACCAACAACTTAGACCGCGAAGCCACCAGCTTTTGGCCGTACCGTCGGCACGTACGGTGTTCCGAGCTAACTCGCCTCTTGTTCGGGCGCCCACAATGTTAAATACCCTTCTGACATCAGCACCGGAGTCTGACCTGTTTGCTGCGAGATACAAAGATGTGTGTCGTGAATGTTTAAGGTTTTGTGAGAAGTTGGCTGAAAGATAGAAAAGTACATAATTATATATTCTTTGTTTATTTGTTTTTACTTCTGTAAGTTTTTTATTTTTTGTTAGATTTTGTTTTTATTTAATTTTTCTAAACTTTGGTCTTATATCATGTTTTTTTATTAGTTTGTATTTAGATATGTCTTATTATGCCTTATTCTTGTTAGTTTCGTTTTAGTTTTTTTTTGTTTAACGCCTTAGGTGTGACCTGTAGAGTTATAAGTGTATACTTAAATAAATAGATCTTGGGTCATCCGCCATATTGGATTTAGAATGACGTCACTTAGCTAACCATGCACTGTCATCTAAACTAAACGTACCTATATGCAAAATTATATCTTAATCGGTGGCGAATAACTGCTTTAAAATTCAGTTACAAGATTTGACTCGAACACACATACATACATACATTTCAAATTAAATAAAAGCTTATAAAATACAATGTCTTATGAAATGAAGTTTCGAATAGTGGACTCCTCCACAGCATGCTTCTAAATATTCATCAACTATGTTAAAATTAAAATATAAACTCTACAAAAAGTATAAAACACAATTCATAATCATTTATTTGCTAATATGGATAATTAAAATATGACTTAAGAACAACTTATTGTTGTTAGCTGACCAGAGACAAAATCTATTTTTGTTACTAATTACAAAATCTGACACATAAAAATAACTTTGTACATAAAAATATTATAAGAATGCGAAAAAGAAATTACTTAAAAAACAGCAGACAAAGATTTTTTGAGTTTATGTAAAGACTCACAAATATCGATGTCATGAATTTTAGACAGCGCATTATATTGTCTACATAGTCTGTGCACAGTGGCGTAGTGACCGAGATTGGTTCTGGAATTATATTTCTTCGCTTCATTCATCAGATATATTATACCAGGTAGTCCTTTTAATCTACAAGATACCATGCACACTTTAAGAGATTTATAAAATCGATATAGGTATTGACTTTTACAACTAAATCGATTCTATACCGACCGCAACCACACCACTAGTCAAGCTGTCATTCTTTTTCCGTGCACGATAGCAAGCACACGCGCTCACTAGTTACTAAAAACCGGCCAAGTGCGAGTCGGACTCGCGCACGAAGGGTTCCGTACTTGGTAAATTGCGGTTTACGATTTATGACGTATTAAAAAAAAACTACTTGCTAGATCTCGTTCAAACCAATTTTCGCTGGTAGTTTACATAGTAATGTACATCATATATTTTTTGTAGTTTTATCATTCTCTTATTTTAGAAGTTACAGGGGGGGGGACACACATTTTACCACTTTGGCAGAGTCTCTCGCGCAAACTATTCAGTTTAGAAAAAAATGATATTAGAAACCTCAATATCATTTTTGAAGACCTATCCATAGATACCCCACACGTATGGGTCTGATGAAAAAAAATATTTTTAGTTTTTGTTTCAAGTATGGGAACCCCCAAAATTTATTGTTTTATTTTTATTTTTGTGTCAAAATCTTAATGCGGTTCACAGAATACATCTACTTACCAAGTTTCAACAGCATAGTTCTTATAGTTTCGGAATAAAGTGGCTGTGACATACGGACGGACAGACAGACAGACAGACAGACAGACATGACGAATCTATAAGGGTTCCGTTTTTTGCCATTTGGCTACGGAACCCTAAAAATGACAAAAAAACGAGAATATTCTCAATAAATTGAAGATTATCGACGTAAAATCAAGTAGCTGGAAGCTGAACAAAGACGTAAACGTCGTAAAATTATAATTGAATCTTCATCTGATTCCGGTATGTATTGTACTTACAACTACCCTCAATTATAAATTATCATCTTATGGTGCCACCTAATTATGCGATACCTAATATATTTATTATTATTTATCTGTTTACCCTCGCACTGGAACGCCTTGCAGCAATTACACCTATGGAGCACAAACTTACAAATGCTGACTATATGTCCTATGTGTATTTATGGTTCTTAATATCATGTGCTTTTCATTTAGTACGGTTTTTTCCTGGCGCTTAATCGTGAGTTAACAGGAAGGCTATGATTTTCAACATGTGATATGGGCATTCTGGAAGATAGTGCCTGCTCAGAGCTATTAATAGCACTCGGCGAGGAAACAGACAATAATCCAAAGTTTGGTGATAAGATTCATCAAAATTTAGCCCAGCGATGGGAACCTATCCTCAAAAAGGGATTATCAAAGGAAGCAAAAGATAAGTTAGTTAAAGATTATCTTATGCCTGAAAACTGCACTCTGCTTCAAGCACCCAAACTGAATAACGAAGTTTCGGCGGCTATCTCTGAAGCATCTCGTCTTAGAGACAAGAAGAAGGAAGCTGAGCAGTAGCAACTGGGTGTTGGCATCACAGCCATAAATAAAGCATTAACAATAATGCTTACGAGTGACAACAAAATTGAATCAATAAAGATCATAAGCGATGGATGTCGTATTCGGAGTGATCTTCATTTTCAAGAAATAAAATCACGAACTAGTGTCATTATTTATGCATTAGCCAAACCTTTTCTAAACGTTGTTCAAGATTGCGAACGGGACGAAACGTTATATGCCAATAAATTAGGGGAAAAATAAAAGCTTCCAAAACCATCGAGAAGCAAGGCATGTTGATTAAAAAAGGTCCAATAGCCTGTCCAATAATTAACCCTGGAATGGACCCAACGACATCAGGCCACCTGCGACGCGGCAATACCACGGGGAGATAGTGCAGGACTCTTACCCACTAAAACTCCACGGTGTCCTCCTGTGCCGCTTATGGCGGGAACACGGGCACGCGTTAGCACTCACCGCGAACCCGCCGCGGCTGTCTCTCACCGGACCCTCCTCGGGGGAGTACCCCCCATCACCGGCACACCAGAACACAGTGTACGCTGTGACCACCCCAGGGACCAAATGAGCACATGGGTGCCAGACGACCCCGTGTATGGCACCCTTGGTCCCCCTGTGACGGGTCATGGTCAATGGCCCCGCCACCTACCATTTTGCGGCCGCAGGGGATAGGGAGAGCGGCTAACGCTATACCGACACTCCTCTTCCCCTGCGGCCCCACCGCGTCCGCCATCAGACGGTGGCGACCTCGTGTAGGCCGCGGAAGGTAGGGAGAGCGGCGCATCGCAATACCGGTACTCCTCTCCAGCCGCGGCCTCCAACCCTCAGCCGCGATATCGTATCATCATCATCATCATATCAGCCGAAAGACGTCCACTGCTGGACATAGGCCTCCCCCAAGCGTCGCCACATTGAGCGGTCCCGTGCATCTCGCAACCAGCGGATCCCCGCAACCTTCACCAGGTCATCGGTCCACCTGGTGGGAGGCCTTCCAACGCAACGTCTTCCGGTTCGCGGTCGCCATTCCAGAACCTTTCTGCCCCATCGGCCATCCGTTCTGCGAGCAATGTGCCCTGCCCACTGCCACTTAAGTTTGGCAATTCTTCGGGATATGTCGGTTACCCTGGTTCTCTTGCGGATCTCTACGTTTCTGATTCGATCACGCAAGGAAACTCCGAGCATAGCCCTCTCCATTGCCCTTTGAGTGACTGTAAGCTTTTTGATAAGGCCCATTGTAAGCGACCACGTCTCAGAGCCATATGTCATCACTGGCAACACACACTGGTCATAGACTTTCGTCTTGAGACACTGCGGTAAGTTGGACGAGAAGATACCGCGCAACTTCCCAAACGCTGCCCAGCCGAGTCGGATTCGACGGTTGACCTCTTTCTCGAAGTTGGCCCTACCCAATTGGATCGTTTGTCCCAGGTACACATAGTCGCCCACAACTTCGAGTGTAGAGTCTCCAATCTTGATAGGAGTGGGTGTAACATGGGTATTCAACATCAACTTAGTTTTGTCCATGTTCATCCTAAGACCCACTCTTTCGGAAGCTCTACTGAGATCATCGAGCATTGTACTGAGGTTCTCCATGGTCTCAGCCATAACCACTATATCGTCGGCAAACCGAAGGTGAGTGATGTACTCGCCATTGACGTTGATGCCTAGCCCTCTCCAGTCCAGAACCTTGAAGACATCCTCCAGTGCAGCGGTAAAGAGCTTCGGAGATATTACGTCTCCCTGTCTCACACCTCGCTGCAGAAGGACGGGTTCCGAGGTCTGATCCTGAAGTCGAACTGACATTGTGGCGTTTTTGTATAAACACTTCAACACTTCGATGTACCGGTAGTCAATTTGGCACCGTTGGAGAGACTGCAGTACAGCCCAAGTCTCGATCGAATCGAAGGCTTTCTCGTAGCCCACAAACGCTAAACCGAGAGGCAGGTTGTACTCTTCGGTCTTCTGTATAACCTGCCGCAGCGTATGTATGTGGTCTACGGTGCTGAAGCCTTTACGGAATCCGGCTTGTTCGGGAGGCTGGAAATCGTCAAACCTGCGTGCGAGACGATTCGTGATGACTCTTGAAAACAGCTTGTAGACATGGCTAAGGAGTGTGATGGGCCTATAGTTCTTCAGTAGAGCATTGTCACCCTTCTTGAAGAAGAGTACCACCACACCCCTGCATCATGCCTGTGGCGTTTTCCCCTCGAGTATGACGGAATCAAAAAGCTTCTGAAGGGCCTTAAGTACTGGTTTTCCACCCGCCTTCAGGAGTTCGGCCGTAATTCCGTCATCACCCGGTGCTTTGTTGTTCTTAAGTTGTTTCAGAGCCATCCTAATCTCATACAGGCTGACGTCTGGAATGTCTTCGGTATAGTGTCGGGTCAATCTAGGTCTTGGGTCATTCGCTAGATTTGTGACGGGTTTACTTTTTGACGTGTACAACTGTCCATAGAATCTCTCGATCTCCCTCAGAAGCTCCGGTTCGTCGGACACGATCCTGCCATCATCGGTCTTCAGTTTCGTGAGCTGACTCTGCCCAATAGACAGATCTCTTGCAAAGACCTTGGAGCCTTTGTTCCGCTCAATCGCGTCTTTAATACTTTCAGTAATAAAGCGGCGGAGGTCGCTTTTCAAGGACTTTGAGATTCGTCTATTTAGCTGCCGGTATTTCAACGAATCGTCTGAAGACTGCAGGATCATTTCACGCCTCTCCTTCATGAGCTTGAGAGTATGATCAGAGAGCTTTTTGTTTCTATCTGTACGGCGGGTCTTGAAAAACTTTGACCCGACCGTATGGACAGCTTCCACGAACCCATCGCTGTATTCGTCCACGGAGCTCCCTAGGCACTCGAAACGATTCTGGAGTTCGAGCTGAAAGCTCTCGGGGTTTTGGACCTGGATTTGTGCTGGACGGAGCGTGGACTTCATCAGTCGAGACCTTTCAAGCTTAACATTAATGTTCAATGTGCCTCTTACCATGCGGTGATCACTCCCGGTTTTCACCGAATTGATCACAGAGACATCATTGAACATTTGCTTCTTGGTTGACATGATGAAGTCGATCTCGTTTTTAGTTGCACCATCGGGGCTTTGCCAGGTCCACTTCCTGTGCTCACGCTTTCTGAAGAAGGAGTTCATCATGTAGAGGCCCTCCTTCTCCATAAAACTGGCCAGTAGGTGACCCCGGTGGTTCCGGCGTCCAACTCCAAATTGCCCCACTTGCAGCTCATCCTCGTCTCGTTTGCCCAGTTTCGCGTTGAGGTCCCCCATGACAACGGTGAAGTGAGTTTTGAAACCATGCATGGCTATAGAGATATCCTCATACATGGCCTCTACCTCGTCGTCGGGGTGTGCCGAGGTCGGGGCATAGACCTGTATGACCTTCAGCGAATATCTTGCGGATATTCTGAGTATAAGGTACGCCACCCTGGTCGACACACTCTCGATCTTCACCACGTTGTTCACAAGAGACTTGTGGACGATAAACCCAACACCACCCTGGGAGTGCCGGTCTCCCTCTCGGAAATAGAGCAGGTTACCGGATTTGAGGATTATCGAGTCCTCCCCCTCTCTTCGGACTTCAGATAACCCTATAATACTCCATCGTAACCTGCTCAATTCTTCCTCAAGTTCGGCTATCTTCTCGTCGGTGCGGAGTGTTCGCGTGTTATATGTTCCCAGGTCCAGTCGTCGGTGTTTGTAGGGGTAGCCGGGTCCACTCCGGGGATTCTTAGCACCCCTTGCCACGCCATCGCCTCGACCGCTACCGTAGCCGAGGGTAGACGGGCTGCCGGGCACTCGGGGCCGTTTTTTCGGTGTGCTGTTCATTAGGTTTGGGGGGGTTTGCCATAATCGCCACGCTTGGCAGGCGGGTTGGCGATCGCAGTTTGTTGTTTAAGTGCACAGAGAACGCTGCTGCCCATTCTCTGGTGTGTCCCTTAGTCGCCTCTTACGACACCCACGGGAAGATATGGGATGGTGAAATTCTTTACGTCCGTCACCATACGATATCGTATGGGATCTGGGAATCTCCATAAGATATCGCAGCCCGCCTCAGTTGCGATGTCGCCTGTTACCAAGCGGCACCGCAACCTACTAGATGGCCGCTACGTCGTCGGCTTAATCGGCAAAAGCCCTGACGAGCGGCCCCTCCTCGGGTTCCTCTTCGCTTCACCGTGGGTGACCAAGCCACGGTTACTGAGCCCCCCCCGCCTCGACAATGCGGGAACCCACCGGGGGGGAATTTGGATATACCCTAACGAACATCAAATCGTATAATGTTACAGGAATCCCCTTACCCTGGGTGCTACAGTATCCTCAGGCAGGCGTACTCGCTGCGCGGCGTCCCAGAATCTGGCCTGGAGTTAATGCTAGCGTCGCTATCAAAGAACACGATGCAGCAGTATAACGTGTCGTTCAAATTGTGGTGCCAATATTGCATAAATAATAACTATCGCTTTTATGATTGCTCAGTCCCAATAGTGTTAGGGTTTCTAAGAAAACAGTTGGATAAGGGAAGTTCGTTCAGAACTCTAAATAATCACAGATCCGCATTATGCCTTTTATTAGGCGGTAATATCGGATCTGATGATCTAATTAAACGCTTGCTTAAGGGAGCATTTAAATCAAGTATTGCACTACATGGGACCCACAGATCGTGCTAAATTATGTTTCTAACTTATACCCCAATAGAACCCTTAGTAGGGAAATAGTCAGCCCCGCGATGTGGACCAGAAGTGGTAACACTGTAGACTGATTATTTATATAATGTAGGGATCACGCGTGATGAAAGAAACACTTCCTGAAGATACATATGTTTTCGCTCGTTAAACACATACTGCAGAAGTGCAGAATGTTTACCTCATTACGTCTATATTTAGTTTCTATACCCCCGCCATTCCCTCCATCTCTCTCACATGCTCTCCCATTCCTTCACCGCTGCGTTCATATCCTAAAATTATAAATGCGAAAGTAACTCTATCTGTCTGTCTGTCCGCTGCATTGATTTAGATGATTTTTTTTATGGAGACAGTTTGAGACCCTGGGAAGGACATAGTATAGTTTTTATCCTAGAAATCATCCTATAGGGAATGATGGAAGTTTGTATGGTGAACTAATAATTTCTCAAGTAAAGCGACCCACACACCTACAATATTATTGCGCGATATAAAGAAAATGCTGTTCGAAGTACTAATGCTACGCAAACGAAGTCGCGGGCAACAGCTAGTTTCCAATAATTTCTTAAAATTATGATGCGTTCTGAATTAACATCCTAAGTATAATGTAAATAAAACAAAATAGATTTCTTAAAAATTGTGCCATTTATTAACGAATCAGTAGGAATATTTCATCATTTGCCCAACTAAGTTAGGTACAGCTAAAGTCCAACCAGGTTCGGCTGACTGTCAGTATCAGTATCGCACTCAGAGCGAATGCTAAGCGCTGTCTGACATAGCGACCGACTACTGACGAATACAGATGTCCTGTCCAATCAATAGCACAGAGTGAACTACGCCGCATAACACACAGAACTACGCCGTAGTTCTGCGTGCTACGCCGTAGTTCTGTGTGCCGTGCCGTAGTTCTGCGTTCTACGCCGTAGTTCTGCGTGCTACGCCGTAGCACAATGTTTATGTATGTATATGTCTTACGTTTCAACTAGGAACTGGTTTCATTACCCCAATTATTGCCGCATATGGCGATTCTTCACGGTTTGGTGGTTGACTGTTTCCATTCACAAAGCTGAGATCCGCATATATTACTTCGTTTGCGGTGGCCTGGCAAACATTGAAATATAATTAAATACATGTGTTTTAAATTCTAAATTCTTGTAATCTTTCCAATGGATAGCCCAAACCGCTAGGTTTAAGGTAGGTATGTATGAATTAAGTATCAAGCGCTCAGAATTCCAACTCAGCTTTATTTTGTCGGCTTATGTTCCATAAAAACATATTTTTTTCTTTACCTCATTGATAGGCCCATAGTAACAGAGACTTTTCAAAATGGACTGAAATTACTTCGACAATTTATGTAGAAAAGTTAAAATAAAAACTTTTTCACAAAAAAATAAACCTACTACAAAAACAAATCCCATTTCTTATATTCAAAGCTTGATTCAATAAAAAAGAATGATCACGAGCCTATAAATAGTTTCGGAGCAATGCGTGGACAAACATACATACATAGAAACAAACATACACTTATGAAATTTAGCACTCGTGTTTAGAAGCCCGTACAGAGTAAAATATGTGACTGTTGTGCATGCCAATAATATTACCTACATACGTTTCGAATTAATTACCTCCGTTTTTTTTAAGTCGGCAAAAAGAGAGAAATAAGTTTTTTCCAGCGTCACGTTAATAAATTATAGGCGTTAGGTTCATTGTCGAGTAAGACAGAAAAACTTAATTTAAATCATTTCATTCCAACACAAAAGGTGCAGAAGGTCAACAAATAAGAGAGTGCAGAATCCAAGAGCAAGCGAATCGAGCTCGAAATGCAACAGCGAGCGACTCGAGCTCAAACAAACCGCCTTGGGTTGGTTCGCTTTTCATTAAATTTCCCTAGCCAAACTATTTCGACATTCGACAGCTTGAATGATTTGGAGAGCGTACTGTCCAGATCGCCGAATCGTAATTTCTATTGTGTCTGCTAATTAACGCTTGACAGGATAGTTGAGCACCGGGCACTTACATTAGTGTTCAATTCCATTGCTCCTTCGCCAGCTGGCTGCGAATTGCGATGATAATGTTTTTTGAAACATATGTAAATCACCAATATTATGACGCACGTCACTATCACGGATGGTATCACGTATATCGACACATTGTTTTGAAATGACGGCGGTTCGTTATTTTCTGAAATAAAAATAAAGCTTTTTTATTACACAAACACAAATTATCTTAATAAAGGCGTCTATTGGGTTATGCTCGCCTTTGTACATATGTTGTCCTTCTGTATTTGGCTAATACAAATACAGAAGGACAACTTATGTGGCATCAACAGTGGGTCCTATCAGAATATCAGCGCAGCGTTATTTCTTTTTTGGATATCGCTTCACATGGTTAGATAAGAGCCTTTTTGGTCTTGCACGGGTTTTTTATTTCTATTATTGTTTCATTTTATGCTTATTTCTCGTGTCTCCTGTGCGGGTCACTAATAAATATATTTTCTTTCTTCTTTCTTTCTTTCTAAATTTTGTTTTGTGTACAATAAAGAATATGAATATAAGGCGAAGGGATTGACCAAATTTTACTGCACGGTTGGCGCGTGTAACTTAGTTTCTGGTCTATCCATATGCAGTTTCATCTAAATCCGTTGGGTCGTTAACACGTAAAGAGGTAACAGACAGAGTTACTTTCGCACTTACAATATTGTAGTAGGTATGGATAAAGGTTTAGCACTCACCGTTGCTAGGAGTTTTGGGGACATTTGGAGTACTTGTTTTGAAATCTTCAAATAAAATCGTCGCATTTTTTTTTCGATTAAATGGATCAGGTGTACTTAATTCCGTGACAGGAACTATAAAAAAAAAACGGTAATAACAAGATGGAATCGATTAAAACTCAAACATTGTATCAATGAGTAGAAATGAATATCATGACGTCACACGGGCTCGGGTTTGTTCGGGAACTGTCGGTGTGTTTTCGGTCCTGGATTAAAAAAAAAAAAAAAAAATTGATTTTACTTTGTAATCATAGCGAAAAAAAAGTTACTTTTCACTTTGTAGTGTTTTTAATTGGAAGTCGGTAGCAATTTATTGCAAACAAGTTTTATTTACATTGATCTCATACATATACCGATTTTAATATTTTCATCAATAATGCAATCTAATTATGCTAGTAATGCTTTTAGAAAGAAACCTTTTATTGAAGTGAAACTGATGAAAAAACCACACAAGGCCATTTGAACTTTTAATGATAATTATGTCACGGGTATAAGATATTTTGAATAGTTAATCGACTATGATGAAGAAAATACTTATAAATGAATGGTACTGATGAAAATTGTACTGATCTGATGTTGAAGCCGGAAGGTAGGCACTGGAACTCCGAAATAAAGCAATGTATACTAGTCATGTTTGGGCTTCTTGAAATCGTCATAAGATGTACTTTGGCTATAAATGATACTCATGGTAATTTGGGGTACCCAAAGCTTAATAGAAAAAATAAAAACTTTTTAACACTGACGACACGGTTGGCGTTGTGGTTGAGCGATCAGTTGCTGCGCTTCGTGTTGCGGGTTCGATACGCACAAATATTTTTGTGGCCTACAGATAGTTGTTCCAGATCTGGTGTATTGTATATGTGAGTTAAAATTTTTGTGAACACCCCCACCGATACAGGAAGAAATTCATAGTGTGGCGTAAAGCAACATAAAAAAGGGTAAGTAATATATGTTATAATTACAAGATATAACAACTGAATCTATAATTTTATTTGAAAAAATGAACAGTTAATATAATAAACAATTCTTATAATTTTAAAGTAACTAATTTTTATAAGCATAACATATATTGAATATAAAATCGTTAGAAATGCCACTCAAAAGACATAAAACCTATTTAGTCTAATATGATAAAACGCCTAGTAAAAACACAAAGCATGCAAACAAGCACACACCGTGCATGCACCAGGCATGAAAACAAGCATACACCATACATGCAGCATGCAAGCAGGCATGCAACATGCAACAGGCATGGTTTCTGTCACGGCTCCAGCGCTGCGGGGCTCTGGCGGTCCCATGCGAGCTTAATTAACACTCTAGGGGTAGGGCAGACAAGACTACATGGAGTCGGTTTTGCAGAGATTCGTTTCTGTCACGCCGCTCCCGCAGCACGCTCGCTTCACTCGTTTGCCTTCGCGCGTCACTGTTCTAACCAAACCCAAAATGATTCACCAATATTTATATTGGTGAATCATTTTGGGTAGGTTAGGTTAGGTTATCACCTAGGACTCTGCTCCACCCTAACCTATATAACCCATCCGAGTCGAAATACTTTGAATCGGGATGTTAAGCATAAAGGTGGTATCAATATTATATATTTTAAACGATAGGCCCAATGATTTTCGATTAAATAAGCGTTATATCCAATAACGTTATACGAAATAAGTTTTAGAGTATATAAATGTTATATCTAAAGAAATTATATCAGCAGTTGGTATAACTCACGTTTATTATATTTTGGGAACGTTATTGAAATGAAAATATACCAAATAATTTTATATGATATGAGACGCACCTTGAAACAAGTAAAATTTCAAAATTTCAAAAACCTCCGACACATTTATCTTGCGAAAACACCCCGATTCAAAAAGTAAAACGCCCATAACTTTTGAACGGCTGAACCGATTTTATTCAAACATAGCTAAGAACACTCTCGACAAAATTACCTTTTAAACAAAAAAAAACTAAATTGAATTCGGTTCATCCGTTTAGGCGCTATGATGCCACAGACAGACACACAGATACACAGCAACACACGTGAAACATATAACACCCCTCTTTTTCCGGCGGGGGTTAAAAACAGTGAATTTATATCGACTGCCAAAACAAAACACTACTACAAAGTGAAAAATTCTATCTTTTTCGAAGTCGGTGTCGATACAAAAGACACCGACTTCGGAAAATAAGTTATTTTTCACTTTGTATTGTTTTGTTTTGGAAGTCGGTTCTAAGCAAGTGTGCTTCACCGTCAACACAACATCGCTTACCATAAGATGAGATAGTGGTCAAACGCGAGACTATATAAAATAATAAAAAAAGTCTGTCGATATCCTCGGCACAGTGTTCTGGACGTTCTGGTTATCTAAACAAATAAATGTAAATAAATTTAAACACAAAAAATAAACCGACTTCCAAAACAAAACACTATAAAGTGAAAATAACTTTCTTTTCCGAAGTCGTTGTCTTTGATACGTGGGTACCAAAGACATGTTTTTAGTATTTCGACACCAACTTTGGAAGTCGGTTTTTTTTTGTTCAAAAGTTTTTTTACATTTATTTGTTTAGATAACCTGAACACTGTGCCGCGGATATCGACAGACATTTTTTATTATTTTATATAGGCTCGCGTTTGACCACTATCTCACCTTATTGTAAGCGATGTTGTGTTGACGGTGAAGCTCGCTTGCCTAGAAGTTATCTATTCACTCTTGACTTCAAGACCTCCAGGTTTTAGTTATCTGGAAATACAGACTCCGGAGGAAATTCCGCTCCATAGCTGTAGGCACAAAGAAAGTATTCCCAAAACGTTAGTTATTTAGTGCTTATGGGTTTTATGTCCACCATGTACCGAAGGCGCATCGCTGTACGTCTCGTAGTCCGATGATGGACTTACCTTTACACACGTTATTTGATAAGTCCACTTCAACTACGCAGGGTTCCGCTTTTAAACAGACGTCGTTATCTGCAAAAAAAAATATGACTATTGTCAAAATGTTGTAAAATTAAATAAACCTGCTTCTTATTCAAAACAGTATCTATGTATATATATAAATCATATAAATAAAAATCTATTGCCGAATGTCTGTAATCGCATCAATGTATGTTTAAAATGTCGGTCTAAATAAGGTTTTTAGGAAAAAAGTAGAAAAGAATCACTACAAACTGAAAGTGCTTTTTTGTAGAATTTAGATAGGGCAACGTCTTTTGGGTAAGCTAGATAATTAGTTCCGACCGTCTTGACTCAATTCTTTAACAAGCTGAAAATTTGTACAATCTGACGTCATTCCGGTCACACCTAAAAAGAGGGGTGTTATAAGTTTGAAGTGTGTGTGTTTGTGTATTTGTCTATCTGTCTGTTGCATCATAGCTCCTAAACGTTTTTAGGGTTCCGTACCCAAAGGGCAAAAAATGGGACCCTATTACAAAGACTCCGCGGTCCGTCTGTCTGTCGGTCCATCTGTCTGTCTGTCCGTCTGTCACCAGGCTGTATCTCATGAACCATGATGGCTAGGCAGTTGAATTGAAGTTGAATTTACACAGATGATGTATTTCTGATACCACTACAACAACAAATACTAAAAAAAGAATAAAAATAATATTTAAGTGGGAGCTCCCATACAACTAACGTGATTTTTTTGCCGTGTTTTGCGATAATGGTACGGAACCCTTCGTGCGCGAGACCGACACGCACATGGCCGGTTTTTAGGGTTTCGTAGCCAAATGGCAAAAAACGGAACCCTTATGGATTCGTCATGTCTGTCTCTCTGTCCGTCCGTATGTCACAGTCCCTTTTTTCTGAAACAATAAGAACTATGCTGTTGAAACTTGGTAAGTAGATGTATTCTGTGAACCGCATTAAGATTTTCACACAAAAATTGAAAAAAAACAATAAATTTTGGGGGTTCCCCATACTAAGAAATGAAACTCAATTTTTTTTTTCATCTGATCCATACGTCTGGGATATCTATGGATAGGTCTTCAAAAATGATATTGAGATTTCTATCATATTTTTTTTCTAAACTGTTTAGTTTGCGCGTGAGACTTTTCCAAAGTGGTAAAATGTGTCCCCTCCCCCCTGTAACTTCTAAAATAAGAGAATGATAAAACAAAAAAATAACATTGGATGTACATTACCATGTAAACTTCCACCGAAAATTGGTTTGAATGAGATCTAGTAAGTAGTTTTTTTTTAATACGTCATAAATCGTAAACCGCAATTTACCAAGTACGGAACCTTTCGTGCGCGAGTCCGACTCGCACTTAACCGTTTTTTTTAATTCTAACGGTATTCTGTATCATGTATTTATACATAATAGGCAGCGAGCTTGAATTTATAATAAAATTAATCAATTCTCTGCTTGAAAAGTTCAATAATTAAAAACTATGTCAATAAATATTATTTGTATCTGTACAACTAACTCAGCCCGACCCGATCAAACTCAGGACTAAAGCCCTACAATCGCGCTTGCTTTTGATTTTTTTTAATTGTGGCGTAACTTCTTGACGTTTACTTTTTTTCTTTTTCGGGAATTTTCCAATTTTATTGCAGTTTCGGTTTAGCCTTGGCCATAAAAAACCCATTAAGGTACTGAGAAGCATAACCCTACGACGCACTGTTTCCGAATTATGGACCTACGAATCTTATTTTATTTTGCATAAAATGCTCTATATTTCCAAAATGGTATCTCGAAAACGGTATGTCCTAGGCAAAAAATAACCAAAATATAGCCTCACCCTTTGCTACTCCCATGCTAGCAGCATCCCAACATGAATTTATGAAAAAGGTTTTTTTTTTACTTTACTTGATTTTCGACTTGAACAAATTCTTAACAGAAAATATTTTTGGTCATGACAAGTTAAGATAAAATATGTCATGTCTTACAATTTGTCTTAAATGTTCGCTCAGGACAACCATGTGACATAGTTTAAAGGCGTGACATGCCATTCTTGTTGCTGACTTCATAGCGCGACATAATCTGAATAGGCGACCGAATAAAATAATACGTATAAAAGTGTGCCGTTCATACAGATAAACAACTTTTATATTTTGTTGGGCACAAATTAATATTTGACCCACGACCATAGATTTATGCACACTTTATGTTTCTTTGTTGTTGTTGTGTTTGTTAGAAAGATATAATTATTGTGAAAATTTTAATAATTTCTAAAAAAATATAATAGCCAGCGCTATCGGGAACAGGGTCCACCCTGTTCCCGATAGCGCTGGGCCCCTATTTTTATATTTTAAATGTTTTATGGGGGTTTTATTTCAGAAATATTTTAAAATGTAGAAAGTAAGAAGAATATGGAATAAAAGAAAAAAATATATATCAAAATAATAATTAAAAATAAGAATAACAATAAAAAAATACAAATATAAAAAAGTAATATAAAATTAATAAATAATCCTGTAACATTTCAATTAATTAATAATCATTGATCATTTGGTACAGTAATTAGTTTTTTTTTTTTTTTCATCTTTAATATTTTATCACCACCTCCGAACGAAAGTGATACATTTTTCTTAATCATCTGTCAAAATGTGACATTTGTGACAAAATGGGTGCGCCCGTATTAGCAATTAAGACCCGATGAGTCCCAAATAAACGTCAGGAAATTTTCTCACGCCGCCGGTGCTAGTATTTAAGTCAAAATGGCTTTATCGCCCAAACTGCGATGAAATGCGTAACTCAAGCAATGTCACAGTAGGCCGTGCTCGCCGGGCAGGAAAAAGAAAGGCATGTGGCGCCTTTAAAATATGTCACATGTTTGACCCGTAAATTATAAGACATGACATACGTTTATCATGTCTTGTCACAAATGTCTTGGGTACGCCCATGCTCGCCGGGCAGTTAGGGACCTTCCTGATGTCACGAGGCAATTTAAATTCCGTAGATAGGCGATATCACGTATTATCTAAAAAAAACAAGTGCAAAATCGCTCAAATTGCATGGCATTGCATCCATCAGAATCAGAATATTTATTTGTGAAACAAAGTGCTTTGCCGTGAAGGCGTACAAATATTGTTGAAAATTAAGCTTGGTAAAAATGGTTTATCGGTATGATATTAATCAAATCGTTGAATCGTCTGGAAGGTCGCTAAGGAAGACTTGCTTATTACGAGAGTCATCACATTTTCTTCTACTTACAGTCTGAGTCATTCGGGATTTCTTGTCGCTTTTTCCCTTTAACTATTTCTTTTTTCGTACAAAAGCCAGTTTCAGTAAAAAATTCAAGTACAATTCTTATTTTTTTGTCCTCCTGCAATGTATGAATAATCTCATAAATATACTTTTCTTCTGTTTCATTTGGTTTCAATTTGTCGGTCATCTCTCTGAACACAGTTTTTACTGAAAAATAATCTCATTTTATTAATATGCCAAGAAACTTGGAAGAGAAGCGAGAGGAGAGAATTTCTGAGCAATCATATCCGTGCAGATAGTTGACTAGGTGTGCTTGCTGAAAGAACACCGAGAATATCTGATACATTTTGTTTTGTAGATAAGTGAGTCCTATGGATAACGTGTTACTCAATAACTGGGCTGTAGATGACAAAGTAAAAATGGATCGTCGCTAAGTCGCTCCATGTAAAATTCATTTTGTTTGAAAGACGGCGTAACTGTAAGCGTACATGTAGTACATCTCTCCCGTAGGTACGTTGTCTGTACATTGGAAAAGGTACGCATGCTTACCTTTTTTAGATTGATTTAAATAGACGTAAACGGAAACAGTCTTGGGTTTGTTTTTTAAAACTATAAGCATGTTTAACATATCTTTTGTGTGGTAGCCAAATTTGAATGGACTCTCTATAATTTCTTGACGCTGTTCTCTTCCATCTAAAAACAAAAAGAAACAAAGTGGTTATTACTCAAACATATTTTTCACTCCTATTGCTCAAAAAGTCTGTCATTGTAGCGTACCAGAGCTGGGCTAAGATAGAATATTTTCCTCTGGGAGAAAAAGTACTTTCTTTTTTTAATTTTGTCGAGCCTACATAACGAAAACGTCTATATTCATAAGTAAAGACTTGACTTATTACTGTTTCATAAAACAGAAGAATATTTTTTTTAACCCCCGACGGAAAAAGAGGGTTGTTATAAGTTTTGTGGTGTTCACTAATTAGGGGTTGGGGTTTATAATAATACACTCAAATTATCAGTAAGCACAGAGCTCCACATGGATACGTCCTGTCACCGCTGTGGGTGACAACTATAATAATAATAAGTAGGTAGACGCAGGCACGTATTGCTCTGTCGTTTATTATAGGATACCACATCTCTTCCTTTTTATAATAATAATTATTTTGCAAGTGTAATTACATTAAAGATATTTATTGAGACAAGACAAAAGATATTTATTTCAACTGGGCCACCAAGCGGCACTTTTGAATGTCACAATTTAAATTTACATGGAATAAAAGTTGATTCTACCGTGCATTCGGAAAGTAGCTTGTTATGGAGAAGAATGCACAAGAAACTCCATACTTACTCTTTAAAAAAAAATGATTCTACCGTGCATTCGGCAAGTAGCTTGTTATGGAGAAGAATGCACAAGAAACTCCATACTTACTCTTTTAAAAATAATGATTTTTACAATATTTAGGTACATGAGTACATACATTAATAAATTCACATATGTGAGGACAATGCACCCAGAATAGCACTACACACTATACTACGTAAAGTATAAAGTATTAAAAGTACTCACACATTATTTTGCATGTACTAATAACCTACTTTTGACCTACTTTTGACTTCAAGTCAGCTAAACCAAAACGATGGGGTAGTTGTTTATGTTAAGAGTGCACTCGAACATCAGGTTACAGAACTTTCACTGGCTCAGGCCTCTTGCCTAAGCTTGGAAATAATGAATAACGTCATTCTCTGTATTTACCGATCACCATCAAACTCTAACACAGACAGTTTTGTCAGTTCGCTCAACAATCATTTGGAGACCATACCACCAAATAAAAACATTATTGTGGCTGGCGACATAAACATAAATCTTATACCTAAACTATTCGAGCAGTCTCATGACCTGAAAAATAGAATGAACTACCTAAACATGTTGTCTTTACACGGTATCCTTCCAGGGCATCTGTTGCCAACGAGAGACAAATCATGCCTGGACCACTTCATGCTTAAAGTAAATAAGAAAAAGTTTTCATCCACTATTGCTATCCTTAATACCACAGTTAGTGGTGGTTAATATAACGAAAAGCAACTTAAAGCAGCGTGCTTATTATACATAACATAAAGCTAACGCTATCGTGGCACTCACTTGGCGCTATAAGCTTTTTTCTCAATTCGTTATAACGAAGTATCGCGCGCAACGCAAAAACGTAAATAAAGCACGAAGCGGGCGCCGGGCGGGCGCGACATCGCGGCGCGGCGGCGGCCGCGCGCCAGTCGTTGCATGCTAGTGATTGTTATCGGTCGCACGCGTAATTTGCGATCCCGCGCGGCTCACGTAATATACCTATGCTATTTTGCTTTGTGCTTTTTAGTGTAAGCAGTGATAGGACACATAACGTAATATTGACTAAGTAAAATTGTGAAGGACGATTGATTGAGAGATTGTGTTGTTGTTTAATGTTTTGTTTTTGTGTGTTAGACGAAAATGTCTAAAAGAATTAATGGTGATGTACCAATATGGAACATGAACTTTTAAATACGCCTATAATTGCTTAACATATTAACATCCTTTATTTCAAATTAAAACTTCATCTATAATTATAGACAGTCCTAAGCCTGGAAAGTATGAAAAAAAGTTCATTGTTTATTTCTTACTGCTACATTTTATCGTAATATATTCATAAACGCGATGTAATATTTTTAAGCATGCTGTCTGTCCAACGAGTCCAACGCTAGGGTAGGAGCTGCGAGTTAAAAGTCACCGCGCTTGCTTTATTCGTGCCCGCCCCGCGCTTGAACGTTATAAAAAAGCTCGTTATAATAAAGCTTATAAAATAACAAGCTTAAAATATAAAGCTTATAGCACTAAGCAAGTTATTGTTATATAGCAACTTTGAACACTACTAACCACAGTCACCGACCATCTCACAACCCTTCTAGTATTATCTAAGCAAAAATGTTTACAAAATGTTTGTAAAACTAAGACATTTGTTGACTTCGAACAGGCCCTACTTTATCTAAAAGAAAAAAACTTAAGTGAACTACTTTTCTGTAATGATCCTGATTCTCTGTGTACTCTGTTGATACAAACTCTTTCTGACTCCATTAAATTAAATACCATCACTTTAAAAATTCCTTGCAAAAAACGCATTTTAAAACCGTGGATTACCAATGGTATTTTGCGCTGTATAAATAATCGGAATAATCTCCAAAAAAAACTTCGTCAGGATCAAAATAATGAAATTCTAAAAATAACATTCAGACGTTACAGAAACCACTGTAACAATTTGATAAAGAAATTAAAAAGACAATACGAAAGGAATCTGCTATCTAAATCAGTTAATAATATTAAATTACTGTGGAAAAATATAAAAGCTATCACCTACTCACAGAAAACAAATAATTGTGATCCAGAATTGTTAAAACTTCAGCCAACCCCGTTTGATTCAGTTAATTTTATAAACAATTATTTTTCTAAAATCGGTCACGACCTGGCCCAAAAAATTCTGCCTACAACTAACTATTCCGCCTTCAGTCAGAACAGTAACGCATCAAATCAAGTTAGTTCTTTTGTGCTTTTGGAAACTGAAGCCGACGAAGTATACAGAATATTAATTAACCTAAAAACTGACAGTGCCCCTGGCTGGGACAACATTTCAACTAAATTTTTAAAGTTTATAGGCATGGAAGTCGTCCCTATCATTGCCCATCTTGCGAACCTCTGCTTTAAAACCGGCATCTTCCCTGCCCCGTTAAAAATAGCCATTATTACTCCGGTGCACAAGGGTGGGTGTAGAGACGATATTAATAATTATAGACCAATTTCTGTTCTTACTAGTATTTCCAAAATTATTGAAAAAATAATAAATGTTAGGCTACTTAATTACTTAAACAAATTCAATATTATCTCTGACTCACAATTTGGTTTTCGTCGGGGTATTTCCACAGAGGACGCCGTCATATCACTAACTTCATCAGTAGCTAACCACCTGGACAATGGTGACAAGTGCCTAACTGTCTTTTTAGACCTCAAAAAGGCATTTGACACCGTCTCTGTGCCCATCCTTGTAAACAAGCTTGAAAAAATTGGTATTAGGGATATCGCGCTTGATCTGTTTAAGAACTATCTTTCAAATAGAAAACAGAGTGTCAAGGTGGGGCAACATATAAGTGATGTCATGGATGTATCATACGGCGTCCCCCAGGGCAGTGTATTAGGTCCAACGCTCTTCTTGGTATACATAAACGACCTATGTAACATGGAAATTCCTAATGCCAAAGTCCTGTCGTACGCCGATGATACTGCTGTCGTCTTCTGTGGTAAGACATGGCATAATGTGCAGCTAAGTGCTGAAACAGGAATGTCTCAGGTTGCGAATTGGCTCAATGCCAATGTTCTCACATTAAATACCTCTAAAACAAACTTTATAAGTTTCAGTATCTGCAATCGTACTCAACCAAGTGGCGATATTCGTATCACTATTCACAGGTGTGATCGTACTAATGTTAATAAATGTAACTGTTCTAGTATTGGCAGAGTTTCTAGCACAAAATATCTAGGGGTCACGCTGGATCAGAGATTGTGCTGGTACCCCCATCTTGAGCAAGTTGCAAATAGAGTCCGCAAGCTAAATTGGATCTTTAAGACCCTGCGTCACGTGCTGCCTAGGGCTATACAGAGAAGCGGTAAGACTGCTAGAGATGTGCTCACTCAAATATATATTTCTCTTGCGCAATCAATACTGATATACTGTATTCCTGCTTGGGGTGGGGCAACAAAATCTAAATTCATACAATTGGAGCGAGCACAACGAGCCTTGCTCAAAATAATGTATTTTAAGAAAAGGAGATATTCTACAGAGAACCTCTACAAACTTTGTGATGTATTGTCAGTTAGGAAACTATACATTACTCAAATAATTTTAAAAAAGCACAAAACCTTACCTTATAATGCGGATATACACGTTAGAAGAAGAAAAGACAATATAGCTCAAATACCTACAACAAAGACCAAATTCGGTACTATGCAATTTAGTAAACGATCAGCTCAATTATATAACAAAATTAATAAAGAAATTTTCGTATACTCAAAATCTTATCATGTTTGTAAAGAAATGTTGACTGATTGGTTAAAACCACTGACATATGAAAATACTGAAGCTCTCCTACAAAACGTAACTTAATACAAGTGCACGACCAACTCTCACACTTACTGAGACTCTCCCATACCCACACGTACATTCACACACGCATACACATACTACCACTCATCCATAACACTCATGTACACTCAACAACACGCACACACACGTTTACATAACTATATTTTGTTTAATACTCCAATGTACAGTTTTTATTGTGTTTTAAGTAAGTACCTACTGTTGTGAAGGAGCGGAATCTTTTAATACACGCATTACTTGCTTAAATGAAGACTCCAAACCCAAAATTGTTTGTGTATAATTTTTTTTTTTTTTAGACACAATAAACGTTATTTATTATTTATTATTATTATTATTACTTTTGATTATAAAAATACTCAGCATTTAGTATTTGCATTAAATTTTAATTTACACTAAACTAACATGTTATATAATATGTTTTAATCAATACAGTGTTTTATTTAAAGTCTTACGAAACATCACTTCTTGATCGATAACCTTCCGGCCTATGTAGCCTACAGGTTGTTTTTTTTTTTTTTTTTTTTTTATGAATGAGAATTGAGAACCCTGTAGGTTTATGTCTGATGATCAAATCATATATATTTTAAGAGAACCACGTTGAGTCGTAGGTTAATGTCTGAGGTGGTCTTCATTCACTAATTTTATTATCAGTCTGCTTTTCGTATTGACTGGTGACTGACTCGTACAAAAATGCCTGTTTTTCTGAGGCTATTAGTGAAAGACATTATGCCTCTTTTGATACAGCATGTATTGAATAACTAATAACAGTATTATCTGCCGTTGTTAGATGTTATTTGAATAACTAATTAATGACATAAATTATCTGCTGTTGTTAGATGTTATAATTTTACGATTTACGGCTTTTGAAATATATTTCATAACACTATTATTGTGTTTTGTCTAGAAGTTTCACAATTTCGATCTTGTGTAAAATATTTAGATTTTACATTAGTAGTCCTTATGGATTTAAACATATTTCATATTTAAATACTCTGGACTCATGATTAAACTAGGTCTTTGTTTTTATTTGGCCAAAGAACCAGTTTAAGAGTTCGTTTTTCTTTTTTTTTCTTTTTTTTACAAAGACTAATATCGTCTCGTTATATTTTTTTTTTCTCTGACAGTACACTGTCAAACTTTAGTTTCCACATGAGTGAAATTAATTGTTTTTGTTTGTCGAACTGAACCAGTACAGTCACTAAAGTAACAGAACTGGTGTCAGCGACTACTTGGGTGCAATACAAACTTTTGTGTCATTGTAGCCAAGGGTAGGCAATATAGAGACACAATATTTTAGTTTCAAAACTATAGATCGATTTTATAGTTGTGAAATTAAGGATCCACTTGCAAACAAAATTGATCCAGAAAACTGGATCACTTTTATACTTTCCAAGTACTTGAGCGTTTGTGTTTAACCGTCGATTTCACCAACCGGTTAAATTATTATAAACGCATCACAATTAAACGTCAGTCAAGTGATGCAAATTTTGGATTCGATCAATCGCAGTAGCAGACGCGTGCGTTTGACAATTCCCTTTTTTCTTTCATCGTTTTTATTACATTTGTTGTTTATAAGTTTTAGCACTCCTTCGCCAAGCAATATATGTATATTATATATATATATATATATTCTATATTTAATATGCATGAACAAAAGCATTTTAGATTTTTACTTTATAGAAAAATATTGCTGTCTGGATTTTAGGAGTGATAATCATGTGTGGTTTTCTTAGCAACACTACCATAGTATTATATATTATCTAAGGCTATATGCATGTCCAAATTATAAGAATATCATTATCAGGCTTTAAAACTTGGGGAAACCCTAGATTATGGTTTTATTTACGGGTTCCATGATGTCTTTAGCTCGTATTGTGTTTGTACAGGTTGTCAAATTGTTTTGAAAATAGAGATCTCTAGATTTAATTTTGCAAAATTGAACATTTGTTTATTTTCAGTGGCATTCAGACCAAGTGTTTGTTTTAGTACATAAACGAACATGGTAGCTTTCATCTACAAGATTCGTTGACCAAATTGATTGAATTGTTTTGAAAATAGAAATCTCTAGATAAACCTTTTCGAATTTGGAAATTTGTTTATTTTTAGTGGAATTCAGACCAAAACCTTTTGTAGTAGGTACTTTAGGGTCAATGGCAGCTTTTACCCAAATTATTAGTTTTTACCACTAATCATTTAGAGCCAGTTTTACTGTCTTAACTGTTCATCCAATAAGCTTTGCACATGCAAATTTGTAATCAATTGTTGCATCGTCATTGACTTGAAAAATATAGTCTAGAAAAGTGGACCTTTTAAGCTTCTCATTTAAGCTTCTATTATCTTGTCATTTGACAAGAGGTTGAGTCTCTAAAGTGGACATTTTTAGCTTCTTTTTTTAGCTTTTTGTAACTTGTCATTTGACTAGAGGTTGAGTCTCTAAAGTGGACATTTTTAGTTTTTTATTTAAGTTTTTATTATTTGGTCATTTGACAGGATTTAAAAAAAGTGAACCTTTTTAGCTTCTTTTTTGAGATTTTGTATCTTGTCATTTGACAAAAGTTGGGACTTTCTTTTATTGGCCTTTGTTTTGTAGTGTTTTTGGAAATAACATTAGAAAACTCCTTTTATTCTGTTCTCATTCATTGTACTAGGAATTGGTAACTGAGCATTATCTTTGTAACTCAGGAGCAGTTTACTGCATTAAGTTTTAAGTGCCAAAGTGCTCATCTCTACATTGGCATAAATACGGCAGAAACCGTTAGTTATCACGTTTGTGATTGTATTGCCATATCGACAAAAGAGGTTATACCTCTTGTTCATGTATCAATTTTAATAAGGCAAGTACTTGTTGCATTTTGGCTCTGACAACGTTATGCTGACTCTAGTGTTTGCTTTTGCTACTTACATTTAAATTGACAGTGCATGTTGCATTAGCTGCATTCAAATTAACTTCTTGCAATAATTATAACATTTTTAAAATAATCAAAATGCTAATTATAAAATTAACAATTGAGTTTATATTTAAACTGATTAAGCTCTATTCATAACAAGAGTTCAGTGTGGCTCTGTTTACGTTGGAATGTTTAAATAAACAAACTCTAGCTAGCAAGCCGCACAAAAGTCCTTCAAGTACCTGTTAAGTGCCAGACTGCCAGTTAACTCGAGTCCCAGTCTATCACCTCAGGAAACGGTTCTTTATTTTTTTTCTTATTTGAATATAATAGTCAGTACAAAATGCATTCGATTTGATTCTCATTTAGCCTTAACAAATTTCATGATACTTTTTTAATTTTAACAACAAGTTTATACCTAATTTGGCATCACATTGCTTCGAATTTATCGAAGTGGAACTTTTTCATTTTTATCATTCAATAAAATAACTGAATGAATGAATTTACGATTCATCGCTGAAACATCTTGTTTTGACCCAATAATTCGTTTCGATTAATTGGCATCAATTAACGGTTCACCGTTCAAATATTTTGTTTTAGATCCAATAATATCTTTCGATATGATTGACATCATTTATTTCGGCCTTTCATTTAAGATCCAATAATATCTTTCGATATGATTGACATCATTTATTTCGACCTTTCACTTTAGATCCAATAATATCTTTCGATATGATTGACATCATTTATTTCGACCTTTCACTTTAGATCCAATAATATCTTTCGATATGATTGACATCATTTATTTCGACCTTTCACTTTAGATCCAATAATATCTTTCGATATGATTGTCATCATTTATTTCGGCCTTTCACTTCAGATCCAATAATATCTTTCGATATAATTGACATCATTTATTTCGACCTTTCACTTTAGATCCAATAATATCTTTCGATATGACTGACATCATTTATTTCGACCTTTCACTTTAGATCCAATAATATCTTTCGATATGATTGACATCATTTATTTCGACCTTTCACTTTAGATCCAATAATATCTTTCGATATGATTGACATCATTTATTTCGGCCTTTCATTTTAGATCCAATAATATCTTTCGATATGATTGACATCATTTATTTCGACCTTTCACTTTAGATCCAATAATATCTTTCGATAGAATTGGCAATTGATGTGTCGTTATCGTTTTTCAAACAACGTAACGACACCGTTGATCATTGGTCAACCTTTGACAAAACTATCTATTTTGGCAACTATCTATTTCTAAATGTTTAATGTGTTACCCTACGGTTTAACTTAAACACGTTTACCAAACGATTTTTATAGTATTCGATGAACTTCCCTTAGTACATTACCAAGCTTAGGACTGGCTGGATTCCACGTCCTGCTATTAACATTGCATTTATGTGATTGCTAGTACATATCGAGATAGTAAATCGAAATTCGAAACAATTGTGTCGCAGGTTACAATCGCAACGTATGCGACAAAGTCAAAGTTCAAAACGAAGTTTTACATAATAATAATATCGTCCTAAGTTACTTAGGAATAAGCTTCATTATCGCATTGTCAAATTCAGCTTATCATCCACCCTAAAGAATATAGCTCTCTTACTCGCACGCATCAAAACGCTCTATCTGGCTTATTCTCTTCAACCAGCTACGTTGACAAATTCAAGTGGGTATGTTATAGTTTGCGGGGATTTATAGCGTTCTGACACAGCTTTGGTTTCGTTTCATAAGTATAACGAGTGATGTTTGAGAAATATATCGTTTTGAAAATTAGACAGTTTAGAAAATAGATAGTTTTGCTTTGCTTGAATAACTGTTGAACTTGAATAAGTGATTATTGTTTTGTGCGATGGATCGTTTTATAACTATATACGTTGGTAACGCTCCATCGCTTTATTAGCAAACGGATTTGGTCAACCGGATTAAACCGGGTTTGAGTTTTTATTGCTGTCGAAATGTAGTTTTTATCTGAATTTCATAACCACATTTCGGTACACGGTTTTGTTTATTTACACAAGTCAAGTAATGATTTCAATGATTTATGTAGCACATCCCTCAGCTTATCGCCGATGCGGATCACTCATGAATAGGCAAATAATTATAAAAATAACATTCTGCTAAATTTCACATTTCCATTACTTACTACCCTCATTATCTTTTATTTTTTCCAAAACACATGCAATAAAATAATACTTTTGTTGCTGACCAATTTCCGTAAGTGGGACATTATTTGATATAATCACTTTACTCACTGCGCTTTTACTCGTCGCCAATGTGGTGTTCACTAATTAGGGGTTGGGGTTTATAATAATACACTCAAATTATCAGTAAGCACAGAGCTCCACATGGATACGTCCTGTCACCGCTGTGGGTGACAACTATAATAATAATAAGTAGGTAGACGCAGGCACGTATTGCTCTGTCGTTTATTATAGGATACCACAAGTTTGATGTATGTACCTGTCTGTTTGTGTATTTGTGTATCTGTCTGTGGCATGGATGATGATGTGGATGTACTGATTTTGATTTAGTTTTTTGTATGAAAGGTGACATTATCAAAGTCTTAGCTATGTTTGATGAAAATCGGTTCAGCAGCCCAAAAGTTAGGGCGTTTTACTGTTTTAATTAGGGTATTTTCACAAGATGTCGTGTCATAATTACGTGTTCGATAAATTGTTGATCGAAGCGTGCCTATTACTAGATAAATTATGTAGTTTAAAAATAGTAAATAAAAATAAAATAACGGGTTTTGTTTTTTTTTATTTTTTACTCGTTGAAAATGGAACTAAAAGCGACGATCTCTTCGGTAGAACGCGTGCATTGCGTTGCAGCTACAGAAGAAATGAAAAAAAGGCGTCGGCACGAAATCTTTACAATTTTTCTCTAATTACAAATTGAATTGGTGACCGATTTTACAACAGTGAAAATGTTATCTAGAGAGAGAGGACTAGAAATAATTGTCAATCTGTTGCCATCAAGGTCACACAGCAGATAATCAAATAGATATAAGATAGATTGTCTTGATCTTTAGTGATTTAGGGCGACACCGTTGAAAACAAACTGAGTTTCTCTGTAAGCAAAAGTTTTATTGTTTCATTAGGTAGGTATGACACGTGTTTTACAAACCTATTAAATAACGACAACCAAGTAACTAATTACCTGTAAGCAAAAGAAACGACATTTAATGTTCTTAATCACAATGTCGATCCTAAAACACAATTATTAACATATTTTCTTGGTTTATAAAACCTATTGGAAAATTATTGACATTTAAATAAAATAATGACATTTCGTGCAGCAACACCACAGATAATACTCTATCTCGATGGCGCTACTCGATGCGCGAGAATGTTCAAAGAAAAAGTATTGTTTTTCTTTACAACTCCCCCTCCCAGAGAGTATTATAATAATACGATACGACTATACAGCCTCATGGAAGTCTTCAATCGCAGGGGCTGGAGTAAGTTTCGAGATGTGGAAATAGTTTGACTCCGCTTTCTTATGGCTTGTGTTAATCTTGTATATTGATTTAGATATTTTTTCTATTATGTTATAGGGACCAATTCTCAGTTCGTCGAGTTTCTTCCTATTCAGTTTATTTCCATTATCCACAAAAACGGTATCACCCACTTTGAACTCCACATGTCTTCGATTTTTGTTGTAAATTGTCTTGTTGTAATTATGTGATTTTAAAGTATTTTCTAAAGCTTTTTTCCTGTCTTGTATCAAATCACAATTGGTCTTTTTAAGTTTTAGTTCTTTTGGTAAAATTGTGACATCTGTGCCGTTTAGAAGGTACTTTGGAGCATATCCAGTAACAGTATGTTCGGTTTCATTATAGTTCTTTACACAATTTCGTGCTATAGTTGTCCATGCTATTTTAGCATTGGTCTCATTTATCTTGCATCTGATTTTATTAACTAATGTCTGATTCAGTCTTTCATTCAGTCCATTTGAGAAGGGCGAGTCTACAGCAGTAAAGATTATTGGGATATTCTGTTCTTCCAAAAAATTTTTGAATTCTCTAGAATTGATACCTGGATATTGGTCTGCGAGAATCATGCCAATGTTATTAGTTTCTGCACAGTTTCTGACAAGTTTTATGAAGTCATTTGCATTTTGTGTGCTTGATGTCAAAATGTATGCATACCTTGTGAAATGGTCTGACAGCAGGTGCAAATACCGCTTTGTTGATCTTGAGCTCCCAAATCCTCCAATTGTATCGATAGAACATATCTCAAAAGGTTTTGTGGCGGGACCCAAATGGGACATCAATCCATATTTGTTTTGTCCTCTTGATTTGTTCTTCATACATATTATACAACTTTCACAGATTCTTTTTATATTCTTTGTCAAATTCTTTGCGGTATACCATGAGCTAATCATTATTTGCATTTGTTTAATTCCTATGTGACTCAGATCTGTATGTACATCTTTGATGAATTGTATACTAAACTTCTCTGATAGAATTATCTTTTCTTTTTTTTTAACTTTCTTGTAATAAACATTATTTTTTGTTATTAACTTGTCTTTACTATACTGTATTTTAACATTTTTACTTTGATCTTTTAAGATATCCTCTAATGTAATTATATTTACTACTTTCAATTGTTCATCCAGATTTTCATTTGCCTCTAGGACTGGATTTCTGCTTAGACAGTCTGCTTCGACATTGTATTTGCCTGGAGAATATTTAATTTGGAAATCATATTGCGATAAGTAGTATGTCAGATCTCCTAGTTCTTCATCTGTTCTTGATTTTATGTTCATATTCTCCAAGGGCTTATGATCTGAAAAAACAGTAAACTTCCTACCTATCAACAGATGTTGCCAATATTTCACACATTCTTTAATTGCCAAGCATTCGAGGTATATAGCTTTCTTCCTTTTTTGAACTTCATTTAATTTTTTTGAGAAGTATGCCACTGGTTTCTCTTCATTGTTTTCTTGTGGTTGTTTGAGGACTGCTCCTACCCCCAGGATACTGGCATCTGTGTATATGTGGATAGGCAAGTTTGGATCAAAAATAGTCAATATTGGGTGAGAGCATAATATTTGTTTCATTTCATCAAATGACTCTTGGCATGTATTCGTCCAGTTAAAAGTTTGTCCTTTTCTTAATAGGTTGTGTAGTGGTTCCAATTTTACTGCGATTCCTGGCACATACTTATGGTAAAAGTTTATTTTCCCTAAAAATTGTCTCACATTTTTTTGTGTTTTTGGAACAGGGAATTGTTTTATTGATATTAAATTGTCTTTCAGAGGTCTAATTGAATTATTCTGAATTATGTGACCTAAGTATTTAACTGAGTCAGATGCAAAAATGCATTTAGAAAATTTTAGTCTTAAACCTTCACTTTTGATTGCTTGAAACAGCTGCTCCAGACATCTGATATGATCTGAGAATGATTTTGAGAACAATAAAATGTCATCGATGTAGCATACTGTGATATCTCCAAGCTTGTGTTTTCGTATAATATTACACATTATTCTCTGGAATATAGCTGGGGACGTCTTTAATCCAAATGGTAAGCAGGTCCATTGGAAGTTGCCATCTTGGGTGACGAACGCAGTCTTGTATCTGTCTGTAACACGCAGAGGTATTGACCAAAACGCAGAATTCAGGTCCAGTGTAGAGAAATACTTACAATCTCTAGTTTTAACGATTAGGTCCTCAATGAGGGGAAACGGTTGCGACTGTGGAACAACAATCTTATTTAGGTCTCGAAAATCTATGCACAATCTTGACTTTTTTTTTTCATCTCTTTTGTAAGCCAACGTAACTGGAGCTGCAAATGGGCTATATGATTCTTCTATAATTTTTTTCTCTAATAGTTTTCCAATTTGATTTTCAATTTCTTTTTTATCTTCTATTGTACAACGATATGGCCTCTTACTGCAATATTTTTCTATTGACAGATCAATGTGTGCTTCATAGTCTGTAACCATTCCAATGTCATATTTGTCCTTTGCAAATGCGGATGTATTTTTCAAAATTAAGTCTTCTATTACTGCTTGTTGCTGATAATCTTGATGATTTATCCACATTTTAAAATTTTCTTCATTGAAGTTCTCGTTGAAATTTATCAAATTATTTGACTTCATTTCCTTAGAAATGTCACTATTCAATATACTTATTTCCTTAGAAACAACTTCGGTTTTTTCTATAGGGACTTTTTGAAAGATTTCCAAGTTTTCATTCTGGATTAAGAAAAATTCCTTTATACAGTCTAATCCGATTAAAAAATCATAGTCAAAATTTTCTTTGTCTATTATAAAAACATTCATTTTTTTCTCCACATTAAATATGGTTATATCCAGTGTTATTAAGCCCTTTGCCTTTCTAACGCCATTAATTGTTTTTAAATTAGTATTGCTTGAGTAACTTAAATCTTTGTTGTTTATCTTCAATAACTTTGAATTGATCAATGACACATTTGAGCCAGAGTCATAGATTCCATATATGCTAAGACTCTTATTCAATAATAATTTTACTTTAATTAATGGCGGCACTATTAGTTTTTTGGTTCTTCACATTGCAATTCACATTCCAATTCAGAATTATTAATGTGCTTTATTTGTTTATAATTTCTTTCTTTTCCACTATTAGTTTTTGTTTTGAACCAACAGGAGTCCTCTGAATGATATCGCACACCTTTTTGCAAGCTTTCACAAATACTGCATTTTTCCTTTATGGCCTTATCATCCCTTTTTTTTATAAATTTCTTCTTTGCAACCAATGATATTCAAATAAACAGATATGTTATAAGCGCGCGCATTGTGAAGACTCGAATAGTAGACAATTGTATGATTTAGTCTTTAGTTTATGTCACGCATGGCGAAGAGCGATACGCTTTGTTGAAAAAAAAACAAAATTAAAAAAATGCCATCGTGTGTATTTATAAAATGTACCAATTATAATACCAAATTACATAAAACAGAAGGGATCTCATACCATATGTAAATACGCAATACACCTCAATTTACTAATTTATTCAATTTTTTTTCCTAATTTTCTGATATTTGGAGGTTACAAAAAGAAAAAACATTGGTTGTCAGAATAATGTTTGTTTACATTCACACGCAAGTGACAAACACTAGCTGTCTCTTTTTTTCTTGTTTGTTTTATCAAGCCATCCCTTTCGACATTATAGTGAAATGTCAGATGAATGAAAAGTGTGTATGTGTGCTGCCGCTGCTGCGCGGAACACTTTTTTCAATTGTTTGGTGAGTGTATAACGTATCTGTTTATTTGAATATCATTGTTTGCAACCAAATGTTCTAACTTGCCCAGTTCATTAAATAAGTCTTTTGTTTCTACAATTTCTTCTTTGTTAATTCTATCTGTTATAAAATCCGGTAAGCCAGCGGCAATTATATCAATAAGAGTCCCTTGATCTATTGTTTTCCTTATTTCTAGTAAAAGTTTTTCTTTTTTGACGGCATATTCTAAAAGAGACCCTGATTGGTATTTGAAAAACAATGCATACTTGCTTGTAGACCAACCTTTACTAGCATAGGTTTGCAAAAAGTTTGATTTCCATTCAGACCATTCCGATTGCAAACCATGCTTGATCATCATGGAAGAGTACCAATCAGCGCAGGATTTCTCAAGAAATAATCTGAAAATTTCAATTTTCTCCTCTTCTTTTACTACATCAAACCTTGTACACTCTTTTTCAAATGTTTCCATCCAGTTATATGCATTTCCACTTTTTCCATCAAATCTTTCAATCACAAATCTATCAGCAAATCTTTTTAAACTTTGTTTTTCTTTGTTTTGTTGACCTTCAAGCAACTTTTCCAGAAGTTTTACCAGCGGTTGTTCTAAATTATTTTTATTGACCGACTGTTCCTCGGTGATTTCCTCAAGAAATTGGTCCTGGAAAATCATATTTTCGTCTTCATCACAGTATGTTTGTAACAGACCCTCTGTCATTTTTATCCATACACTTCTGGTTTGATATCTTTTCTTCAATGTATTTTTCATTGTAACGAAATCCCTGGAGGTTTGGACATGTTTATGATACTGTGATACTGCTTGATATTCCTCCGGAATTAAGAAAACTTTGTCGTCTTGTGTGGTAATGGAGGTTATGGCAATGTAGTTCGACTTTCCGTCTGTCATTGCTTTGACTTGAAAAGTAAATTTTAGTTTTTCCATTTTCATTTTGACAATAAATGTCGTTTTATAAGATAGATTGTCTTGATCTTTAGTGATTTAGGGCGACACCGTTGAAAACAAACTGAGTTTCTCTGTAAGCAAAAGTTTTATTGTTTCATTAGGTAGGTATGACACGTGTTTTACAAACCTATTAAATAACGACAACCAAGTAACTAATTACCTGTAAGCAAAAGAAACGACATTTAATGTTCTTAATCACAATGTCGATCCTAAAACACAATTATTAACATATTTTCTTGGTTTATAAAACCTATTGGAAAATTATTGACATTAAAATAAAATAATGACATTTCGTGCAGTAACACCACAGATAATACTCTATCTCGATGGCGCTACTCGATGCGCGAGAATGTTCAAAGAAAAAGTATTGTTTTTCTTTACATAGATATGAAAAGTTTATGAAATAGAGGACAGAAAAACGAGTGAATTCCCTTACGGAAGGAGTTTTCTTATGTATTTTGATGAACTTTTCAAAAATTATCAAAATTCAAGTCTTTGGCGTACATATTCAACGTTACGAACAACTATACAGACAAGACATAATGTCAATATAAAGAAATATATAAATTTGACGGCATTTCTCAAGAAATTTTTCACCAGCTATAAGGCCAAGAAGTCCAAAGTTTTCACGAGGAGAGAATTTCGTAAATAAGGCATCAAATGAAAAATACTTGGCCACAACGGTAGTTACCTACTTACATTTGTAAACGTTTTTCTATTATTTTCTTTAAACTAAACTGGGATGTACAAAAAAATCAAAAAAAGAAAAGACAAAAATCTAATCAAAATATGTATTTGCTGGAAAAACATTGTTCAGAAGGGCAGATCTTAAAGCTTAAAAGTAATTGTATTCTGCCTGTAAGCAAACGTGCAAATTATTTAAAATAAAATTCGTAAGACATTAAATTAACATTATAAAAAACTTAACAACACTGTGCATTTTAACAAATAAATTAAATTAAAACTGTCCATAAGTCAATATTAAAATTTCATCAACTCGCTTAAAAGTGGTATATTTTTTTAAGTGCTTTATCGCTAAGCGATAACGTTGCCCTGTAATATCAACATAATCACATACGTTAGTAAGTAGGTAGTTATACCTACAGTTAAAATGATCTATTTTAAAACTATGTATTTCTGTTGCCGCTATAGCAACAAATACTAAAAACAGAATAAAATTAATATTTAAGGGGTGCTCCCATACAACAAACATGTTTTTTTGCATTTTTTTGATGGAATGTGACCGGAACGAAGTCTTAATGCCATAACTAAACAATTATACTATTAATATACTTGTTTAGTATTGGATAATCAGTCCAATTATACACTGGGAGCTGTGGTTGAATGGTCTTGTACCAAATACCCTTTTCTGTTGACCTCTGGTTAAAATATTCACTCCATAGATCTGAACCCTGCTGATTGATTATTTTGTTGTATTCAGTAAAAAGAGGAGGGATATTTACGGGATTCCATCTGTCACGGCCTGGTTAGCTAATAGACCCACTCTTTCGTTATCCTCAATCTGTACGTGCAACGGGATGCATTGACCGATTACCGAAATTGAATTCTGACTAAACCTGAATATTGTAGCGTTGTGAGGATCTCAACTGAAAATAGTCGAATGATACTAATATCAAAATTAGTCGGTTAATAGTCACATCTCTAAAAACACGGCACAACTCTAACTTTCCGGACTACTGTCACTCGGGCATTTCGATTCCGGTGGCTTAGCGGATAACTTACTTTCGATCCTCACGACTCTGTGCCCCGATTTAGGGGCTCTTCGTACGGGCGTACCGTCCGGCTTATGCGCTACCCATGGACGTAGCAGCGTGCGCAGCCTACCCTGCGCACCCCTAACCGCTACAGTCCCTGCGGCCTACCGCTAAGCCGGCCGCGGACTACCGCCCCACGTCTGCCACGTGCTGCCAACTGCTCTTCGTGCGGGTTGAGGCTTGACCTTTTTCCCACTGCTGTACGCTGCCAACTACCTGCACGCTGCCTACGCACACCGCCAACTTAACCTATATACCTGCGGCTTACCGTCGTGCGAGCCTACGCACGCTGCCCGGTTTTGCCTGCCAACCTGCGGCCTGCCGTCGCGCGAGCCGGTGCCAGCGCAGCCTGCCCTACGTACCCCTAGCTGCTACAGTTCCGGCGACCTATCGCTTTGCCGGTGCTGACTGGTCCCCGCGTCTGCCACGTGCTGCCAAGGGACGGTACCTTACTTATATTTTATCCGCGTGGTGGTTATTATTCAGAACTGAGTGGCGCTTAGAACCCACGACCTAGCTGTAATATAGAACCTTTAATATATGTATTAACTTATCAAGCTGTTTTCTTAACTTCCTCCTAACTATCAGTTAGCGGCCTGCGCAGCTTACCTAGCGCAGACCTAGCCGTTACAATATTGACTCCAAAATCGTGTAGGCTATCGGTATTCCTCGTACAGACGAGGTGCACTGAACCAAGTTTTATAGCGAGCTGTACTTAAAAATGTAAAAAAATAACTAAAAATTAAAAAATCCATGAAATAAAAAAATAAAAATGTCAATAAAAAAAAAAATTATAAAGTCTAAATAACAAAAAAATGCATATATATATTATAATAACCAAAAAAATTCGTCCACATCGATGTCAATGAGAAACGTGCCCAGAACGCTGGCAGCATTGCCACGTTGGATGGCAATGCTGATTCTCTGGCCGAAGAAAAGGCCAGCCCTCTGGTCACGTGAAGAGTCGACGAGCTTTGTACAAATTTCTCGAAAAACTTGATGCGCACTCGGACCCCATGGACCTAATGTTTCAACCCCAAACGGCTCAAACATATAACTCCAAATAAAGTTGTTATATTTACGCCGTTTGAGGTTTTCTGCACCGGCAGCAGCCGCCCCAGCACAGCCCGCCGTGCTAAGAAGATGGGATGGCGCAAGGGTGTCGACACATGTTGCATCCCACACCAAAGGCCTACCCACCTTCCAAGGCATTATGGTCATCCCGTCTGGTCTCTTCCCATCGTCGCGTGCCAAGCCATTGGGTTCTAAAACAGCTGGCACCCCGGTGGTGACAAGAGCCCGACGTATGATGTCATTAATGCTGGCGTGCCGTGCTATCCGGCCAGCGCTCCTACTGCAGGATAAGCCATGGTGACCGAGGCGGTCGACTGCTTCACCATATTGACAACGATGTGGAGCTCCGCTAGGAGCACCCAAACGCAGACATGTAGCGATCCGGAAGCAGAAATTCGATACATTTTAAAATTTTACTACAAAAAAGGTAAAATGCAACGCAAGCCGCGAAAAAAAATTGCGATGTTTATGGACCTAGTGCAGTGTCTGTGAGAGTAGCACATATTTGGTTTAAGCGTTTTCAATCCCGAAATTTTGATGTCAAAGATGCACGTCGCTATGGTTGCCTTATTACGGATAAAATGGATGCCATTTTTGAAAAAGTGGAGCAAGATCGGCATATCAGTAGTTACAACGTAGTTGAAGATCTGGGAATTGACCACAAAACAGTTTTGGCACATTTGGAAAAAAACTGGGTACATAAAAAGCTCGATATTTGGGTACCTCACGAGCTCACTGAAAGAAACCTAATGAACCGTGTACTCATTTGTGATTCTTTATTACGACGTAATGAAACCGAACCATTTTTGAAGAAGCTGATAACTGGTGATGGAAAGTGGATCACGTACGACAAAACGTGCGAAAAAGGTCGTGGTCAAAGGCCGGTCAGGCTTCACAGACTGTGGCGAAACCTGGGTTAACTCGCAACAAGGTGATGCTGTGTCTGTGGTGGGATTGGAAGGGCATTATTCATTATGAGCTGTTACTACCAGGCAGGACCATCGATTCTGAACTCTACTGCGAACAACTGATGAGATTAAAGCAAGAAGTTGAAAGAAAGCGGCCGGAATTAATCAACAGAAGGAGTGTGGTTTCTCATCATGATAACGCTAGGCCTCACACATCTTAAGCCACTCAGCAAAAAATAAGAGAGTTTGGCTGGGAGGTGTTAATGCATCCGCCGTATAGCACCTTGCACCTTCAGATTTCCACCTGTTTCGGTCTCTTCAGAATTCTTTAGGCAGTGTCAGGTTAACATCACGAGAGGACTGCCAAAACCACTTGTCGCGGTATTTTGATCAGAAGTCCCAAAATTTCTATAGCAATGGAATCATGTCCCTACCTACAAGATGGCAAGAAGTTATCGAACAAAATGGTACCTTCATACTTTAGTTAAATGTAAATAAACTATATTAAAAAATGTTTTGAATTTTCTTAAAAAATGCGAAGGAAATTTTTCCCCAACCTAATATAAACAGGGCAGTAAAATAATTTTAATTTTTTTAAAGAGTTGTTTACAACTATCCAAGAACTATGCCTTGTTAATAACTCGGACGCAATATTTATGGAGCTTGAGAACTCTGTTGGCATCGCTCGAGTTGCCCCACATGATTAGTCCATAGCTTAGTACAGATGACACAAACCATGGTAAGCCGAAAGAGCAGCTTCTACAGACACGTTTTGTCTTAGCTTTTTCAAAGCAAACACAAATCTATATTTTTTTTTTACAAATATGTTCAACATGGCTTTTCCAATTTAGATTTTTATCTACGTTACGTCCTAAGCATTTAAATTCCTCTACTTGTGTACTTTTTCGTCTTCATACATAATATATAAGGCTAAATGTTTTGTGTTGTAAGAGTTAATTTCCATTAACTTTTATAATCACGCCATTTTCTTTCATCCAGCTTGTTAGTTCTAATAGGGTCTTTTCGGTAAAAGATTTGTAGTCCTTTTCCATTGAAACTTCATAATTACTGTAGTGTCATCTGTACGGTTAGCACATTGTACTTTGGCCTAGTTGCACTTTACTGTACTGCAAAATTTGTTAATTTATAAAATGTAGTATCGGCACTTACACAAGAACGTCAGTCTTCGGTTTGTATCGTGCTCGCGCAACATTCAACATTTCATTTTTTTTTTTTTTTGACCGCCTCGGTCACCATGGCTTATCCTACAGTAGGAGCGCTGGCCGGATAGCAGGGCACGCCAGCATTAATGACATCATACGTCGGGCTCTTGTCACCGCCGGGGTGCCAGCTATTTTAGAACCCAATGGCTTGGCACGCGACGAAGGGAAGAGACCAGACGGGATGACCATAATGCCTTGGAAGGTGGGTAGGCCTTTGGTGTGGGATGCAACATGTGTCGACACCCTTGCGCCATCCCATCTTCTTAGCACGGCGGGCTGTGCTGGGGCGGCTGCTGCCGGTGCAGAAAACCTCAAACGGCGCAAATATAACAACCTTATTGGGAGTTATATGTTTGAGCCGTTTGGCGTTGAAACATTAGGTCCATGGGGTCCGAGTGCGCATCGAGTTTTTCGAGAAATTAGTACAAAGCTCGTCGACTCTTCACGTGACCAGAGGGCTGGCCTTTTCTTCGGCCAGAGAATCAGCATTGCCATCCAACGTGGCAATGCTGCCAGCGTTCTGGGCACGTTTCCCATTGACATCGATGTGGACGAATTTTTTGATGCACAATGAGGTCTTTTCCGTCTCCCTTTTGTATTTGTATATAGGTTTGTTTTTGTTTTTAGAATTTTCAATTGTATATATGTTAATAAAATTTTTACATTTTTACAACATTTTCTATTATTTTATTATTACTTTATTTTCGTGCAATTAAGTATTAAATACCTTTTTTAACATTAAAATTTATTTTATTAAACATTCAACATTAAGTGTAAAGGCTCCTGTCCTTACATTTTGGTCCTTCGAGCCGTTAAGAGTAGAATCAGTGCCGTGGTACGTTACACTCGCGGGAACATTTGAACATTAAACTCGGACGTTAAACAGAACATTTAACAAAACATTAAAAACAGTGTGAATAGTGATATTGAGTGAGATCTACACAGATCGGGGTGAAGTATAAGCAGCGAGCGTAAGCAGCGAATCCGGTGAGCACGTTCCAAATTACTTTCTTATCTGAAATTTTGGATTTATTTGTGAGCACTAACCACCGTTAGACAACAATGTCGTCTTACGATGCTTTACTCAACACGCGATCAACAAATCTTGATGCTATCAAAAGAATTAATGAAAACTTTAAGAAAGATAGTTCTACACGTAAAACCACTCTTGAATATCATGATAACAGACTTCAAACGCTGCAGGAGTATTGGAGTGAGTATAAGAAGAACGACATCCAATTAGCTTTATTTGAAGGCAAAAAGTCTGAACCTTATTACGAGAATCGCATTTACGAGCGTCTGGAACAAATATACGAAGAAACGAAGTGTATTATAATGAAGTCGAAAAAAAACTTATTGGCGAAAATCGAAGACGAACAATTTGCTTCGTTTAGTCAGTTACAAAAACAAGAAGAAAGGTCATGTGCCCAAAAGAATGTTTCAGAACAACAGAAGAGCGATGAGAACCCGAGGGCTTTTCAAAACTAGAAGTGACTTACGTAATTTAAATACACGCAGTAAGCACGAAATTGTAATACCCAAATTCAGATTAACAAAAACTAGCAAGTCTTTTCATATAAACAATATACGCTTTTATAACAAGTTGCCAAAGTCAGTTATAGAACTGACCGATGGAAAGTTCAAAAACTACATCAAACGTGTCCTTATTAAAAAAGCATATTATAAAATTAAGGATTATGTTGAAGATAAAAATTTCTATCATTAGTGGTTTAGGCTGGGCGTTGATATGTCAGTCGGGACATTGCCTTTTATATATATAGATAGATAGATTAAAAAGCACGTATTTATCGAATATGATTTAAATGTTCGGAGAGTTCGGGTAACACGTCTGTTTATAGCAACGTCACATCGGGGCTTGAACACTGGTGAACTTTCGTCTTGAGACACTGTGGTTGCACTAGAAGATACCGCGCAACTTCCCGAACGCTGCCCAGCCGAGTTGGATTCAACGGTTGACCTCTTTCTCGAAGTTAGACCTAGTTTCCAATCTTTATAAGAGTGGGTCCTTTTTGATTTTAGACCCACTCTTTCGGAAGCTCTACTGAGGTCCTCCATAGTCTCAGCCATCACCACTATATCGCCGGCAAACTGAAGGTGTGCGATGTACTCGCCATTAACGTTGATGCCTAGCTCTCTCTAGTCCATAACATAGAGGACATCCTCCAGGGCAGACATTTTCTAAAGCTAGAATTTACGTGAAGTGAAACCGTCGACCAAAGGGCGCCGAAAAACAATCTCGCTCTACCCTGAACAAGGGCTAGGGCCGGCGGTACATAGGTCAAATGAGTTGCTAATGGTACTTACAATTAGTACGGCTGTTATAAAGGTACACGTCACAGTCTTCTGCTACACTTACAGCAAGTGTTAAAAAGAAACAAACGATCGTTCGCATATTTACGACTTAAAGCACTCTTCTGAATAAAACAAAACATGAAAGACTTAGTTAAAGCAAATTTAAATGTTTGGTTATTTTTAATCACTAAGTAACACTTCAAATATGATTAATTTATATACGTGTTGTAAGTGCTAGTCATACTGATTTAACTGAATTGGTTTGTGGTCAGTTTACTGTTGGTAATTTCCTCCTAATTCCCTGCGTGATACAAACACAATGTAATGCACAGGGAAGACACAGTCGGAATATAATGTTCGGGCTCGTGACTCAGTAATGATAATAATTAAACTTATAATTGTAAAATAATAGAAAAATCATGCATGCCATTGGACATAAACACTATAGCCTAGCATTGAATATATTGTAATGTTTTGCATGTCAAATGTTTGACTATGTATTAGGAAACTATTTATAACTTACTTAAACACCTACACTGTACCAATACTTATTGCAAATAAATGAATGATTGATTGATTGATTGAATGATATTATATACAGCATAGTTCGTTCTTCATGGTTAAGCAATGGTTGCCGGGGACAGACTGTAGATGGGTGAATATTCCTTAGATACTATGAATTTAGGCACAATCAACAATATTGAAACCTGACCCACCATAAGCTAATTCTTCTACATACATCAGACATTCTAATACGGTTAGGTCGAATTTTCGTTACATTTCTTAAGCAAGAAACTTGTTAGATAAGACAGTGACGATTAGTTTAACTGACGAAATAACACAAAATTGTTTATAAAGCATCCATTTTCCAAGAAAATAAATGGTTTTAGCATAATATATGGTAACTACTGGTTACTAAGCTAATACATTATTTATTATTTAAAATGAATAGGTATTTTGGCTGTGGTACATTTAATACACCCACATTATTATTTTATCCTCATAACATGTTGTGATCGAATTCAAAATTAATTATAAATCATTAATTTTATTATATGGGTACCTAATGAGATTATGAGTAATTATAATTTCCTTCCTGTATGTGTCAAGTTTGTCCTGCCATCTTCTCCTGGGTCTGCCTCGATGTCACCATACATTTTCTGGAATCCACATTGTGGTAGCTTTTGCCCATGAGACGTTCGACATGCGGCAATCGTGCCGCGGCAACCCATTTCAGTTTCGCTGTTTTTTGGGTTATGTCGGATATTTGTGTTTTTGAGTGCAGCATTGTATTCCTAATACGGTCTTTCAAATTGACTTGGAGAATGCTGCGCTCCAAAGCTCGCTGGCAAACCTCTGTTGAATTGTCAAAGACCGGGTTTGAGCATATGTGAGGCCGTATGTAATGATGTATAAAATCCCACACGTTAGTCGAAAGTCGAATACGTGCGTCTGCTGCTGATTTGTACATTGCGATTCTCTTTGACTCCATGTTATTATTATGTGTTTTTGGAACTAAGTTCCTTATCGTGGTTTTGGAGGATGGAAGCTAAGTATATGGGCAAAAGTGTCCAGCCGATACTTTTGCTATATTTGCGTTACAGCTATGTATCAGTGTAGTGCGGTTGTATATTAGAAAGAGACAGAGGAAGGAAATAGAGAGAGACTGACTGTTTTATTACTTTTCCCTCATTGTGCTTGTTATTTTATCCTACTTCATTTTGAAAGCGAAATAATGGTGGATGTATGTACGTTTATTACTCAATCACGCCAGAACGGACCTGGATGAATTTTGGCACACATAGATTCTAGTCCGGAATTAGTTACTTTTCATTCCGGTATAATCTTCCCTTGGGATAAGTAACCACTTTGACGCGGGCTAAGCCACTGACAGAAGCTAGTAATACCTACATGCTATAGCGTCCTCTAGTTATAGACTAAGCGACTTCATAACTTATAAACCGACTTCTGGAGGAAATAGCGATGAAAAAAAAATACTGGAAAAGTGTATCAATACATATGTACAATATGTTGGGTATCAATTGAAAGGGCTTGTAGTCGGCTCATTCGCCACGACAACGGTAGTAACCCTTGACTAATGATAATAAATAAACATAAAGCTATAAATGACAAATTGTCGTTTCAAGGTGGAGTCGACTTGAAGGATATGACTTGGAATATGGGGTAAATGAGTCATTAAAAAAGTTTTATGGCAAAGTAATGTTTGCGACAATAATGGCATCACACACTATAAGATTAAAGTGGCACCATATTGATTTTAGTTTAATAAACATAGTAATATTAAGTATCCTTCCATTCGGCATTTTCGTTTCACAGTTTAAAAAGTTTTTGTTAAATAATTATGTTGCCGCGATACGGGTATCCAATGATATCAATACATAATGATAAATTTATAGAAAAAATCGTTTTTGTTAATCGAAAATATAAAAAAAAAATTGCCAGGGTGTTAAAGGATAACCAATAGAATCCAATGCCAGCATTTTTGACATTTTTGTCAGGGCGGACAAGAAGTTTGGCAAAAACTATTGGGGTATCAACTCTATGCATCAAGCCAACGACTTACCTTCAAGGGCTATTTCAGGTGTGGCTAGAGTAAAAATTATAATTCGGGACCTAAAGCATGACACAAAAAAATACGGTTTACGAGGACTTTTTTTCTGCTGAGCTCATGCTCCTATCCTGTGTCTGTGTTCGATTCCCGGGTAGGCCAAAGTGTTATTGCGTCTGGAATTTCTCAGAAGCAACCCGGAGTCTGGATTAGTGTCCTGTTGATGGCAATAGGGTCACCCACTATTATATGGGACTTATAACATAATTGATGTACCAACTATACACATTGTCACATACGCGCCATTAACTACCAGGAAAATATATTTACAGGATAACCAAACAACGTTAGTATTTGTACATATATTTAAAATGCTCATTACAAGTTTTACGTTGGTGTAGAAGTGTCATCAATATATTATTTACTTATTTCGAGGTTTTAAATTGTAAATATGAATTCTGTAATCTGTGTTATAGTTTTGCTTTTAGCCATCCTGACTATAATCGTGGCTCATCCTAGTCTTACTTATAGTACTCGTAAGTTATTTATTATTTGACAGTAATAACTTGTTTATAACTAGCTTTTATTTATTTATTTTATATATTTATTTGTTAACATAGGTAAATAAATACATGTTTGATGAACAGAGTGCTATGTTATGCCAGGAGGCGTACAAATATGGTGTGCAAATCTAGCTAAAGATCACAAATTAAAATTTACTAAAAATATTTTAAAATCATGCATAATTAAGGTATTCAATTAGAAAATAAATTAATCAATTACATATTTTTTAATATGTAAATGATTAATTATATAATTATCAATTATGTCAGACCTAAATGAGGAGTTATTAAAATGTCAAAAAATCTATGTCAAAATAATTTAAAGTCTATATTTTATACAATAATTGTATTTCCAAAGTATTGTACGATCCGTAGCCATTAAGGCGTGAAAATGTAACAAATAAACAGACAGACAGTTACTTTCGCAAATAAACACATCAACACGGTCTAGGGATATTTTAAAAAAAGCGAGTCTCCGATCTTAATAGGAGTGGGTGTTACATGGGCATTCACTATGACCTTGGTTTTGTCCATGTTCATTTTAAGACCCACTCTTTCGGAAGCTCTACTGATGTCATCGAGCATTTTACTGAGGCTCTCCATGGTCTCAGCCATGACCACTATGTCGTCGGCAAACCGAAGGTGAGTGATGTACTCGCCATTAACGTTGATGCCAAGCCCTTCCAGTCCAGAATCTTGAAGACGTCCTCCAGCGCAGCAGTGAACAGTTTCGGAGAAATGACGTCTCCCTGTCTTACGGCCGCGCTGGAGAAGGATTGGTTTCGAGGTCTGATCCTGAAGACGGACTGACATGGTGGCGTTTTTGAACAGACACTTCAACACATCAATGTACGATCTGGCATCGTTGGAGAGACTTCAGTACAGCCCAAGTCTCGATCGAATCGAAGGCTTTCTCGTAGTCCACAAACGCTATACAGAGAGGCAGGTTATACTCTTCGGTCTCCTGTATAACCTGCCGCAGCGTATGTATGTGTTCTACGGTGCTAAAGCCTTTTCGGAATCCGGCTTGTTCGGTAGGCTGGAAATCGTCAAACCTGCGCGCGAGACGATTCGTGATGACTCTTGAAAACAACTTGTAAACATGGCTAAGAAGCGAGATGGGCCTATAGTTCTTCAGCCGGGCATTGTCGCCCTTCTTGAAAAAGAGTACCACCACATCCCTGCACCTGCGTTTTGCCCTCGAGTATGACGGAATTAAACATCTTCTGAAGGGCCTTGAGGACCGGTTTTCCACCCGCCTTCAGGAGTTCAGCCGTGATTCCGTCATCACCCGGCGCCTTGTTGTTTTTAAGCTGTTTCAAGGCCATCCTAATCTCGTACAGGCTGACGTCCGTGATATCTTCGGTATAGTGTCGGGTCAATCTAGCTCTTGGGTCGTTTGCTAGACTCGCAACGGATTTGCTGATTGATGTGTATAACTGTCTATAGAATGTCTCGATCTCCCTCAGAAGCTTCGGTTTGGAGGATATGATCGTGCTATTGTCGGTCTTCAGTTTCGTGAGCTGGCTCTATCCAATAGCCAGATCCCTTGAAAAAACCATGGTGCATTTATTTCGCTCAATCGCGTCTTTAATACGCTCGGTATTAAAGCGGCGGAGGTCTCTTTTCAAGGATTTAGAGATCTGTCTATTGATCTGCCGGTATTTGCACGCCTCATCTGAAGACTGCAGGATCATCTCACGCCTCTCCTTCATAAGGAGGGTATGATCAGAGATCTTTTTGTTTCTATCTGTAAGACGGGTCTTGAAAAAAACTTAGACTTGACCGTATGGACAGCTTCCACGAACCACGGCGCTCCCTAGGCACTCGAAACGATTCTGAAGTTCGAGCTGAAAGCTCTCGGGGTTTTGGGCCTGGATCTGTGCTGGACGGAGCGTGGACTTCATCAGTCGAGACCTTTCAAGCTTAATAATAATGTTCCTATTATATTGTACTTAGACATTAAAATTAAAATATTGTTATGTGAATGCACCATGCCAACTAGGTATTGTTATTTAAAAAATAATCTAATTATAATATCATTGCATCTCATTAAATAATGTTTGCATGCCTAATATAAGGTAGATTGTACAAGGATCACCCATGTTTTAACTGTCACATCTTATTTACTGTACCTACAATCTATACAAATACACGTTTATTTACTTACTTACTCACCTAAATCGTCTTTTGGAGCTAGTATTGAAATACTAATAATAACACCTTTATTATTTATTTAGGTTAGTATTTGTGCCAAGTTACGAGTTTAATAACCCAAGAAATAAGGTTCTTTCATACAAAACTTTAACACCCCCTTAATCACCTTTTGGGGGCATCTAAGAGAAACTAATAATCACAATCTTTGTTACTTATTTCGGTTAGTATTTGTGGCAAGTTTCAAGTGTATTAACCCAAGAAATAAGATTCTTCCATACAAATATCAACATAGCCTAAATCGACTTTTGGGGGTAGTTTCAAAAAACGAATAGTGCAACCTTTATCATTTACTTACATTACTTTTAGATAGATTGCTTAGATTAGGGCGAGGAACACTAAAAAAGCAATATGAGTCACAACTCTGCTACCCAAGATACAGGCGCCCGCCTAGTTTGGGCACCGCCATTTAGTAAAGACTAATAGAAGTTTGCTAACAGTTTCAAACCTATGTATGGTGCACATTAAGCTAAGTTAATTGTAAGGCAATTATCGTAACAATGTTTTAATAAATTATTATTTTTAGCTAAAGAAGTAATATTGACTCCACCATTTAATTTTGGTTACTACCTGTGGAATTACTTGCAAGTCAGGATACAATTATTAAATTTGTCTCGCGATGTGGTATATACGATTTATGAATCGGGTAAGCTTGTGGTCACAAACTACTAAATAATAGAACCCTTCCAGTGAGTTTGGTAATATGTAACTAATAAAAATGAACGCGTCCGACGAATTGATTATTTGAAAATTATTATCATTATCTGTGGCAAAGGCAGCGGCGCCTTTATGGAAACCCGTCCAGTAATAATTCAGAACCCCAGTGTTCAGAATAGAACGGAATGTCATAACAAATCATAACAAACATAGGTACCTACTAACATTTCTAGGAAGACATTGGAGGCGTGTCTTGTCCCGCGCAAGTGACTCGTGATTGGTCGTCATAAGTGAACAAACTCCAAATAACGCTACCATATTTGGTAATGCGCGAGACGCACTGCCACAACCCTCCCCGCACCTCACACGTCGCTAGGCTAGTATAAAAGGTCTTGCGCGGGCGATGAGAGCTAGTCTTGTTCCTGCTTCCGTCTAGTATACGTCACAAGTAAATAGAAGTGTGTCCTCCGTAATAGTCCTGTGTAATTGTAATAAGTAATATAAAGTTCTATAGATTTAATTTAGTGATAGGGTATTGTGTGCCAATAAATCGTTTTAACGTTGTAACATGTGACTTTGTGTAGACTAAATAGACTAATTAATATTCACGAACACTGCGTCTCATTTTGCACCCAGAACTAGCGCAACAAATGTACCTCCTGACAATCGGGCTCGTACATTAATGGTCCTTCGAGTCGAATAATATTGTGAGTGTGAGTTAAGTGCGCGTAGTGTCGTGATTAGTACCTACCTACTAAAAATGCCGGTAACACGATCAAACTCGGGACGTGAACGCGCGCACGCAGCCCGCGCCGCGGTCGCGGCCCGCGCCGCCGCGGACGTCGAAGCGGTCGACGCCCTCGCCATCGAGCCCATTGCTCGCGCCGATGAGACCGCGCCCGTGCGCCCCGTAACCACAGAAGACTCTACCACAACCACGTCATGTATAGAACCTACCAAAACTTCGGGGAAATCATTGGAGAGGGACCAGGAACATACTCGCTCTTCACGAACTAAGGCGTCCGTGAAGAAACTTACACTAGCACGTGCTCGTGAAGCGCTAATCGAACTAAAAGTTGAGCTCGCTTCCGCCCGCATCGCGACGTTAGAAGCGGAATCAGATGAAGATGAAGTCGATGACGAGGTCACCGTTATATCGGAAACGGACAGAAGAGTTGGGTTATGGTTGGAAACTAACCAGCCACTCGCGCGCGATGACACAACTGAATGTGTTTACCCTCCTCCGCTCGCGACCGCCCCGCCAATTTCGGAGCCGCTAACAACGATGCAGCAGCGATCGAGACCTTCACCGCAGCACGTGAGTCCACCGTTTGTTGCAACAACGATGCAGGCCGCCGTAGTAAGTACTGCACACTCATATGGGAACCGAGTCGGCGCACTGCTGCCGCCGGTTACAGCTGAATGGGCTTATCCATTACCGAATCACGCTGGCGCTACCGCGCCGCTGTACTCGACTGTGTGGTCGCAACCACACATCACTAGCGCACCCGCGCCCTACGAGCCACGCACACATGCGGGTAAAAATGAGATTAAAGTAGAACCAAGTGCCGTTCCGAAGACAAACTCTATAGATATCTCGGAGCTCGCCGCCGCGATCACTGTCGCCGCACGTACAGGTACGTCGTCAGTACACTATCGTTATCAATTAGACCTACCCCGGTTCGGCGGGGCACACCAAGAGTGGCTTATGTTTAAGGCGGCGTACGACGAGTCAGCGCCGTCATATAATGATTGTGAAAACATATCACGACTCAGGAAGAGTTTGTTTGGACGCGCCAAGGAGGCGGTCGAAAGCCTACTAGCTTACTGTCCGGCCCCATTTGAAATAATAAAATCTCTAGAAGTGAGATTCGGCCGTCCCGATTGTATTGCGTTATCGGAACTTGAACGCTTACGCGCTCTCCCGCGGCTTAATGATAATGCTAGGGATATTTGTGTATTTAGTAGCCGTGTATCCAACATCGTCGCCACACTACAAGCATTACGTCGGATGCATTACTTGTATAACCCGGAGGCGACAAAAATAACTATTGAAAAACTCACACCTACTCTACGTTACCGGTGGTACGACTTCGCCGCCGAGCAACCATTTGATGAGCCGGACTTAGTGAAATTGTCCCGGTTTCTTAGCAGGGAGTCTGAGCGCTGCGGCCCATATGCGCCGCCGGAGACTACAGCGCCCGACACAACAACACAGCGGCCGTCGGCGAACAAACCGCCACCCACTCGCTCGCGAGCGTACAACGTGGCGGAATCGCAGAGTCGTAAAAATGTGAGTACATGCCCTATATGTTTAGTGGAGGGTCACAACATATATAAATGTGAACAATTTAGTGCAGCCGTAATTGAGGAACGTTGGAACATGGCGCGGGAGCGCGGACTATGCTTTACGTGTTTACGTCTGCGTAACAAGGCGCATAAGTGTAATCGTAAAAAGTGCAGCGTAGGTGGTTGCGAACGAATGCACCACTCACTACTACATAGAGAGCCGGTGAATGTAGAAACTAAAACTGAAACTGATGAATCTGCAAGGGAAACCGTGGCATCGACGTGGATACAACATGCATGTAAGTCGTACTTAAAAATTATTCCTGTAGTAATATCCGGACCGGCGGGCGCGGTACAAACACACGCGCTCCTAGACGACGGATCGACCGTCACACTCATTGACGCTGACATCGCCGACAGAGTAGGCCTACAGGGACCTCGCGCACCGCTCCAAATAGAAGCAATTGGAGACACAAAGGCGTCGCCGGAGTCATGTAAAGTACGCGTTAGCATACAAGGGCCATCTAAATATAAACATATTATCAACGCTCGAACTATAGCCGATCTATGTTTATCCGCTCAAGCAATTGCGCGGCAGGACGTCGCTGACTGCAAACATCTACAAGACCTGGCGGAGTACTTCAAGTTCGAGCGGGCTTCGCCAAAAATACTGATCGGCCAAGACAACTGGCACCTCCTCGTGTCTACTAAGGTAAGGCGCGGCCGCCGCGATCAACCAGTCGCGTCATTAACGACATTGGGTTGGGTACTACATGGAACACACAGTCGGGCGCTGCCGCGTCCGGATCGCGTCAACTATGTCAACACACACGAGGAGTCCGAACAACAGAGCATGGATCAGCAGCTACGTGATCACTTCATGCTTGAGTCCCTCATGATCACGCCGAAACTGCCTACTAACGATCCAGATCAGCGAGCGATCACGCTTCTAGAGGAACGTACGACGGTCCGAGATAAGGTATATGAAGTACCGCTACTATGGAAAAGCGATACCGTCGAGATGCCAAATAATTACGAAAATACATTACGCAGACTACTCAGTGTAGAACGCAAACTAGACAGGGACAGTTCCCTGAAAGATAAATATGGTAAACAAATGCAAGCACTTATCGATAATGGCTACGCCGAGCCGGCGCCGCCTACTTCTACTATTGGGCGCACGTGGTACCTACCACACTTCGCCGTACTTAACCCACTAAAACCGGACAAGCTGCGAATAGTCCACGACGCTGCCGCGACTACTAAAGGTAAGTCACTGAATGACTACCTACTCAAAGGTCCTGACATGTTACAGTCACTACCCGGAGTACTAATGCGCTTCCGTCAACGACGCATCGCCGTGTCAGCAGACATCAAAGAGATGTTCATGAGAGTGAAGATACGTCCTGAAGATCGCGACGCGCTTCGCTATCTATGGCGCGGAGACAGGCGTGACGACAGGCCACCAGACAAATGGAGAATGACGTCACTGATATTCGGCGCTACGTGTTCGCCGTCGACCGCGATTTACGTGAAAGACGTCAATGCTCGCAGGTACGAAAAATCTCATACTGAAGCATGTCAATCGATTATTAAAAATCATTATGTCGACAACTTGTTGGACAGTTTCGACACCTCCGAGGAAGCAGTACGCGTCTCTAAGGACATAGATCGTATACATAGGGAAGCTAATTATGAACTAAGACAGTGGGCGTCAAACAGCAAGGAAGTTCTGGACGCGTTAGCTCCAGGGGCAGCAAACGACAACCTCGGCCTCAACATGGACGCGGCCACCGAGCGCGTCCTAGGACTAGAGTGGAGACCAACTCAGGATGACATAGGTTTCAATTTAGACCTATCGAGGCTTCCACCTACACTTATCGGCAAACCCAAGCCAACAAAACGTGAGGTACTACGTATAATGATGTCCCTGTTTGACCCTCTAGGCTTCGTCTCTCCCGTTACTAATAGGGCGAAGGTACTACTGCAAGAAGTTTGGCGCCGCGGCACCGGCTGGGACGTCGACATAGACGCTGATCTCGCCCAACAGTGGAACGAGTGGACTACACACCTACAAAGGCTAAAGAATATTAAAATCCCGCGTTGGTATATGGCTTATTCTAAAGATAAACCTTTTGAGTTACATGTGTTCGTGGACGCGAGCCAATCTGCATACGCTGCCGTCGCCTATTGGCGCGCGGCGAGCGAGGATGGGCAAATCACACTGGCGCTGGTGGCTGCGAAGACAAAAGTCGCACCACTTAAGCTCACCTCGATCCCGCGACTCGAGCTGCAGGCTGCAGTTCTGGGCAGCCGCCTGGGTGCAGCAATCACGGCCGAGCATGACTACAAGCCGCATCACATCACGTACTGGACAGACAGTACCACTGTCCTCACCTGGTTACGGAACGGGGCGCGCTCGTACCGCCCGTTCGTAGCCCATCGCATCGCCGCCGTCGAGGAGCACACTAAGCTCAGCGACTGGCGTTGGGTACCCACTGCCCTTAATGTCGCCGACGACGCTACGCGCGACGTGCCGCGCGAGCTGGACTCCGAGCATCGGTGGTTCCGCGGGCCTGACTTCCTACGAGGTCACCCCGACACGTGGCCTGCAGAGCAGCCGGCAGCCTACGAGCTCACCGGTGAGGAGCGTGTGCACCACATCGCTGAGTCGGGCGTGGACCCGACCGCAGCGGTCCCCGACCACACGCGCTTCTCCCGGTGGGAGCGCCTACTGCGAGCGACCGCTCGAGTCATCCAAGCGGCGGAACTGTTAAAGTGTATGGTAACCAACACAGACCAGGTGAACTATAAAGTTAATACTAAAAATAGGGAATCTGATCCAGCGTGGAATAGTAAAAAGTGTAGTGCAAAACTTTCAGTGAACGCTAAACTCAAAGTACAAAGTGTCACCAAATTTATACAATTAACTGCCGAACAATTGAATAAAGCAGAAGTACTGTTAATAAAGGTTATACAAAGACAAAGTTTCAGTGGTGAACTCAGTGACACTAACTATAAAACTGGCAGACTACGGGCACTATCAGTTTATGTTGATTCCGACAATTTACTCAAACTAAGGTCGCGCGTAAGCGCGGCACGATGCATTTCAGATCATCAATCGAGTCCGGCCATCCTCGATGGAAATCACCACATCACCCGACTACTCATCGAGGCAGTCCACAGGCGACTGCACCACTCCGGCGTCGAGGCAACCGTCAACGAGTGCCGCACTCGCTATTGGGTGACGCGCCTACGCCCCGCCACACGAACCATCGTGTCACGCTGCCTGGACTGCCGAGCGCGCCGCAACGTGCCGCCCGAGCCCCCGACGGGCAACCTGCCGCCCTGTCGCCTCGCCCATCACGAGCGCCCTTTCACGTACGTGGGCCTCGACTACTTCGGGCCTCTCCACGTCTCTGTTGGACGCGCCGTACACAAGCGCTACGTGGCGCTTTTCACCTGCCTGACTACACGGGCAGTACACCTCGAGGTCGCTGCGAGCCTAGCGACGGAGTCTGCTGTGATGGCCCTGCGTCGCTTCATCGCGCGCCGGGGCCCTCCTTCTCAAGTATGGTCTGACAACGGGACCAACCTGCACGGCGCGGACCGCGATCTCCGAGCACCCATCGACGCGTCAACACGACAAGAGGCAAGCCGACAGCGTATCTCCTGGCGCTTCATTCCCCCCAGCGCACCTTTCATGGGCGGCGCGTGGGAGAGACTGGTGCGAAGCGTGAAGACCGCTCTCTTCAGCACATTACGGGAGCGCCACCCCAACGAAGAAACGCTGGCGACTCTGCTAGCTGAGGTAGAGTTTACCGTAAATAACAGACCACTCACTCACGTTTCTGTGGATCCAAATGATCCGGAGGCACTCACGCCAAATCATTTCCTGCTGCACGGCCCAGCGTCAAACCCGCCACCAGGTGATTTCAACGACCGGGACCTCATCGGACGTGCGCAATGGCGCGCCTCGCAGCGACTCGCCGACCAGTTTTGGGCAAGATGGGTCCAAGAATACCTGCCTGACCTGCAGCACCGGCGGGAGCCCCACGGACGTGGCGCTCCGATACTCACCGGGGACGTCGTGCTTGTCGCGGATAGCAACATGCCGCGGAACTCGTGGCCCATGGGGCTGGTTATTAGGACATTTCCCGGGAGTGATAACATTGTGCGCGCCGTAGATATTAAGACGAAAGGGGGAATTTTAAGACGACCTGTTAAAAGGCTGGTTAAACTAGTATCTCAAGACGCTTCTTAAATAATGATGGGCCTATGTCGTCTTTTAGTTCTCACCTTATAGTAATTTTAGTATAACTAGTATTATTTTAGTCTTTGTAAACATTGTGTTACCTGTTTAATTTAATTTTGTGCATGTCATTGTCATTTACCTTTTATAGTTTATAGTTTAGGGATTGTGAATGATATGACATCCTGTGATAAACTAAGTAACTGAACCATCCACGATGGTTCACGGCGGGAGAATGTTCAGAATAGAACGGAATGTCATAACAAATCATAACAAACATAGGTACCTACTAACATTTCTAGGAAGACATTGGAGGCGTGTCTTGTCCCGCGCAAGTGACTCGTGATTGGTCGTCATAAGTGAACAAACTCCAAATAACGCTACCATATTTGGTAATGCGCGAGACGCACTGCCACAACCCTCCCCGCACCTCACACGTCGCTAGGCTAGTATAAAAGGTCTTGCGCGGGCGATGAGAGCTAGTCTTGTTCCTGCTTCCGTCTAGTATACGTCACAAGTAAATAGAAGTGTGTCCTCCGTAATAGTCCTGTGTAATTGTAATAAGTAATATAAAGTTCTATAGATTTAATTTAGTGATAGGGTATTGTGTGCCAATAAATCGTTTAACTTTGTGTAACATGTGACTTTGTGTAGACTAAATAGACTAATTAATATTCACGAACACTGCGTCTCATTTTGCACCCAGAACTAGCGCAACAAATGTACCTCCTGACAATCGGGCTCGTACACCCAGTACTCCTAAGCAGCGGGCGCTTTTAACTGATTCAACGCGCAGTTTAATGGATGAAATGCTACCCTGCTTTTAGTTCTGTAATGCGAAAGGATTTACAAACGCAATTCCAGCGTTATGGAAATAAGTTCCTACCGCTACTCAGATTAGCCCAAATATTTAACACCACATTATCCTAAAAAAGTCCCTGCAGTCCTGTTTTATAAAGTTGTCTGCAGGGTATAATAGTAGTTAATGCAATGGTCATATAATAGTAGTTATTAAAACACGAGCGTGGGTTTATCACATGAGGCGAAGCCAAATGTGATAATATTAACACGCGAGTGTTTTGATACCTAATTATATGCCATTGCATACACTATTTACACATTGTGCACATTGTCGACGTTTTATAAGTGCCCATGTAGGCCTATGTGAAATAAAAATTATTGATTTTGATTTTTTTTTGATTTTATCTGCCCTCATACAGTTGAAATAAAATAAGAGTGGAAAGGGAAAAATATGCGGTATGGCGGGCAATATAGATTCTCATTGCACCATGAATGTCACTGTCAATGAGCCTCTTAAGCGCCAATAAATTAAAAAGCAAAAGTGTGCTATAAAAATTAAAAAGTTGTTTTTCAATACACTTTCAGAGGCTATAATAATGATTCGAAAATTAAATCTTTTGCACAGGAATCTTTCTGTTACGCGGTCGTGACTTTTGTTTACGAGCTCGATCATTACTTTTGTAGTTGAGTTTTAAATTTATAAGTAAATTTAAAAAAGTTTTGTAGCAAGGAGTTTTCATACATAGAATAAAATAGGATAGTTTTTATAGTCCGAAAAAGTAATGATTCCGTACGTATTTCGTAGCGTAGCGTAATATGCCGTAGCATTGAATTCTGAAAAGTCTTAAATGGTTGTTTAATATCTTTAATTACGAGTTTTAATTTAATTATTTTCACATCGACATTTGTCAAAAATGGAATAGGCTGTATAGGTTGTTTTCGTTGTAAAAAATATGTCCAGTTGGAAAAACGCGCCATTTTCTAAAGAAAATATTTTTGTGTTAATAAACAAGTCTACTTCTTTTGTTTGTTTTTACTATTTCCCACAACTATATTGAAAAACGTCGTGTGATGCACGGTGGTGTGTAGGTTATTGCAAACGAGCTGTCATTAACAAGCCCGAGCCGAAGGCGAGGGTTTTCAAAGAATGACACGAGTTGACACTTTCCATCCTTGTATCACAATGTACTATTATGTTGCAGTTGTTTGAAATCGAAGGAAAATGTTGCACTCTAATGGTATTATTTTTTCATTTTATCTATCCACGAATATAAAGTACGTGTTTATACAATATTTTTGAATTCATATTTAGAACATTACGTTGTGAGTGTAGATAAAGAAACCTTACTCTACAGCTCCCCTTCGAACCTACCTAACCAATCCATGTCAGGATGCCTTAAATTCCCGAGCTCGCTTCGGTCGCTCTTGGACTAATTCGGTAGGGCCGCGAAACCTAACGAAATTTGGCGTTATTATACTATATTAGTTATTATACATAGTAATATTGCTGCATTTTATAGCAATCATAGTGGATTTAGTTGCTTGTCAAAATTTTGTGACATATGACTAAAGGACATGGACAGAAAGTACATTCTATTTACAAATACATAATAAATAATATTGCATAAAAAAAATGAAAAATGAATTATTACACAGTTTTTTACCTCTCTGAACTTGAAGTTTTTATTTCAAAATAAAGAGTAATGCAAGACGAATCAAAGTACCGTGTGTCACTTTCCGCCATAATAGACTATAGAGTAAGATAAACAATATATTATTAGACTTTCCTCACCAAGCACGTAAGTTATTAGACGTGAATTGTACTGCGAGTTCTCTTATTAATTACATTTCATTCACACGAAACTGTCTCTATTGGTATTGGTTGCATTTAATAAAATGATTTTATCTTATTTTGATGCGTTAGATATTTAGTTCTTTTTTTATTTCACACAAAATAAAATACTTAAAACGGAATGCGACGTGTATGACAGCTGATGTGTCAGACTTGATGTTTTTGTCTATGTCTTCAAAAACTTCAAAGCAACGTTCACTTCTGACAGTTTGTTTTTGCGATTTAAAAAATATTTTATGGCACCTTTAGAAGTATACATAAAATAAATAAAATAGTTAAGCAATTTTTTGTTATTAATGCCACATTTTTGAGGCTCAACCAGGCTCAGTTTATAACATGCTAATCATTATCCAGCTTAGGAGTCCATTACTTTGTTTAAATGACTAGTAATGAGATTGCCCTGTGCGATAAGACCGCCCATTGTACACTTGCTTTTATGATTGTTTGTCATGTATATACATTTTTGTGGTGTACAATAAAGAATATAATAAATATAGAATGCTAAAACCATATCAGATAACTGTATTCTCACAACTGTTTGCTAATTTAAAGCGCCTGGCGTTTTTTTAATAGCGAGATCATTATCTATACACTTATTGCAACAATCTGAATAATAGGTTTAATGAAACTGTTTTCGTCTAGTCTGTTGTTGTGACGAGTTCTTGAAGTTTTTTATTTATAGAAATTGAATGTGCTCATATTCACGAATAAAAAACAGCAAGAACCATTGTTGTAAATTTAATTCGATAACTATGCCGACGCCCATACAAAATCTGTCCATGTCCTTTGGTCCTCGAATACATTCTGAAGTGCAGTCTTAGATAAAACAGCAAAGTAACTACCATTGTAATTTTAAATTGTTGTGTTTTGGGAGCCATATCGTTATCAACCGACTTCAAAATAGAAAAGGAGATTCTCAATTTGACCCGTATGTTTATTTGGTATTTAGTTTTTTTTTTGGTAGAAATCTTGGGGTGCCGAAGTTTTTTTTGATGGTCATTATTTTTAACCCCATTTAAATCAAAACAAACATCAAAGCGAAGCGTATGATATCGCGTTCTCACTCTGATGCATGAGATAGGGGAGCGTAGCGCAGAAATCCCTCTCGCTTGTCAGATCGCACCTTTTGTGCTTTCTAGGGATCTGAGTAGAGGAAGCGTTGAAGTCGGAAGTCTTAATACTAACCCGGAAATAATACCCAAATCCAGAACCATCGCAACATTCGCAACTCTGAATAGCGGTTAAGGTAATTTTCTGTGAATTAATGCTAGTAAGCCTTACCGGAGTTGATGTACTGCGGTTCTGATTACTGAAAGAGTTTCCATTAACGCGGTAGCGGCCAATAAACAAATAAATAATTTATTTATTTATTGGCTGCCACGATTGCCACCGATACATAAATTATTTATTTATTTTCGCTGAAGGTAGGTATGCTGATAGGGATTTAATTACGAGTCCATCTTTATAATTTAATTTTATTAATTCCAGACTTTTCGGCTAATTCCGTTCTAGCATCATTGTATGAACATGAAGGAAGCTTTAATTGGAAGATCAATAAACACATAAATACTACAGCAATACATGTTTGGGTACTATTAGAAACACAGGCTGGTTTCTGTAATAGCATTACGATCTTTGAAGGCAGATGTATTTACCCGAATTATAAAGCAACTCCTGGATATGAATGTAAGAAAGTTTCATCGATTTATTTATACAACTGGCTGTTTCCCGCGGCTTTGCTTGCGTTAATATAGTTTTTCATTCAATTCTCGTTGTCAATATACAGTATAAGAAAAATCCAATGCCCCAGTTTTAGTTTTTATCAAAATCGACCCCATGACTCCTTTGAGTGTTTTTGCTATTCTTCATAGTGTCTGATTTGGCCATAAACGCCCACTTGGAAAACTCAGCTTGTATAGATACAGGAAGCATTAACGTAATTTAACGATTACCTTATTTAATTCTAGACGTTGTTCAGTACAGGTAGAGGTTAAATAGTTACAAAAAGAAATAAATAAACTACAGAATCATAGGCTCTGCATGCCCACGAATTGAAGATACCACTCTATCCTAAATTGTATCTGCAATTAATTATCATTATTCAATTATGCTGTCAATCATGGGTAAAACATTTTAGGACGCTGCTAAATACTATCTTGTATGTTATAGGACAAACGCGAACACGCTACATATGTGGCATATTTTTTTTTAAAGTTGCCAATCATAAAAATTAGTTACCTAATTATAACTACTTGAAATAAATTGCGAAAGCCATGGCAGGGATCGAAATTACAACGTACGGTTTGGAAGGTAGATCTGTACTCCGCCAGTCTACGGATTCCGTTGACAATGTGTGTAAAATAGACGGTCTTATAATGTAATGATGAGTAACAGCTTAGTTCCTCGAAGGTATAGCATGATGATAATAATTTATGTCGTAAACCCGTATATATTTGCAATTTTGTAAAATTTTTGGCTTCTTGTATCAATTCCGTGCAATTTAAACAACTGTAGAAAATTTTTAATTTTCATGGAGAACTCACGCTTAACCAAAAACAATACTGTAGAAAGATTGTTCTCACAACAAAGCATCTAAGATTCCTCAGACAATTTCATGGTATCTTCTATGGATGCCGATTTCCCAGTCAAGGAAACCACTCTTTTATTTACTACCCGACTACGGCGAAGCAAAAGGGAGGGTTACATTTTTGATCGGTATGTGTGTATGTTTGTATGTATGTCCATCTGTTCTCTCATAACTTCTGAAGTATTTATTACACATAACATAATTTGACAAATGACGTGTAGTTGTGGAAGGGTCTTGTTTGTCCGCTCGTTACAGGCTATGTGACGTTACATTAAATTGAATATGGCGCCCTCTAGGAGGCACGAAGTAAAGAAAAACATAATTTTCTGCCCCTCCTCACCCTATCATGTGTGGTATTATTAAACAGGGATTTTAAAATTAAAGTAGGGCTTGGCGCATCATATTTTTGACAAGAGATATATATCCCGTCAAAGTCATGAAAACTATATTTTAAGCGATAAAAAAAAAAAAAAAAAAAACCCTGACGCATTAAAAAAACGCTCCGCTTCAAACAGTAATACTTCCATAACTTTTGAACGGCTAAACCGATTTTATTCAAACAGCTAAGAACACTTTCGACAAAATCACCTTTAAAACAAAAAAAAAACTAAATCAAAATTCGTTCATCCGGTTAGACGCTATGATGCCACAGACAGATACACAGATACATCAATACATAGATACACCGATACCTAGATACACGTGTATAAGTTACACGTGTGTTGCTGTGTGCAACACACGTGTAACTTATAGCTCCCCTCTTTTTCCGGCGGGGGTTAAAAATACCCAAAATAACTAAATTTACAGTTCTATATCTTGAAAACTGTTAAACCGATTTGGATGAAATTTGCACTATTCCCTAAGTTGAGAGATATCTAACCAAATGTTTCGGTATTAAAAAAAAATTACACGATCTGATAAGTAGTTTCGGCGAAATGCGTGGACAAACATACATAAATACATACAAACAAACATACAAAGATACACTTATGAAATTTAGGACACATGTTTAGAAGCCCAATTGGAGTAACTTATGTGAATATTGGGCATTGCCAACAATATTACATAAATATGTGTAAAATTGATTACCTCTCTTTTTTTGAAGTCGGTAAATAATAAGTTCAAAAACTAAAATCTGACTACTGAAAAATCACATTCTAAAAGTATGAAACAAGTAAATATTGTCATCTGAAATTGTTATGTACAAACTATTCGATATTCAATAAACGTAACTTACATGTCATAAATATTTTATTGTATTTCATACATATTTTATAGTGGTGTTCAGATCAGAGGATGACTGTGGTACGCTACTTTGCAGAATGTATTGTTTTGTTACGGTAGGTGGCATACGACCACGTTTATCCTCTGAACTCCACTATAAATATCTATGAAATTCAATAAAAACGTGTAAAATTATGTTTAGAGATTGACTTTTGAGGCTCAATACAATATCATATTTGTTATATATTATTTACAATTTTCTTTTAGATTCTCCATACAATGACCGTAAACATTACCCGCCCGCAGTCGGGTAAAAATAACATTACATACACGCTTCTAGGAGACCTAGATCCTAAGTTATATTGATAGGCTTTATAGATATCGAAATAAGCAAGATATCTAAGAACACTTGGGCGGTCAAAACGTATACGTAACGTAACGTAAGTTATAAGGTAACTTGTTACCCGCAGGTTCGCCCGCTTTAATATAGATTTTGTCAATCAATTCTGGATGACGACATATAGGGTGAGAAAAATCCAATGTTGCAGTTATAGTTTTAATCAAAATCGGCCCCGTGACTCCTTTCATTGTTTTGTGCTATTCTTCATAGTGATGATTTGGCCATCCACTTGGAAAACTCAGCCTGTACTGTACAGGAACTATTAAAGTTGAAACGAATGACTTATTTAATTGAAGACGTTGGTCAATGCAGGTATAGGTTAAATAGTTACAAAAGGAAATAAATAAACTAAAGAGTCATAGGTCCTGCTTTGCTGCGAATTGAAGATATCATAAATTTTATCTACAGTTAATTGAAATTCCTTAATAATGACGTTAATCATGGGTTTAACATTTGCCTCATTTCTCCCCTTCGTGTTTTATGAAAAAAAAAATAGCCTATGTCCTTTCCCGGGTCTCAAACTGTCTCCCTAGCAACTTTCATCTAAATCAGTTCAGCTGTTTAAGCGTGAAAAGGTAACAGATAGACAGACAGACAGAGTACAGAGTACTTTCGCATTTATAATATTAGTATGGATAAAGAATATTACATACATACGAACAAATATGAGATGATGCGAACGACATTGAGCGATGTGCACGACTGTAACTGACCTGTTTGCACAGGACCATTTTCTAATTTAATGTTAACCCTGTAAATGAAATTGCAAATATGTTGTTGGTGTGCCTTACTTAAATAAATAAACATACATACAGAATACGCGCGAAAATCATAACCCTTTCCTTGCTTTGCCTTTTTACCCACCTAGATAAATAGTTATTTGTTATACAAGAGTGCAAAGTTGCTTTTTAACCGCGTGTTTAATTTTGATGACCGAGCAAGCGAAGGATTCTAAAATTGAATCACGAGCGCAGCGAGTGATTCAAAATTAGAATCCTGAGCGTTAGCAAGGGAATCAAAAGTGCACGAGGTGAAAAATCTTTGCACTCGAGTGCAACACGTAACTTTTCATTCCACCTCAGCGAGGAAATGACTAAATGCAAAAAAAAAAACGTTTACAATCACAAGATAGGTACACTTTTATTTCAGTTTAGGTATTAATTACTACATTATGACAGGTAAATATTACAGAATAATCTTTAAATTATAACAAAATAATACTAAGGTATAATTAAGAAAATTTTAAAGTAACGTTGCTACAGTTATTGTTGAGGGAGAAAGCTCATTTGCGCATTATTAACAGTTTCAGTCAATTCTGTTGGCGTCAAACAAACTTCCTCGTCGCTAGAATCACTCATTTTAGTTTTTTCATTTGTTTTCAAGTTTCTTGTTTTTAATATAAGGTTTAACAATGACGTGAAAAAATGCCGCGTAAAGAACCGCGTACAAAGCAAATTGAAAAAAGAACACCAAGAAGGTTCCGAGTCTGAGTTTTTAACAAATAAGTTGTATGGTATATTCGGCACCATAGAGGTAGCAGTAAATAGGTTTAATGTTTTTTTTTAATTCACAAACTTAGTGCACACATGTTCTAAATTCAATTTACTTTATCCTCTAGTGAATAAAAACGGCTTTTCCACACACTGATATTGAAGATTAAAAATACTCTTTCCGAGATGGTGGGATGAAAAATTAATTTACGGTTCGACTGACGACTTAAGAATCGCCACCTGTTTTGTTTATCGGTTAATAATTGAACAAAATGCCTATTGACTATTTTAATATTGTTCTTACAGATAACAACTTGTGTTTAAGATTAGATCAACCATGTATAATAGAGATGGACCTTAAGAGTCACAGGTGCACAGGTAAACCTTTTGATAATTTCTAGAACATCATAAATACTGAAAAATTTGAAAAATAATGCCGCTGTTTTTAATGTACCTTTAGTAATGTTAATTAAACAGTTAAAGATCGACGACGGATTCGGGTCCATCAATCAGAACCCGAAATGGCGGCGCGTAGTGTTCCACGCGCGCTTCTCTTTGATGAAAAGTCGGAGGCATTATCTCTCTCCACTACGGGATAAAGGCTGCGTAAGGCAAAATAGCACTAATCCGAAGTAGCGGCAGTCTCAAACACACCCGCAGTCCTCGATGCAAGTGTAGAAGCGAACACCGGGGTGGTTATAGGCAGTAAAAGTCTGATAGATCTCTCCACCTACCCCAGGATGGAAGAATTATATGAGATTTTACACCACAAAAAAAAAACAAACAGTTATATTTTCTACAAATAATGATATATTCTTTGCAGGTGCTCCCTTTATACCGTCTCATAATCCACAAATAACCAATACACAAATCATAAAGTCTACGACAGCGATACCAGAGAGAGATGGAATAAACTTAAATAGAACTAGTTTTATTTCCAATGTTTCAAAATCTCCATTTTATGATAATATAGAAACTACGACAAGAAAAAATACTGCAAGTGGTACTAGTAAGTCAGCTATCTATGATTTAATATTGATTGACAGCCGATGGTTCCTTCAAATCCCATTAGATGGCGTTACTGCTCTAACGAAGTATTCATTTGCTTGTAACTAGACGGATCTACTAGTATAAAAATAAGTCTTACCACTCTAACACAACCATACTTAGACAAGATATATAAATACATTTTATTTAGACAAAATAAAAAAAATGCAAATCAGCTTCATGAAATTATTAGTAGATAAAAATACAAAAAAACCTTTGTAAAAGTAGTGAATAAGAAGATTTATTTTTGGAATGTAAAATGCTGCCGGTTCATGAGAGGGTAGTGTTGTCAGTAGCGTTAGAACAGTATTGTAGCAATGAATTTAAAACCAATATTATACACACAAGATCTCAAAGGAATAATAATATAAAAAGATTTATAGTGCCCACTTCTAATAATTATTATGGAAGAAGGTGTAGCAGTTTTTTAGTTCCAACTATTTTTAATGACCTTCCTTTCGATATAATCAGTTGTATCACAAAAGCATCCTTTAAAAATAAAATACACAAGTACCTCTTTAATACATTTTTAACCCCCGCCGGAAAAAGAGGGGTGTTATAAGTTTCACTTGTGAATCTGTGTATCTGTGTGTCATCATAGCGCCTAAACGGATGAACCGATTTTGATTTAGTTTTTTTTTGTTTGAATGGTGATTTTGTCGAGTGTGTTCTTAGCTATGTTTGAATAAAATCGGTTCAGCCGTTCAAAAGTTATGGGTGTTTTACTGTTTAAATCGGGGTGTTTACGCAAGATAAATGGGTCGAGGGTATTTAAATTTTGAAATTTTACTTGTGTCAAGGTCTCATTGTAGATAAGATCTTCTTTCTTCTTCTTTTCAGCCGAAAGACGTCCACTGCTGGACATAGGCCTCCCCCAGGCGTCGCCACATTGACCGATCCCGTGCGTCTCGCATCCAGCGGCTTCCCGCAACCTTAACCAGGTGATCGGTCCATCTAGTGGGAGGCCTTCCAACGTATCGTCTTCCAGTTCGCGGTCGCCATTCCAGAACTTTTCGGCCCCATCGGCCATCCGTTCTGCGAGCAATGTGCCCTGCCCACTGCCACTTAAGTTTGGCAATTCTTCGGGCTATGTCGGTAACTTTGGTTCTCCTGCGGATATCATCATTTCTGACGTGATCACGCAAGGAAATTCCGAGCATAGCCCTCTCCATTGCCCTTTGGGTGACTTTAAGCTTTCTGATAAGGCCCATTGTGAGCGACCACGTCTCGGTCCCATAGGTGATCACTGGCAACACACACTGGTCATAGTCTTTTGTTTTGAGACACTGCGGTAAATTGGACGAGAAGATACCACGCAACTTCCCGAACGCCGCCCAGCCGAGTCGGATTCGACGGTTGACCTCTTTCTCGAAGTTGGACCTACCCAACTGGACCGTTTGTCCCAAGTAAACATAATCGTCTACAACTTCGAGTGTAGAGTCTCCGATCTTGATAGGAGTGGGTGTTACATGGGCGTTCACCATGACCTTGGTTTTGTGCATGTTCATTTTAAGACCCACTCTTTCGGAAGCTCTACTAAGGTCATCGAGCATTTTACTGAGGCTCTCCATGGTCTCAGCCATGACCACAATGTCGTCGGCAAACCGAAGGTGAGTGATGTACTCGCCATTAACGTTGATGCCAAGCCCCTTCCAGTCCAGAACCTTGAAGACGTCCTCCAGCGCAGCAGTGAACAGTTTCGGCGAAATGACGTCTCCCTGTCTTACGCCGCGCTGGAGAAGGATTGGTTTCGAGGTCTGATCCTGAAGACAGACTGTCATGGTGGCGTTTTTGTACAGATACTTCAACACCTCAATGTACCGGTAGTCGATCTGACACCGCTGGAGAGACTGCAGTACAGCCCAAGTCTCGATCGAATCGAAGGCTTTCTCGTAGTCCACAAACGCTAAGCAGAGAGGCAGGTTATACTCTTCGGTCTTCTGTATAACCTGCCGCAGAGTATGTATGTGGTCTACGGTGCTAAAGCCTTTTCGGAATCCGGCTTGTTCGGGAGGCTGGAAATCGTCAAACCTGCGGGCGAGACGATTCGTGATGACTCTTGAAAACAACTTGTAGACATGGCTAAGAAGTGAGATGGGCCTATAGTTCTTCAGCCGGGCATTGTCACCCTTTTTGAAGAAGAGGACCACCACACCCCCGCACCATGCCTGTGGCGTTTTGCCCTCGAGTATGACGGAATCAAACAGCTTCTGAAGGGCCTTAAGGACTGGTTTTCCACCCGCCTTCAGGAGTTCAGCCGTGATTCCGTCGTCACCCGGCGCCTTGTTGTTTTTAAGCTGTTTCAGAGCCATCCTAATCTCGTAGAGGCTGACGTCCGGGATATCTTCGGTATAGTGTCGGGTCAATCTAGCTCTTGGGTCGTTTGCTAGATTCGCAACGGGTTTACTGGTTGACGTGTATAACTGCCCATAGAAACTCTCGATCTCCCTCAGAAGCTCCGGTTTGGCGGATACAATCCTGCCATCATCGGTCTTCAGTTTCGTGAGCTGGCTCTGTCCAATAGCCAGATCCCTTGAAAAAACCTTGGAGCCTTTATTTCGCTCAATCGCGTCTTTAATACGCTCGGTATTAAAGTGGCGGAGGTCTCTTTTCAAGGATTTAGAGACCTGTCTATTGATCTGCCGGTATTTGCACGCCTCATCTGAAGACTGCAGGATCATCTCACGCCTCTCCTTCATAAGCTTGAGGGTATGATCAGAGAGCTTTTTGTTTCTATCTGACGGGTCTTGAAAAACTTAGACCCGACCGTATGGACAGCTTCCACCAACCCGTCGCTGTATTCGTCCACGGAGCTCCCCAGGCACTCGAAACGATTCTGGAGTTCGAGCTGAAAGCTCTCGGGGTTTTGGACCTGGACCTGTGCTGGACGGAGCGTGGACTTCATCAGTCGAGACCTTTCAAGCTTAATATTAATGTTCAATGTGCTTCTTACCATGCGGTGATCGCTCCCGGTTTTTACCGAATTGATCACCGAGACATCATTGAACATTTGCTTCTTGGTTGACATGATGAAGTCGATCTCATTTTTTGTTGCACCATCGGGGCTCTGCCAGGTCCACTTCCTATGTTCACGCTTTTTGAAGAAGGAGTTCATCATATAGAGGCCCTCCTTCTCCATAAAACTGGCCAGCAGGTGACCCCGGTGGTTCCGTCGTCCAACTCCAAATTGCCCCACTTGCAGCTCATTCTCGTCTCGTTTGCCCAGTTTCGCGTTGAAGTCCCCCATGACAACGGTGAAGTGAGTTTTGAAACCATGCATGGCTCTGGAGATATCCTCATACATGGTCTCTACCTCGTCGTCGGGGTGTGCCGAGGTTGGGGCGTAGACCTGTATGACCTTCAGCGAATATCTAGAGGATATTCTGAGTATAAGGTACGCCACCCTGGTCGACACACTCTCGATCTTCACCACGTTGCTCACAAGAGACCTGTGGACGATAAACCCGTCACCACCCTGGGACTGCCGGTCACCCTCTCGGAAATAGAGCAGGTTACCGGATTTGAGGATTATCGAGTTTTCCCCCTCTCTTCGGACTTCAGATAACCCTATAAGTAGATAAGATAAGAAATTTTATTTGTTTAGTAGTAAAGAATATATATTATTATTATATACAACAAAAAAGGACCTACGACTGCCAACAAACTGCTTTTTTTTTGCTGTACGTTCCCGGATGACAGCGATGTGGAGGAGTACTTCGACGCCTAAGTGTACTTTTCTTTTGTATATAGTATAAGTAGTTAGGTTTAGTTTTTATTTTGGATAGTTTACTTTTGTTTATTGTTTAAGTATGTACATATTTACACCTTTGTTTTGGCAGAGGTAATATTTAAATTGTAACAACTTTTTCTGTGAATTAACACTTTTTAATTTTTCATTTCATTCACCGACCGGCAGCGCGTTCTCGAGCGTAGGACCGCTCGCACGTATATAAGTTGCATAAGAATGAGTATAATGAGTACAGGTCTACCAGAATCTCATGGCAAATGTGGAAATAAAAATTTGTTGTGTGCAATACTGGGGAAATTGGATTAAACGATCTTGATACTGATAATTTTTATTTATGTCTTTAGTATTAATGAACATGAGGTACCTATATTATAGTAGTCACAGCGGATCTTTGTGTCTTTGAACATGGTCCTGCCAACCATTGCGTAAGAAACAGTTTGTCATCGAGTATACTGCATAGAGTAAGCGAGATAGGACGATGTGACATACATAAGCGAGTGAAAGAGACAGTTATACAATGCTATCTTCTCCTTCAACATTGACACAAAAATAGCTACTGCGCGGGGTCTTGCAACCAATTCAGAGACACAAAGATCCACTGTGAGTATTATAGGTATGTGTATGAATAATGTTGTTATACATCGGGTTCTTAACATAGGAAAAATAAATCAATTGAATATTAATTTATGTACTAATTTATTATATATCATTTAAATCATACTAATATTTTAAAACCTCATTCAGAACTAGAATACGATTCCATGAACTCCACTGGCGTTTCAAAAACTTGTATCTTTGTAGTTTTATGTCATATCTCTCCATCAAAATGGTTCTTTATCATTGGCATTTAACATATTCAAAACCAATCTCTTTATGTAAAAATCTGTAAAAATGATAAAATGTATCATGTTACTTATAGTTATTCATCATCATCAGTCTATATATACTTTTTTTAATGTTAAGCTTTATGGCCTGGTTGCTAGGACCTTTTAGCCACGTCTTTGGAAAGAGTTTTGGGTCTTATATTTATTCTTTAGTATGCATTAGAATGCGGATGTAACAGATTCTAATGTTTTATGGAGTATTTGGCAGCAAATTGTATCGAGTCAGTCTTCCCAGTAAGCTTTGCAGAGACAGTCAATACTACAATAAAATACTCCGCTCCACTATCCCGAGATCGCTTCTCTCAATGATTTTACAAATTTTCCAGTTGCGTAAACAGTTGAGACACAAAACTACACCAATAATATATCACAATATCCACTAGGAATCAATTTGCAAATAATATTAACAGCCACTGAACTTCACTCGACAAAATCCCGCCAAAAACTCCCGTCTATATACACGTACCACTGTAGTTAAAATTAATATCTTGTCGAAGAATTAGTAACAGTTACTACAGAATAATTAGAATTAGTACAGTTTTAGGCCATAATTCGATGTGCTCTGTGTATTTACCATATAAAAGTAATGGAAAGAAATAAAAATTAAGTAAGAAAAATATAAAATAAACTAAAAGTATCAAAACAAGTCAGTCCAACTTACCGGTCCACTCAACGACGCACTTTAAAATCAAAGATTGAGTTTGATTTACGCCTTCTTCTTCCCTTATTTTATGATACACATTGAAAACAATATGTCTCGCTTGAGATCGAAGTGGGTTTTTCGACATTTTCACAAAAATAACAAATTTTCAAGATAATATCAAAAAAATTCAGCAGCGGTTGACACATCAAGTACTTTGATTTATCAGGTGACAATTGACATTGCAATATGAAAATCACAATTTAAAAAAAATAAAAAATGCCATGAGATTCTGGTAGACCTTATAGTAGTACTCGTAGTAGTTCCTCTCTCTGGAACCCTGACCGCCGGTAGCTTGTTCCCGATACCGGTGGGCCTCTATTTTTTATATTTTTAAATGAATCTTTTTTGTATGTGTTTTGTAAAAATATATAAAAGTGTATAAAATAAGAAATTTAATTAAATAAAGTATAATGACAAGTAAAATTAAAAAAACACACCTGACACATTTTTTTTAAATTTATCTAATAGTACACACGCTTCGATTCTTCTATTGAAAAATCTTATGACACGATATCTTGCAAAAACACCGAGATTCAAACACTAAAACGCCCATACCCTTAGAACGGCTGAACCGATTTACATCAAACATAGCTAAGAACACTCTCGATAAAGTTACACAAACAGAAAATAAACGTTATGAAAATAAATTCATCCGTTTAGGAGCTAGCTAGCTCCTAAATGGCCACATACACATACACAAATACACCCTCTTTTTCCGTCGAGGGTTAAAATAATTCTAAAAGTGACTGAAAAGTGGTGTGGAACGGTTTGGGCATGTGTTGCAAAGGGATGAAAACAAAGACACAGTATAAAATTTTAGGAAATATTAATTTTTTTAGAGTTTGAATTTTGATTGCTGTAAAATTAGGATGAATTTAAAAAGAAAAAGTAGTGACTACCGAGAAAACGACTAATAGAGTATGGACGAAGAAAACATTAAGTTGCGCTGACCCCAAATAAATTGGGTTCAGGGCAAGGGAATAATGAGGACCTATTCAATACACAATTCTACATTATACAATGCTTTTATGTCCTAGCAGTAAGGGTGATTTTAAATGTGGCAGTGTGTGTGTGTTTTGTGGATTGTGTGTGTCTTTCCCTATTAGTTTTTTTTGTCCATTATTTCACTTAATTGTGTGTTTGGCGCAAAAAAAAAAAATGTTTTCTTTCGTCATCATTCAAAAAAAGTTTACCATCTATTTCACACATCGCTCGATGTGTGAAATAGATGGCAATTTTTTTTTTTTGTAATAGTTAAAGTATTATTTTGTTTTCAGAAAGTGCCGACCAGTTGTCTACTCAAAGTAATGTGTTGATATACGTGATACCATCCGCAATAGTGATGTGTGTGATACTCGTAATATTGATGATTTATATAAGTGTCAAAAAACATTGCCATCGGAAATCGCACCCCGCCGAAATAGCAGAAACAATGGATTTGAATACTTATGTAAGTTTTAACCTTTTTTACACTATAAAAGTGGCGTGCGATGTCAGCAAAGGCGGTAGTCAAAGTGACAAAATGGGATCTGACGCAGAGATCGATAATGTGATTTTTCGATGTAGCTTGTCAATCCATACAATTTTGCCTTTTTGACATTCACTATCGCCACGCTTTCGATGATAGAATGTCACAGTTTGTCTAGGGTCTCCGTTGCTTTGATCAGAGTTTTATATTACAAAGATAAATACGAAGGGTGAATATCTGAGTGAGTGTACTGAGTTGGTAAACCTTTCGGTAGGGACACCCCCTGCGACGTTTTTAATTGTATATTTTACTTTCTACTATTATTCTCTTTTATTGTAATTGTGCTGCTGTATTGTGTCTATGTCAAATAAATATTTTCATTCTTTTTTAAGGCGGTACCCCGAGCAAAACGCCGCGCAAGCCGTTTTTTTTGCTGTTTTTAGGAGCTATCTACTCGTTATTTAAAAAGAAATATCAATTAATAAAAATACATTAAATTTCTACTTCCTTTTGATTCTAAAATGGTAGATTTAGTTTTTTTTTAATTTTGTATATATTTCACTAATCTCCTTCCAAAAAAACATAAAAATGAGAAATAATTATTGATATTATGCATCTCCTCGTAAAGTGTTCATTTATTATTTTTTGTACTAACACTAATGGATAGACAATTTAATAACGAAAATTTTTGTAGATTTTTTTTCAAATGACCAAAATTCGATTTTTATAAAGTTTTTATTCTAAAATCTGGGCGTATTCACTACTGTAATTCATGCGCCACCAGTGCCGCTAGACCAATAGGAATGCTCATATCTCATGCCGATTTTTGGTCAGGGTACCGTCTTATTGTTGTATTTTTATGAAGTTGTTAATATACATTTTTATTATTTCAGTCCACCGCAAACGAAGTTGTATATGCTGATCTCAGCTTGGTGCACGGTGACAGTCAACCATCAAGACATGTTGAAGAGTCGCCATATGCAAAAATAATTGGTGTGATGAAACCAGTGGATGACAGTGTGCACAAAAATTAAACTTGGTAGTTTAATGGACTATGTTTTTAATTTTTGCCAATTCTATCTTACGGCTGGACAAAGGCTCTCGCAATTTTCTGGACCGGTCTTCGCGTCGTTTTCCCTTTGAGCTCAGCGGTCGCTGGACATGCGGCTGACTTGATCAATCCTATTCCAGCCTGACAGCTTTCTCACCTACGTCCAGTATACCCGTTTTGGAATGCAGCGTCGTGTTTCAAATTCTGTCTTGTCTGTTTACTTCTAACCTTGGCAACACATGTCGATGACTTCGCGCCAGAACATTCAACCTGTTTCGTCGCAGGTGACAAAGCTGTTCAAAATTCCTTCGTTTGTGTGCCTTTTGAGCAGGGCACATCTCGACGCATACTTCGCGCTGGCGATCATTGAGTTTATGGGGCACCCATTTGCCAAGCTTTTTTACCTTGCCAATTTGTCGCAAATGTGTTTTGATGCTAACGTCGAAAGCTGCTGCTAATTCAGCCATAGATTGAGTATCATGAGCGTCCACAATCGCCTTTAATTCGTCATTGTCGACCAACGTTTTCGGACGACCATGGGTTTATTTTTCAAGTCGATATTTTTAGAATGGACGCGGGCAAATGGTATTCGCTCCGTAAACATCGTTGATATTGCCTTGCGCCGCTTTGCTGTCACGAAGGTACTCATATTTCATAATTACTCGATTTTTAAAAGTTTTAACGTGTTGACGAAAAAGATTCAAATGCGATGAAAACATATCGCTGATAAACAAATAAATGACTAATTTTACAAAATTATTACCATGTTTTAAAAATAAAATAATTTGAAATTTGAATTCTTAGCCAAACAAAAATATTTTGATTTGAAATGGCCAGTACTGCAGAACGGCAATTTCATTGGTAAAGACCTAATCATCATCACATCAGCCGAAAGTTGTCCACTGCTGGGCATAGACCTCCCCAAGTGTCACCACATGGACCGGTCCCGGTCCAGCGGATCCCCGCTACCTTCACCAGGTCATCGTCCCACCAGGAGGGAGGCCTTCCAACTCAAAATCTTCCAAATCAAAACGCATCTTACAACACACATCGAAAGATATCAGAAATACTGTACGTCCGACACCATACGGTACAGGCCTATCAGGTAAAGACCTATCACATTATATAAAATATATATTAATATTATAAAGGCGAATGTTTGTGAGTGTATGTGTGTGTTTGTATGTTTGTTACTTCTATACGCTTAAATGGCTGGACAGATCTGGATGAAATTTGGTACAGAGATAGATTATAGTCAGAAATAGCACATAGGACTTTTTTGTCCCGGACCAGCATGTAGGGGCGTGTGCGATCACCTGTCTACCGACCTTCGACTTTTCTTCCGTTGTTGAGGAACTCTTCAATAAAATACGTCCGTTGCAAATGAATTCAATAATGAGTATATATTCAATACGAAAAAACGATTTTTACAAAATTCGAGGAAGAGGGAGATGGGAAAAATATTTTTCGCTGTTCACGTGACCACGCGCGATTGTGATTGGCCTACGATGATGACAGATGACACAAGTATTAAAAAATGATAGTTGGAGACCACAGATAACGAATATCAGTCTTCAACATGCCGCCGGCCTTGAAAGCACTAGCTTTCTATGTCTTCCGGAACTGCGTGGCTTCCTGACGTTATTCGGTCTTGCTCGACGAGGGGACAGATTTTCGCGAAAGCTCTCACTATGCCAGATGAAGTGCGTATATCTGCCACTCTGGAAACACCATCTTTGCCAGGAATCGTTTTGAGTATGCGCCCCAATTGCCATTTAAGTGGTGGCAGGTTGTTATCTTTGATGATGACCATCGTGTTAGGTTCAATTCCAGTGGTATGGTTGTGCCATTTTGTTCTGACCTGTAACTCGGACACATACTCCTTCGCCCAGCGGGACCAGAAATGCTGCCGAATCTGTTCAAGGAAGGCCAAACAAAAGATAGATAGGCTGTGTGTGGAGTGATATGAAAGAAAAGGGAGTCAGTGATAGCGTGACGGTGGACAGGACGGAATTTAAGAAGAGAACATGTGAAGTTCCAAGTAACATGGGACAAGAGCAGAAAGAAGATTATATTAAACTCTCCCAACTATTTCAGTCAAGTCCGCCACCACATTGTCACTCTGTATAGTTCAAACCTGATAGATGTTAAAAATAAACTTCAGTGCTTACATTCGCAGCTTTCGCCCAGATGATACCCGAAATTTAAAATGGAACTCGTTACAGCTTCGGTCTGACGAAAATTTTTACCTGTAAAAGAATAAACAGTGGTTAAATTGTATAATAATTGTATTTAAAAATACCTCATAATAATGCTGAGTAGTTTAGCTGTTACGAAGGAGCAGGTGCACATCCTTAATACATAGACTGCTAAACTCATGAGGCCTCGTTATGATGACGCGAAAAAATCATTTTCAACCCAATAGGTTGCTTCTAGGCAAGCGTGCTTCACCGGCGACCACATCATCGTTTCCCACGCAACAACCACACGGAAAAGGCGCGACTGCGCCGCGCGGGGTGGACGCTTTGGGTTGCCGCGAACACATTCGTCGGCTCATATAAACGCGCCCTAACTCGCTCAATATTTGGGTAATACTTGTGAAAATATAGATACAGTATATATTGATAGGTTTACATAACTTTGACGCGGATGTGACTCACAGAATCAACGCCGTGTGGCAAAAATAGCGGTCTCTTAAATAACAGAGGTGCTGTGTGAACAACGTATCTATTCCCATAAAAACTAAGGAAACAGTATATAAAGCGGCAGTTCGACCAGCCTTATTGTGTGGGTTTGAATGCTGGTCAATAAAATATTTTTATTTATTTATAAGCTTTATTTTGTCCCTTACATGCGTTGTGATATTATATATACTTATTCATTTATTTTATAGTAATGTTAGTTTTGTACTTAAGTTAGGTTAGTATTGTTAGGTGTAAGGGCCGCCTTTTGCGGTGAAAGCCTCCTCCAAACCGTTCCAGGTAGCTCTATCCTTTGCCCGCCTGGGCCATACGTTTCCGGCTATTTGTACGATGTCGTCACTCCATCTTTTAAATGGTCTACCCTTCCTTCTTTTCTTGTATATGGGGTACCAATTTGTGATTATTTGTGACCATCTTTCATCCGTAGCTCTCTGAATGTGGCCTGACCATTTCCATTTAAGTGCCAGGACCTGTTTAACAGCATCTCTAGCCTTTGTTGTCTTCCTTATTAGTGAACTTTTGACTCTGTCTTTCAATTTGATGTTCATGTAACTCCGTTCTATTCCTCTTTGACAGCTTTCGGTATGGGCACGCTCGGCGCAATCACTCCTAAACCTTGTTTGTACTTTTATTTTTTACTATTTTTCTGTTACTTTGTGATTGTTGTTGTTGTGTTGTTTCTATGTCGAATAAATGGTTTTCTATTCTATTCTATTCTATTCTTCTTATTTTATTTAAGAGTGTTTTCTTGAGAGACCAGGTCTGGCATGCGTAGGTAAGAACCGGTGTTAGGCAAATGTTCATCGCTTTCGTTTTTATTTTTGTGGGTATGGGACCTTTGAAAATTTCCTTCATAGCCCAGTATTTGTTCCACGTATTCTTCACTCTGCGGTCGATTTCTTTTTCTGTACAGGATTTTATTGAAATAAGATGTCCAAGGTAAATGTATTCTGCGACATATTGTATAGGTTGAGACTGTACGGATATAGGTATTTCCTCACGATTAGTCATTACTTTCGTTTTGTCCCAGTTGATTTGTAGCCCAACGGTCTCGCTGTGATGACTAAGAGACTCTATCATGTAGTTTAGTTTGCACGGCTCTTCCGATAGCAGTACTATGTCATCCGCAAACCTGAGGTGTGAGAGGTACTTGCCATTGATTTTTATTCCCATATTACTCCAATCAAGGTTTCGGAATATGGATTCCAGGACTGCAATGAAAAGCTTTGGGGAAAGCGGATCGCCTTGCTTTACGCCCCTCTCGACTCGAAATGTTGGTCCTCTTGAGTCTAGGCGTACTCTTGTTGTGCTTTTCGAGTAAATTGCTTTTATAAGTTCCATGTAGTCGTGGTCTAGTCCTTGCTGGTTTAAAGCCCGCCGTATAGAGTCATGTGAAATTGAATCGCAGGCTTTCGAGTAGTCTATAAAAACCAACGTATAAGGGGAGGTCATATTCCATAAACCGTTCGATTATTACTTTCAGTGTGTGTATGTGGTCATTGGTAGAGAAATTTTTCATGAATCCCGCTTGCTCTACAGGCTGGTTCTCGTCAATCTTCGTTGTTACACGTCTTAGTAGGGTCGATGCAAATACTTTATACAGGCAGGATATAAGGCTGATGGGTCTGTAATTGGATATCAGTTTGGGGTCTCCCTTTTTATATAGTAAAACTATTTCCGAGCATGTCCAAGTTTCTGGTAGTTCTTTTGTTATTAAAATACGGTTAAATAGCTTAGTGAGTGGTTTTATTAGTTTCTCTTGCCCAACTTTTATCATTTCATTTGTCACTCCGTCAGGTCCTGGACTCTTTCCTGCTTTTAATTTCATTATAGATATCTCTATCTCACTTTCTAAAAATGGTGGTACTGTTTCCTGGGCTGGAGTATATAAATTTTTGAGCATTGTTGTCTCTTGGCTTTTATTTGCACATGTGTAGAGGTTCTTGTAGAACTGTGTGGCTATTGTCATTAGGTCTTTTCTGTGTGTAACGGTGGTTCCTGAAGCATTTTGGAGTTGTGTCATGACATTTTTGGTAGTTTCTAACTTTTTATAAGCCTTTTTCATTCCGCCTGTTTCTTCTATGAAATTAACAAATAATTGTTTCGAGTCTCCTCTTTTTAATGTTTTGTTTTATTTTTTTATGTATTGTTCTGTATAATTTACTCAGACTTTTCTTTTCTTGCCTAGTTTTGTTTTTCTTGTTTTTAATATGAGTTTTTCCTTTTTCAGAGTTTCAATTTCTTCAGTAATAATTTCATTATCAAATTTTTCTGTTCGTTTTTTGTAGCCTTTTAGTAGAAAGGTCTCTATTTTCTTGTTGAATTGGTGCACGCTATCGTTCTCGCAGTCAGACAAGTGTGGTAGGTCTTCATTTCCAGTTTTATCATCTGCATATGCTTTGCCTCGGTAATAAGCTCGGGAGCTTTTGTTTCCTGCAATGTTTAAAGTGATTCTGACCATTCTATGATCACTAGGGTGTTTCAGTTTGTTCATGACATTTATGTTTTGTATGTTTTTTGTGACATTTGTGGCTATAAAGTCAATCTCGTTCTTCGATTTACCATCAGGTGTACTCCAGGTCCACCGAAGCTTTTTAGGTTTTTTGAAAATAGTATTTGAAATTTTTAAGTTGTATTGAAGACAGAATGTTATGAACATTTCTCCTCTATCGTTCCTTTTCCCGTAGCCATACCTTCCCATTACTATTTTTGCGTTCATGTCTCCCAAAAATATAATATTTCTTGTGCATTTATCCATAGCTTTGTCAAGATCAGCGTAGAAGTTTACTATTTCTTCTTTAGAGGCTCTTTTAGTAGGTGCATATGCTTGGATTATAGAGAATTTCTTACCATGTATAACTACTTCTAATACAGCAGCCCTCTCGGATATTACTATGAAATCTTGTACATCTGTATTGTATTGTTTTTTGACTAGGAAGCCAACCCCTTTCTCTCCTTTTGTTTCTCCATAGTAGTAAAGACGATAACTTCCCCTGTCTTCAATTTTATAACCCTGTCTTCTCACTTCAGCTATACCGATAATGTCCCAATTAATTTGCGATATCGCATATTCCAATTCAACTACTCTTGCTTCATTTGCTAATGATCTGAGATTGAATGTAGATATATAGTATTTTTTTTTTAGGTTTGGAGGGTGGTCGTCTACAACCCCCGCGGTGACGAGCCGTTCTGGGGGAGGATTTGTAGGTTTCGTGTTTGTCTTTAATATGTTAGGTTTGTTTTTTATTTTAGAGGGTGCAGTGTTTTTATTTTTCTGGAGTGCCAGTCTTAATTGCTATTCCTCTGAATCATTAGAAGAGCAGAGAATTTCCCCATCCCTAGGTTTTTTCGTTGGACTGACGTTTTGTTTAATGAAGAAATTTTCCATAGAGCTCTGATTTTTGTCCGTTTTATAAGATTGAAATTTATACTTTTTTATTGCTTGCTGTTGTTTGGGATTTTTGTTTGAATCTACTGTCTGGTGGGTTATTTCTAACTCTCTCTTTTTCCTAATTTTCTCTGTGTCGGCTTTGTTTGTCTTTTCCTCTTCTGTTTTGCTGCTATCTTTTATGGATGGTTCTCGAACTATTAGTTTGTCGTATCGCAGGTAGGCTATTTTCCGGCTTCCTTCTCTTTTTTTAACTGTTCTTGTAATTCTCTCCGCGTTTCTAGAATTTGAGGTGCGAAATCTTCTTTCATGTAAATAGATTTTGTTTGTACATATTTCTTGTTTTTTAAAATTGTGATCTTCCGGCCATACGTTGTGAAAGTTATGACGATAGGTCTCACTTTGTTTTTTAGGTATTTACCCATTCTGCGAACCATCTCCAATTCTTTTCTGTCGCATTCCAGCTTTAGCTCGTCTTTAACAGTTTGGCTGCCAGAGAACGAGACACAATAGAAAATGTATTGTTTGTCGGGCATCTGGCAGTTAAGGTGTTAATGGTTTGTAACACGGTTTCTTCCAGCTCCTGATAAGACTTTTCGCCTTCTTCTACCCCGAAGAATATGACATTTCTTTGCCTAATGTGTTTTTCTATGGCACTAATTCTTTTGTCATGTTGGGAGTTAGTTTCCTTAATTTGTTCGAGTTCCCCTTGTAATAAGATAATATGTTGGTCTATCTTTTCATTTATTTTGCTCGTGATACTTTTCTCTAGATTCAGCAGTGATTTTTCCGTATCTCGTTTGATATCTAATCTTAGTTCTCTAAAAAGTTTTTCTATTTCCGACATGGTGGCACCCTCTGTTACTTAACGCCGCACTGTATACTAAAGCTCAGTGGTGCCCTCTAAAAGTAGGGTGCCGAACTATGTGCACTGGTGATCTTTGTGTAAGTATGCTTTGGAAGTAGTTCCGCTAAGCGGAGGCAGATGTCACTATTCCTTTACTGTTTAGTTTGTTCGCTAGATGTCGCCACCCGCTGAGTTATTCATCGATTTTAGAGCCATGTATGATTGTGTACAATTGAACAATTTGGTATTGTAGGTAGCTTTTTCAATATTTTTACTTTTTGTGCTATTTCAAACAGAAAGTTTATTTATATGTTTATAATACAGTTGAAATATTGTTCACACGATTTTTATTAGAGCACAACCGGCTAGTGTTTCTTCAGAATGTCATTGTCATTCACAACTTCACCTCACTTTATTTTTGTTAATTTTCACTTAGTTTATGGAGTTATTTAGTTGATAACACTTCTTGTTGGGGTTTTCACTATTCGGCACTGTTTTAACAAAATTTTGTCCTATTTTTGTCGTTATTACACTTTTGAAACTTAAGACGGTACCCTGACCAAAAAATTGGCATGAGATATGAGCATTCCTATTGGTCTAGCGGCACTGGTGGCGCATGAATTACAGTAGTGAATACGCCCAGATTTCAGAATAAAATCTTTATAAAATCGAATATTGGTCTTTTGAAAAAAAAAATTCTACAAAAATGTTCTTTATTAAATTGTCTATCCATTAGTGTTAGAACAAAAAATAATTAATGTATACTTTACGAGGAGATGCATAATATCAATAATTATTTCTTATTTTTATGTTTTTTTGGATGGAGATAAGTGAAATATATACAACATTAAAAAAAAAACTAAATCTACCATTTTAGAATCAATATTATGTAGAATTTTAATGTATTTTTATTAATTGATATTTCTTTTTAAATAACGAGTAGATAGCTCCTAAAAACAGCACAAAAAACGGCGTGCGCGGCGTTTTGCTCGGGGTACCGCCTTAAAAATCGACGAGCGTTTACACAAACAATGTTCACATCATCGCCCCCTCTAGCTATTCTTCCTCTAGCTTTTGTTCATGCATATATTTTATTAGTCAATAAAATATATGCATGAACAAAAGGTCTTTACCAACGGAATGAAGTTGCGTAGAAGTGCGGTCGATGTGATTCCGTTTAACAGAGAGAACACATACGAGGCAGTATGCAAAATCGCACCTATCACCGACAAAATTACCGAAAACCACGTTCGTTGGTCAAGAGACGTATCGAGGACCATGTTGTACAAATTCTTCTGCACCTTCCAGGAGAAAAGAAAGGTAGAGGCTGCCCGCAATTGATCTGGCGGTCTAATATAGAAAGAGACCTCAAGCAAGCCCATTTGCCCGAACATACAACCCAAAACAGAACAACTTGACGTAGGCAACTGTGAAGACCCGACCCCAAATAATGGGACCGTTGAAGGAAGGAAAAAGAAGATAGATTTAGATAAAAATGAGAACTTTCTTTTAGAATTACGGAATTAATTTACTAACAATAACCAATCTCATAGCCACACGATGTACAGTCGCGCACATAAACTTTGTCTCCACTTTATAATAATATTGTAATCAAGCAAATAATTTTGTGCATTTTAAACGAATATTACGTTTATTGCCTTAAAATAGTATTACTGAATTATAGTGAAATAATTCAATTAAAAACATAAAGCGTTGTCCAGCTAATAAGAGCAAAATAAACAGAAATTACTGTCCGTTTTCTTATTATTTTACTACAATTTATATTTCCCCTTATAAGGTGATGATGGCTCAATGGTCAAGGCCTCGCCTCTCGAGCACGTACAGGTACAAAGGGGAAGGTGTTTTTAGGGTTCCGTACCTCGAAAGGAAAAAAACCGAACCCTTATCACTTTGTTGTCCGTCCGTCCGTCTATTTCATGTATCGATTAAGAATCATATGTAAATGAAATTAACTAACAATACACTTAGTAGTTTAATAAAGTGGCTTGACAATAATAATTTAGCTATTAATCTCCAAAAAACTAAAAGCCTCACTTTTACCAAAGAATATCTGCGGGCGATACGGATATAAACTTCAATGGTCAAACTATAGAAAAAGTAAACGTTACAAAATTTTCAGGAATCATAATTGACATTCAGTTAACTTGGAAGTCGCAAGCGGAAGATATATGTAAACGTTTAAGCACAACCGCGTTCATGTTGCATAATTTGTTAAAAAAAGCAAATTTACCGACAATATTAGTGGCTTACCATGGTCTAGTAATTTCCATCTTAAGATTTCGTATAATATTCTGTGGTCACTGTAGTGAACGAGAAAGCATTTTCAGAGCTCAAAAGCGCTGCCTAAGAGCTATATTTGGTCTTAGAGTAACAGACAGTTGAGTACCTATATTTAAGTCTCATATATTATTAACCTTCCCTTGCCTTTATATTTTTTTCTTTTCTATTCTTTTTTTTTCTATTCAATATTTGTAATAACTAATCGATATATATTTGCAACTTTAAAATAAACTATAAAACAAAGTACAGCTATGAGATCCCAATACCAGTATCTATAATGCACAGGCACTTTCAAAACTAGCACAAAAAATAAATGTTATCTTTATGGCTCCTGTAATATTTAATAAAATACCTGATCTACCTTAAAACTTACCGTCGCAAAAGTTTAAAAAACGTTTCACAGAATTACTTGTAGATAAATGTTATTATTCTGTACAGGATTTCTTAAATGAGAATTTATTGAATGTCTTTAATAACCTATACCTACTTTGTATCACATTTGCATGCTATATTAAGCAGAATGTACATGGATCCTATTTTATAACGTAACAACTTATTTTTATGTACTTTCATTCTAAGCAAATAAAGATCTATTCTATTCAGACTTGATGTTTTCTTCCCTGGGTCTCAAACTATCGCCACACAAAATTTCATCTTAATCGGTGCAGCGATTTAACCCCTTGAGTACCCGAACCGTTGATCTCCCGAGACACAATGGTTTTTTAAGTGTTTCGGTAATTACGGCATTCAACCGTTTAAAAATAAAAGGTAACAGTCAGACAGTAAGCGCATTTTTAATATAAGTATAGAAAAGAAAAAGAAAGAAAAAGTGTTTAACAGTCACAAAACAACATTAATATGCATATAAGCATACTAAACCCTTAATAATAGTATAAGTAGCATGGATAGTATAAGTATATATTAAAGTACTAGTCTATAGTATAATAATATACTTAGTACATGGAAGTAAAGACTCTTAATCAACGATTGAATTTAGTAGGCACATATAGACAAAAACAATACAGTTTTCCTCATGGAGACTGTAAATGTTATAAGGAAACCCATTATTAGGCACTTAATTAGAATAGTACCTAAAGCTAGCTTTGCAATGATTTAAATAAATTAGAAATAACAAGATATATTTGGCGTCGTGTGTTTTCCCGAATGAAGTATTGACCACTGACTCACTTGTGTGTGTCATACATAATCATAGCGTATGTCAAAGATCAAAAACGCTCATTAACTAAAATAAAAAACCAATCAAGTGCGAGTCGAACTCGTGCACCGAGGGTACCGTGCCTACCCAGTATACCGCCATAATAAAATTGGTATAATTTTTATTGGTGTATTAATCTCACGTCTATCACGTAAATCTGTTATTAATAACACGTTCCCAGATCTTAATGGTGTGCGACATTAGTTTGATGGCTCTATAGTTGCTGCATTCCCTCACATCACCTTTACCTTTATAAAATGGTACCAAGAAACTATTTCGCCACGTCTTGGGTATGACATTTCCCTGGATCAACTTGTTGAATAGCTCGTAAAGCCAGTGAATGCCCTGCTCACCTAAGTATTTCCAGACCTCGGCTGGTATTTCATCTGGGCCTGGAGAGTTGTTGTTCTTCATTTGCTGTATTGCTCTCTTACTCTCTTGTGGTTCGACAGCAGGTACTGGCCCGTGAACTGCGTTTGGCGGACAGTAATTTTGGTTTCTGGGGCGTGTTATGTTAAGGAGCTCTTTGAAGTACTCGGTCCATCTCTTTTTGATGTCATTATCTCGCGTCAAAAGTGTGCTTGTTTTGTCATATATGTATTTTACAATGGTTATGTCTTTCGTCTCGTTATTTCGCGCTTTTGCTATCTTGTGAATATTAATATCTGTGGTTGCCGACTCTAATTTTTCATAAAACTTGCCGTTCGATTTTGCCATAGCTATTGCCACATATCGTTTCGCTTGCTTCTTTTTGTCTTTGTAGGCCTCACGGTCATTTTCATGCTGCATGGATTGCCAAACTTTGAAAGCTTCTTTTTTTTTCAGATATTATGTCTTTGATGTCGGTACTCCACCGTTGAGTTTCCCTATTTGGACCTTTTCTACTTATTTTTCTACCAAGGTGCTTTTCCGCTGATGTTATGCATACCTTTTCAAATTTGTCCCACATTTCTGTTGCTGTGAGGATCTGATTTTCATCCGAACAAAGATGGTCTTCCAGGTCCTTTATAAAGTTGTCTCCGGCAGGTTCGGCTATGGCTCTCCATTTGATTTTTGGCATCAGTTTTCTTTTTAGTTTGACAGGTTTTGGCAATTTATAAACAGATACTAACAGTCTATGCTGAGTAGTGAGAGGCTCTCCGGGTATGACCTTGAAATCCTTGTACTTGCCTAAATGACTCCTTCTTGTTAGCATGTAGTCTATTTGCGTGGTGTGGCCGTCACTTTTGCGTCTGTTTTTTCTTAAAGAAGGTGTTTATTATGGCTAGGTCATAAGTGGATGCAAATTGCAGGATGGTGTCTCCATCACTATTTTGCGCACCGTATCCAAATCCACCGTGCCATCTCTTGAAATTTGTGTTATTGGCCAACATGACCATTTAGGTCTCGGCCAGGTGCATAGGACTCACTCGATGGTATATTATTAGTTAGACTGCAAAGGTCCCATTATAGATGATCTTGAACCCATTGCCGATAGGTCTCGATTTTGCGCCTTTCCACTTGGTCTCTTGTACACAACATGCATCTATGTTTCTTCTTTCTTCTCCTCAGGAGGTTGCTCAGTTCGGCACTTCTGCCCGTCATAGAGCCGACATTCTAGGTGGCTAATCGCAAAAATGCACTTGTGCGGTTTCGACCATCGCTTGAGGGGGACGCCCTAGTATTCATGCCTCGACCGTCGCTTGAGGGGGACGCCCTAGTATTCATGCCTCTACCGTCGCTTGAGGGGGACGCCCTAGTATTCATGCCTCGACCGTCGCTTGAGGGTGACGCCCTAGTATTCATGCCTCGACCATCGCTTGAGGGGGACGCCCTAGTATTCATGCCTCTACCGTCGCTTGAGGGGGACTCCCTAGTATTCATGCCTCTACCGTCGCTTGAGGGGGACGCCCTAGTATTCATGCCTCGACCGTCGCTTGAGGGGGACGCCCTAGTATTTATCGTATTCCTGTTATGCACTTACATTTGGATAAGGAGATTTGTCTTTTGTCTCATCCGCCGCCTACTCTTTTGCATTGTCCTGCCTGACAACGCAACGCCGGCAGTGACCTATGGACCTTGATACTCAGGGTTAGCTCACTACCAGGACCCTACCCTCCCCCTTTGGCCAAGCACTTATTTAATGGCGGTGCTAACTCGCCACGTCACAGCGTCGTCATTGGATATTTTTGCGCTTTTCTTGGAGATGCATAAACCATCATGCATCCCACACACCTCCTGGTAACCCTGCCGCCTCGGTCCGGGACTGCTTATTTGGTAAAACCTTATTCGCAGCTATCCTATATACTATAGGAATATTCCACTATCCGCCACCTGTGGACCCGGTAGTTAGCTGAGGCTACACTAGCACTACACTAGAGTGCGAACTAATATAATTAGCAACTAACAATATTATACATCACGCCTGTATTCTCCGAAGGTGGATGAACAGAGGTGCATCTATAGAACATCCACATTTCACCAGTTATATCTCTTATAATAAGGGGCGAACCTATTGCAATCAACCGGGCACAAAGTAAAGACACCGGGCTGCTACTGAGACATTCGAGATATAAATACCCAATAATACTTTGTCCGAAACCAGAATCTAAACTTCAGCAGCAACTAAGCGTGAAACCACTACACCAAAGAGGAAGTTACAACATATTTACTATAAATAATACTATTTATACTATTAAGAGGAAATTACTGACAGACAGGAATAACAAAAGCGACAAACGAACCAATTTTGTCACTGATTTCGCTTTGCTTCGCACTGACAGTTGCACGATAGTTCTCGTATAACATAATAAAAGTAGTGTTGATTCACATTCATTTATATTCCACTTGTTTTTTGATTATTCTTGTTAGGTCTTATATTTTTTTTTATAATTTCTGTGATATTATTTACGAAAGATGTACAGATTAATGTGCCTACTGGTCACTCTTGCTAATAGTTTGGCTGCGGACGTGACTGTTTACAAATTTAATGATTATTGTAAGTACACTCTCCACATGTATATGATATAAAAATATATAAAATAATAATAAATTCTGTCTTTAACACTGTGTTACTCTTTTTAAACGACTTTCCAAAAAGGAGGAGATTCTATGTTCGACTTTATGTTTTTTTTGTGGGTTTTCTGCGGTTTCTTTATGAATGTTCGACCGATTTTGAAAATTTTTTTTTTTTGTTAGAAAGAGTATGTTTCCTTAAATATAATATAGCCTTTATTGGAAATATCTTACTTAACTATATAACTTAAGGTACTTAATTATTTACTTATCTAATAATTTAATATTCGACACCGGTATCAAGATTGTCTTGCGCTTGCAATTTCGCAAAGGCCTCCCCTAGAGCTTGCCACATTCTCCTGTCATGGGTCATCCTCCCCCAAGTTACACCAGCGGTTTGCCGGATATCGTCTTCCAATCTTAGACTCTGCCTCCCTCTCTTTCTTTTATTTTGCCTTGGACACCATTTGGTTACGTCCTTCGCCCATTTTTCTATATTACTCCTCATCATATGTCCGGCCCACCTCCATTTAAGTTTTTTAATGCAATATCTTACGTCGTTGTTTTTCGTTTGTTTTCTTAATATTTCTAGTTTTATTCTGTCCTGTAACTTGACGTTGAGCATGCTTCTCTCCATACTGTGTTGGCAGGTTTCAAGTTTGTGCATATTTTGTTCCGTTATTTTCCATGTTTGGCATCCATATGTCATGACAGGTAAAATGCATGAGTGAAATATTTTCTTCTTTGCTTTTATTGGTACCTGGGGGTTTTTGACCACTTCTTTAAGGGACCAATATCGTTTCTATGCCAGCTGTACTTTATTGTTTATTTCTTTTGTCGTAAGGTCATGTGGTGATATTATCTGTCCAAGGTACATATATTCTTAGACATATTCAATTCTGGTGCCTTTGACTGTGATGAGGGTTTTCTTATAGTTTGTCATTATTTTGGTATTTGTAGTATTCATTGAGAGCCCTACTCTCTCGCTTTCGCACACAAGTTGCTCTAGCATTTCTTGCAGGCTTCTTGGATCTTGAGAAACCAGAATTAAATCGTCTGCAAATCTAAGATGATTTAGTTTTACACCGTTGACGTTTAGTCCATATATGCTCCACTCGAGACTTCTAAATATGTGTTCAAGCACTGCCGAGAAAAGTTTGGGAGAAAAAGGATCTCCCTGCCTTACGTCTCTATTTACGGGGAAGTACTTGCCTACTCTTTCAGTTTTTATTTTTGCCTTCATGTTCTTGTATATGTTCTGGATCAATCTTATGTACTTATTTTCAACCCCTTGCGATGCTAGCGTTTGCCATATTTGTGTGTGTTTTAACGAGTCAAACGCTTTGTTGTAATCAACAAATGCCAAATAATAGATGATACCGTATTCTTTACACTTCTGGATAACTTGTTTTATAGTGCACGGTAGAATCATTTTCTTTTTTAAAAGAGTAAGTATGGAGTTTCTTGTGCATTCTTCTCCATAACAAGCTACTTTCCGAATGCACGGTAGAATCAACTTTTATTCCATGTAAATTTAAAAAGTATGGAGTTTCTTGTGCATTCTTCTCCATAACTAGCTACTTTCCGAATGCACGGTAGAATCAACTTGTATTCCATTTAAATTTAAATTGTGACATTCAAAAGTGCCGCTTGGTGGCCCAGTTGAAATAAATATCTTTTGTCTTTTGTCTTTAGTGTGTATGTGGTAAATTTTTGAAAAATCGCTGCGAAATCCTGCTGGTTCTCGGAGTTGATTCTCGTCCAGAGTTCTTGTCAAACGGTATAACAGTACTTTAGAAAATATTTTGTAGACGTTGGACATAAGGCTGATGGGTGTATAGTTGGCTATGTTGTCTTTATTTCCTTTTTTTATGAAGTATTATATATATTTGATAATGTCCACTGTCGAGGTATGTATTCTGTGTCTAAAATTTCGTTAAATAGATCCATGATAGTGTCTAGTATTATATCTGATGTTCCTATAATAATTTCGTTGGCTATTCCATCTTCTCCTGGTGCTTTATCTTTTTTTTGTGATTTAATTGCTTTTTTCACTTCTTCTTTCAGAATGCAGGGAGTTTCTTCGTAATTATTCATCTCGATTGTTATTGGTTGATTATTTAGCTCTAGTAATTCGTTATTACTATACAGCTCACGGTAGTAATCTGTGGCTATTTCTAGTATTTCAATTCTGTTTGTCTTGGTTTTCTTATCTTTATGGTGTGTCATACTATCGATCCAGTATGTATTTTCTTTTAACTCTTTCCACGCTTTCTTAAGTCCTTCTGATTTTTCTATGTTATGCTTGATTAAATTGTTCCTTTTTTTCTTTCTATGTTTCCTGATTTGCAGATTAATTTCTTTACTTAGGGTTGCTATCTTCTTTTTGTTGCTCTTTCTGTCTGTGTATAAACCTTTTGTCTGCTTGATCAGACTTCTTGCTTCTTTGCCTATTTTATCATTAGTTTCGTTATTCATTCTTGTTTGGTTTTCTACTTTCTTTAGTTCTTTTTCAATAACGTCGTATTTCTCCTGAAAATCATTGGCTTTCTTTGTTGTTCTTAAACCATTTTCCAATGTGTCTAGAACATTCTTTGCGATTGGTAAGGGTATAGGTTTTTTACTGCTTTGGATGTATATTCTCTGTTTTTTTTGGTTCTGACATGTGTATTTGTCCCCGAAGCATTCTGTGATCTGTACTGTATAGACCGATAGCGCTAGGCTATTTTGATGTCATAAGTTAAAAAAAATCTAAAGTTGCTTATTTCTTGCCTGTGGATACAGTCGTACCTATGTAGCTTATTTTTGCGTTTTGTGTCACATCTGTTACTTGCATTTTCAGTAATTCGATGATTTGTGGTTGATTATTTTTATTCAAATCAAAACTGGCAAAATTAAATTAAAGTTTAAAATAATTATGCTATCGTATCTAGGATAGTCTGCGGAGTGTGTAAACCCAATTTGTGTCATATTCGTCCAGTGCAAACTGGCATAGGGGTCAGTGTGTAAAAATAGTGCAAAAAAAATATTACAATTTATGAAATTACTATTTCCTTTCTCAGATCACTTACATATCCCTATTAATTAAATTTGTGCCAAATTAGGCCACGCAATTTTAAGATTTTTAATTATTTTGTTTTTCCAAGCTACAAACGCTTCAAAAAAATATTACAATCATTAGAGTTAACATAATCAATATCATAAATGCATGAAAAATCGACATTGTAAATTTGTGTCATTTTCATGCACGATATGTCCCTTTATTATGAATAAAACACAAAAACAATGGTAGCGGTCGAAGCGGACGCAGGAGGCCGGGCGAAGGAGGCCAGGCGGCATATGCATGCACACACGTTCGTTCGGTACGATTTCTTCTTAGATGCGTAGCGTTCATAATATAAATAAATAACATAACTATTATATTGAGTATTGATTGACTCTTATCTCCGCTACGTAATGAACAAATTTGTAACCTATAGAGATAAAAATAATGACGTGGGAATTTTGTACAAATCATGCGTCTGCAATCTGTCTTACCTACGAATGTCAATGGTCCATGCTTAGAAGACGGTCAATGTGGTCAATTATTTTCTTGGATTGACGCTTCGATTCGCTTCCAATTTGAACCTGAAAGCGGTAGGTAGGTAGATACACCTACCTACCTACCACTCAATATCCCGTGCCACGCTTCGAGTAGGTAGTGTACAGTTAGCAAAACAAATAATACACGAAGTGAAAAAAAAACTCCAGATATGTGTGGTGATAGTGATTATGTATAGTTTTATTTCATCACGGTCCTTAAAACAAGGACTTTTTTTCGGCTTTTCCGTCATCTCTTACAATGCTCGATTCTATGAACTTTAATAATCCCCTTTTTTAACAATCACTGTATTAACGTCCAGTATGAGACCACATATCGACACCCAATATGAATAACATTGTAACTTTAGTTACACATTGGTTTAACTTTATGTAATCTGTTATCACTGGGCCATCACTGCTCTATGTTCTACGAACGGGAAAGGAACGAAACGAGCTAGGCGGAGTGAGATCATTTAATTTCATTGCACACTCCCCGAAATGCAGCTGATAAAAAACCGATAGGCTGGCTACCAGTGCCTCATCGCTGATGAGCTTCTTGGCCGGTTTTTTTATCAACTTAAGTGCATCAAGCTGGTATTTGGCAGATCCGTCCCAGAAATGAGATAAGTACTTCATACATCATCGAACTTGCGCTTGATACAACTTGAAAAACTGTTCTGGCGTGAAGAACCGTCTCACCTTTGCGAGGATCATCATCATCATCATATCAGCCGAATGACGTCTACTGCTGGACATAGGCCTCCCCCAAGCGTCGCCACATTGACCGGTCCCATGCATCTCGTAACCAGCGGATCCCCGCAACCTTCACCAGGTCATCGGTCCACCTGGTGGGAGGCCTTCCAAAGTATCGTCTTCCGGTTCGCGGTCGCCATTCCAGAACCTATCTGCCCCATCGGCCATCCGTTCTGCGAGCAATGTGCCCTGCCCACTGCAACTTAAGTTTGGCAATTCTTCGGGCTATGTCGGTAACCCTGGTTCTCTTGCGGATCTTTACATTTCTGATTCGATCACGCAAGGAAACTCCGAGCATACCCCTCTCCTCCTCTTTCTCCTTTGCGAGGATACCCAACTTTATAGCAGCCAGCTGAGCCTTTGCCTCAATGTATGGCCCAAAATTAAGGATCGTGCTAAAAGTTGCGACAAGAAGCTCCGATGGATTCCAAGATGGTCCATTATTGGTACGTTTACACCTCGGAAGGAAGGAGCCGAGTGGAATTAGCTCATTTTAACAGAGAAAAGACACGCCTGGGTTTAAGCAGCATAGAACCTGGCCAAATTGGCATCACCACATTTGGATACTGGCTTCAAGGATAAGCTCAAACGCTCCACCACAGCCTCACAAAGGACAAGAACCTCTCAGCAACAGTGCTGTCGTCTGCATGCCCAAGTTTTTAGCAGATCATTTATATGCAGCAAAAATAACGTTGCTGAGAGTACCAACCCTTGAGGGACCCCAGCATTAAGACGGTACCCTGACCAAAAAATCGGCATGAGATATGAGCGTTCCTATTGGTCTAGCGGCACTGGTGGCGCATGAATTACAGTAGTGAATACGCCCAGATTTTAGAATAAAATCTTTATAAAATCGAATTTTGGTCTTTTGAAAAAAATAATTCTACAAAAATGTTTGTTATTAAATTGTCTATCCATTAGTGTTAGTACAAAAAATAATCAATGAACACTTTACGAGGAGATGCATAATATCAATAATTATTTCTCATTTTTATGTTTTTTTGGAAGTAGATTAGTGAAATGTATACAACATTAAAAAAAAAACGAATTCTACCATTTTAGAATCAATATTATGTAGAAATTTAATGTATTGTTATTAATTGATATTTCTTTTTAAATAACGAGTAGATAGCTCCTAAAAACAGCACAAAAAACGGCTTGCGCGGCGTTTTGCTCAGGGTACCGCCTTAATATCCAATTGGTCCAACGAGCACCCATCTATAACCACTCGAATACTACAATTCAATCACACATACCATCACCAGGCAGACCTAATGAAAGAAGCTTACTAATAAGGATTCCGTGCCAGACCCTATCGAAAGCTTTCGAGTTTTTGAGGGAGACGGCAAGCGCCTTCCCGTGCCTTTCGATTGCCTCACTCCAGATGTGAATGGCATACAACGAGTTCGGCGGCAGCCGTATTGGCAATCACTTAGGATGTCATTAGCTTCTAGGTATGCCAAGAGCTTAATATTAAGCACACGTAGAGGTCTGTAATTGGCCGGATCAGCTCAACTGTCCTTCTTGGAGTTGTACGTTAGCTTACCTACAAGCATTCGACACTTTTCCAGTTTCATACGAAAGGCGAAATAGAAGTGTCAAGATCGTAGACAGTTCGGGCGCATAAGTTTTAAGAACAAGTGCTAGTATACCGTCGGGGTCAGCTTTGTTCAAGTCGAGGTTGCCCAGCACTCTACGAACGTCATTTTGATGGATGCGAATGTCCGACATATATGTCTCACCAGGAGAAATAAGGGGCCACGCATCACCAAAATGCAGACGCAAAGATTCCGCAAAAAAAGGCAAATAAGTTTGCCTTCTCCTCAGCGAAGTCGGGTTTCAGCAGTGGTGGTAGTGAGGGATGGCAGAAGTTCAACTCAACCGACTTACCCAGGGACCGAAACTCTTTATTACCTACTGGGTAAGACGCAAGTTATGTCCCTATTCGACTGTAGTTATGTGGCATGTTAGTAATGTGGTCGGACCGAGACCTTTGCAACACCTTTTTGCAGGACTTGGCAGCGCTGTTGAAGGCCTTATTTTCCGACATAAGTTAGCCGTTACCCAAGGTGAACTTGTCGACACAGAGTAGCGACACAGATAATATAATCTAGTATTATATACATACAGATGCCTCATCCCATACTAGGAAACCATGCCGACGAAACTAGCGTTTTTCACCTGATTATACCAATAATTTTTTTGTAAATCGATCGCGTTCGGTGCCTTTCCACGGCGATAGATAGATCACCATCTTTATCCGTATAACGGAACCGAACGCGATTGGTGTACATAAAATAATCAGTATAATCAGTAAAGTACGTCGGCTCGGTTTCTTTGTATGGGATTAGACACCACTGGTATCGGTCTGGATTCTGGACAATTTGCATTGTAACGGTATTTACAATGATTTTCATATTAAACTTAAAATCTGTACATCAAAAATCATATCAAATCAAAAATCATACTTGCAGTAGTTTTATTAAAACTGAGAAAGCAATTAAAATTATTAACATGAAACCTGAAATTGTACAGAACAACTTATGCCTGCAGCTGTTAAACAAAAAAACCTTGCAAAAAAAAAACTGTGTTGAAAACCATGCCATATTGAGTTACTTTGTATTGGGTTATATATTGGGTGTCGATATAACACATTTATTATATTTAGATTATATTCCATTTTAGTCTTTCACGGCTTCATAACTAACTGTTAAGGCCCACTTGCGCAAAATACTTAACTCAAATTTAGTTGCTAGCACTAGGTTAAATGGACAGTTTGTTATACATTAATGTCAATTTAACCTCGTGTTAGCAACTAATTCTTAGTTAAGTTTTTAGTGCAAGTGTGTATTAATCAATCAAATACATCATAAATAACGTACGCACTTGTTTGTTGCAACTCGCAAAGACCTAATGTAAATAAATATACGCGCCGCGAGTCTGGCTGGCCGGCACCCGCCGCGCGCATTCCCGCGCTTTTCGCCGCGCTCGCCCTTCGTGCGAAGAAGTCTAGTTTTTTTTTTTATAATAAGATTTCGTGGATAAAAACGACACAAATTATGCACAGGGTTTTGTTACACCATAATAATCAAAAACACGTAAACTCTAATAACTTGCATTTTCTTTTGTGGATTTTACAGGGTGTTGTAATAATAGTACATTACAGCAGAATCCAGTAAGTAAGCCTTCCTGGCCGAGTATGAGTTAACCGGACCGAACCGCAGGTGAGGTCCGGTTATATACGAGGCCAGGATGGCTTTCTTACTGGTTGAGGTTTGTATAATGCTTTTCTCAAAAATGAAAGAAAGTTTAACAACAAATTCGTTTAATTAATATTGAAGGTTACATTCATATTAGGGCAATTACTGATAGATATTGTGATCGATTTACCGGGGGCATTTATATTTGTTTGTTGTACATCTTGATTAACGGACTCTTTAATCCAACATGATTTATAAACTGAAATGACTAAATACAAACATAAAATCCCACACTATACTTCTACAACATTACTAAGTACAAAACGCAACGTGCATACTTTTTCTGCGTCGCGTTATGTGTCACAGACCCATAAAAAAAAATAAAAAAAAAGTGTCACAGACAATAAAATGGATGTTTAAGGCTCCAAAATATATTATGTATCTCATAAAATGTCATACCAAAAAGAGATAGATATATATTTGGAGCCTCCCTCTAACCATGTTATAATGGCTAAACTCTAATCTGTGTCTGGTACTATGTTTTTTTTTTCTAAGCAGATCTAAAGAGGATGACCTAAACCGTGCGAAGCCATAAAAAAAAAAAGGGATGAAGGATGACCAAGTGTCCAGTAAGTAAATTACATACTTACTTACTGGACAGTAGGAGATTCCAAATTTAAAATCTCGCTTCTTACCGGACAGTTGTGAATAGTCTCCGGTAGAGTTCACTTTCTGGATACTTTTTAGAGATGTTATGTCAACATTACATACCATTTTTGAGAAAAAAAATAAAATATCTATCAAAGTCGTGGATGAATTCGACACAAAATATTTTAACCAACAGATATCAGTACTCTAAAACGCGTAACACCTATTTAACCTATTGTAATATTCTTTTGAGCTAGTTGGCCGACATGTTAGGTATTGGTTAAGTATTAGGATTATCGTGGATAGATGTGACACAAAATGCCTATGTACATCAGTTACTACTTCGTTATTATCGTGAAAGTAAAATTTTCATCTCTAATTTTCTTTTCGTCCAATACTGGTCGAAAAGACAAATACCTAAATTTCTACATATGCAAATACCTAAGATGACACAAACTAAGGTATTAGGTTGGGCAAATGGTCTGGAAACTATATGCGAAACACAAACAACTTTAATATTTTTGAAACCTCAAAACCTAGCGCTATCGGTCTATGTAGTTGAGTTGATTAACTATAATAATATTCAAGAATATTTTTGGTTTATTTGTGAGAATGTAGTCTATTTCATTTCGTGTCTTTCCATCAGGTGAAATCCAAGCCCATTTTCTATTATGTTTTCTATTGAAGTAGCTGTTCATTATGTGAAGACTGATTAATTTTGCAATGGAATATAGATATTCCATTGCAAAATTAATCAGTCTTTGACCGTTATCAATTCTTTTCCCAGTTGCGTGGGGTCCAAGTATAATGTCCTCATTTTTGTTCGTCTTTCCATCTCTTTCCATCCATTATAATTTAATGATGACTATTCCATGCAAATTTCACGTGACATAGTTTAGTTTGTTGTAGAATTCTTCTTTTGTATCTTTGTGGGTAACTTCCGTTGGAGCATATATTTGGACGACTGCAGTAAGTTGTTTATAGCCAGGGAGTTTTACTGTCAAGATGGCTATTCTATTTGATATTCCTCGGAATTCTATGATATCGTTTTTCAGATATGTTTTAACCATAAACCCGACACCATACATCCCAGGCTTTTCATTGATGTGATAGAATATATATTTGTTTGTCATCAATTTGTAAACTGCGTCCTGAAATACAGGCTCGGCCTAGCTCAGGCGCAGTTGCTCATCTTTCATTCTTGTGCATGTTCTTAATAGCTTTAAAAATAATTATATTGTTCAAATTGTACAATTTTATGGAGAAATAAAATAATAATAATATTTAATTGTACCTCCTTGCGGAAACCTTAAAAAAAAACTGCTGACTTGTATCGCCAAACCCACCGGGTGCCTTTTGGGCTAGGATCGGGCAGATAATAGACCGATACAGACTTCACCAGACAATGGTCAGAGCTACCTAGAGGTGAAGATACCGACACCGAGTAGCGGTCTTGATCAGTTGGGAGATCCTGGACCAGCTGGGTGAGATTTAAGGCAAGCGCAAGCTTTCGCGTCTCTCGCCCAGCATGATCAGTGCTCTGGTATGGGAAGAGCCACTCCTGCTGGTGGGCATTAAAGTCCCCCAGTAACACTAATTGGGCGAAAGGGTACCGCTGCTGTGCCGCATCAGCCGCCTAACAGTGGTACTCCGTGAGCCTGGTTGGCTCCTGATCCCTGCTGTGCGAAAGGTAGACACAGGCGTAGATAATACTGCCCAGACCCGTGTCCACCAGAGTCCACAGCACTGAAAACCTGGAGTCTTCAAGGTTTCGGAGACGCCAATAGCAGATTTCGTCGCGGGCGTTCATGCATACACCCGCACGTGGTTTTATGGTGTGCTCCAGGGTAAAACCTGGGTATGTATGGTACGACACGTCTGACGGACATCCTATCTGTGTCTTTGAAAGGAAAAAGAGAGCTGGCTTATCAGTCTCCAGGCGGTGATGGACTGCATTGAGGTTGGAATGCAGACAGCATATTACTGAGGTGCACTTTGTGTGGGAGGGCGTGCTGCCGCTGTTCAGCTTTATATTGTTTTACTCCTTTGCATTGTTACGAGTGATAGGGGGGAGAGGAGAAGGAAGTGAGATGAGGTTACACGCTGATAACCTACGGACACGCACTGAAAAAAACTTTATCATTGGGAGACTAGTCTGAAGACTGCGGGGACGCCCAAGTCCCCGGGGAATGACCATCGGGCTCTCCCATCTGGTTGCCAAGCAGCACAATGGTGCATTCCGGGATTTTTCGTCAGTTGGTGGGGCAGCCTTTAGTGTGTGGCTAGCACACTACTTGGGCCCCCTACTACCTGCGGACCTGCGGTCGGCCAGCGGCTCACCGTGCCTCAGATCCCGCTACCCTCCGCGACCAGTCTTTCGATTCGTCCATAACAGCGCGAGTAAAGGGCGGGTTCCCAGCAGTGGAACAGCTATTTCGACCCAACTCCTCTAGTGGCTACACCGAGCATTATACTGGAACACGGCTGGGCCGCTTGGCGGTACGTCTTTGCCCGGTGGGTGGTCGCAACCTTCGGCCGAAGCCTACCACCAGTTAGTGTCACCTGGTTAGCAACACCCGGGGACTGTGTTATAGGAAATCATATGGGGTACTCTGCTACGGACGTGGGTGACTCAGGTGCCAAAATCTGAATTGGTGGAAACTTTGCAGGCATGTTTTTTATTACAAATGATTGATATCTGCAAATTTATTTAGATTACGTAATGGGATGAGGCTTTGTAATTGTAATAATAGTAATAGTAATCTTTATTCACAGAAATTTGTAAATTTTTCACAAATAATGCTTAAACTAAGGTTAAAATACACAAAAGTATTAGCATTTGAGGCCGAACTAGGCATAGCCTGTATTTCAGCCTTCAACGCCGATTCCCTTGAATTGCAATTAATTATAGGTATTTCGAGTATGATGATCCCAAGCTTGAAAGTACTTATCGAATACAAAGATAATAAAATAGTACATAGTAATACAAAATCAATAAATTACGTAATGCAAACTAATGATGTTATCCAATACAAAATAGATATAGAGGTAGAACTAAAAAATAACAGAAAAAACAAAGAAAAATAATAATGGTAGGTGTGTAAGTAGTCCTCTCTTAGTGTGTGATGGAAGTGAGATGAGTGAGTGTGAGAGGGTGTGTGAGATTGCGGACTGTTTGTTGATCTTATGACTATCTACGTTATTAATTTACAAAATTATAGCATAGTTTATAATATGGTCTCATTTATTGTTGTCTATCTAGGAGTTGAGTTGAGTGAGGGTATTCACACACTTTGATTTTACAAGATTTTCTTGTCATCGGGTAGAAATTAAGAATTTTATTTAGCTTGTTATAGATGTAGGGGCCAATGAATAAAGGAAATTTAGTGGCGAAACGGGTTTTAAAAGCAATCGGTTGAGGACAAACCAAGTGTTTTGTACGTCTATTTAAAATGAGTGGGTTGTAGGAGAGATTTTTATGTTGCATTGTTATAACATGAAGAATAAAAAGCTGTCTTACGGTTAGGACGCCACAAAATTCGTAGAGTAGTGCGGTGGGAAACAATATTGGTTTGAAGGTGCTTACCTTCAGAATGGCACGCTGAGCAACTTCAACAGGTTTCAAAATAGTTTTAGGGGATCCACCCCATGAAGATATGCAGTAAGTGATGAGGGACTGACAGAGAGCAAAGTATATTCGCTTCAGTACAGAGGGTTCAGCAGCGTGTCTGAGGGTCTTAAAGACGTATATCAATTTCCTGATCTGTGTTTAGTTTATTTCCTTTGGTTTTAGATTTGTTAAAACTTTTGACCCTACGCAATACACTGTCTTTTGTTAAGGCGGTAGTAAACTCAACAATAACCGGATTATTTTATTATTGAGCCATCTTTTGCGGGTATTCTATAAATGTCCCTAATTGTGGAACAGTCGATTTTGAGGTCCAGTGTTTTCCCAATTTCAATGAAATCGTTGCATAGATTGACTTTCGTTTCGCCGTGGGTTTTTGGTAAGTTTCGGATTTCGATACCGGTTCCCCGCGCCTTACGCTCCTGTGTTTCTAGTCTTTCTTCTAGTAGTTTAATATATTTCTTATCTTCTATGCCCTTATGCATATATATATATTGGCACCTATTATATTAAATATAATAGGTGCCAATATATTTCCATGTATGAGTAGATTTACAAGTGGAAAGCGTGTTCATACGTTGATACCCAATAATTCCTACTGAACTATCAGTTCAATTCAAAGGACTCCAGTTTTCAATCAAACAAAGTTTTGCTATTACTATTAACAAAGCTCAAGGGTAGCAGGGGCGCATTTGGAAAAGCCATGCTTTACCTACGGCCAGCTACATGTAGCTGTTGATGTTCACGTATTTCCAGGGCCCAGAATGTGTTTGTATTAGCACCAAATGAAAGGACATACAACATAGTATAGACCACGGAACAATAAAGATGCAATCGTCTGTAATGAAAATTTAATGTGACAAGATAAAATTTATTGTAAAGTTAATGTGACAAGTTGTCAAAGAATTGTCAATCGTAAGGTTGGGGAAAAAGTCTTTTCGCTTTATAGTATGTTTGAACTTGTAATAAAATCTCTTTGGCTATACTATTTGGATCTGGCTGGTTTTGGTATCATTGAAAGTTTAAATTTTAAAGAACATAATTCAGAATTCAAATTAGGAAAATGTGTGATTTTTATTTGTTTTTCGTACCGTCAAGATGAGTGAATCTAATGAAGAAATTCGATACATTTTAAAATTTTACTACAAAAAAGGTAAAAATGCAACGCAAGCCGCGAAAACAAATTTGTGATATTTATGGACCTAGTGCAGTGAGAGTAGCACAAATTTGGTTTAAGCCTTTTCAATCCGGAAATTTTGATGTCAAAGATGCACGTCGCTTGGTCGCCCTATTACGGTTAAAATTTATTTATTTTATTAGGTTTACCAACAATTGTTTACACTTAATTATAACAAAAAATACATGCTTAAAGTAATCTTAAAGTGCAACAATTACTTAGAGGCAAACACCACATTCACAATTTTAAAGAATCTAATAAGCTAACTTACATAGTTATAAGCGCTAATTATTAATACAAGTAAATGAGTAGGTACATAACATCAATAACATTAATAAAATTGGTAAAAATTGGTAAAAACTGGTAAAAATTTATAAAAATTCGAAAAATTGGTTACAAAAAAATTAAAATTGGTAAAAAATATTCAATTAATAAAGATATTAAAACAAAAATTTTAAAAGAAAAAAAAATTGTTAAGAAGTGGTAAGAATTATACAGTTGATTAAATTAATAAAACTGATCAAGTTAATAACATTATAAATAAAATTAAAAACGAAAATTAAATTTTATATAAAATTGACACAACATTAAACTTGTGAAGATCGATAGAAGAAAACACATGCATTTGACAAATGTGGCAAAAATTACAATCACAAGTTTAAGGGCTACTCGACAAACTCATGAGGATGGATTTTAGTATAGCCAAAGAGTCAAAGTGTAGATCGACAACATCACTATAGCCATTTACTTCCTTACACATTCTTGCATAGGGCGAATTTGCTCCCAAAACGGTTCTCCTCGACGGCGGACAAAGAGGTGTGATGGCCCCACGCGGGATCCTAGCAGGAGCCCAAAAATTGAAAAGTGTAAGCAGACTAGGACTGTCTATTTTGTTCTTAATGATTTTATAGGCAAATATCGCGTCAATCAGTTGCCTACGCCTTTCCAGTGACCTCATGTTAAAATGCTGTAACCTTTTGTTATAAGAACGTATTTTTTTGGCGATACCGTTAGAAAATGCAAGATGCCAAGCGAACCGTTTCTGGACACGTTCGAGACGCAGCGAATGTGAGGCGTAGTGAGGACGCCAAACCACACTGTTATATTCCAGAATGCTACGAATAAGACTATTATAAAGCATTATTTTTGTCCTATTATGACGAAAAGACTTACAATTCCTTAGGACGAACCCTAACATTTTTGATCCTCGTTTAATGATATTGTCTAAGTGTGGCGTAAAAGTTAACTTCTTATCAAAAAGAACACCAAGGTCTTTTATGATTTCTACTTCTTTAATATTGTCACCAGAAATATAATAATTACTGCGCAATGGGTTATTTAATCTTGAAAATTTCACGTGGTAGCATTTTTTTGAATTCAGTTCCATACCGTTGCTATTACACCATTGAACGAGACGATTGAGATCACCTTGTAAATGTGAAGGATCTTCCTCATTCCTGATTATCCTCAAAAACTTTAAATCGTCAGCGAACATAAAAAAATCTGAATGTAGAAAACACTGGGGAATATCATTTATGAAGCAAATAAACAAAATTGGCCCCAAGTGCGAACCCTGAGGAACACCGGAAGAAACACACTGGAGGGTCGATTCATAGCCGTTAACAACGACAAAGAAAAATCTATCATTTACAGCGCGACATAAAAGTGTAGAAAATAAATGAGGGCGCCACAATCGCTCAGATAGCAACCCAGTTAGTACGACCCAGCTGATCTTGATACTTGAATAGTATTATTTATTTATTGGGTTTAAATAATGAGTAAATAAGAAAAAATAGTAATAAATTAAATAAGTATGTTTATTAAATATTTGATATAAGTAGTAATAAAACAACAACTTCACAAAAAATAAGTATTTTTAATAATCAATTGCATTCAATATAAAGTCGTCCAATACCTTTGGGGGACGACCCTTCCTGTGTTTATCTGGTGTTGAGAATTTCCCACCGTTTTCAATGCTGTGTTGCACGATTCTGCGCACTGTGCTTACAGAAACACCTAAAACGAGCAAAGAAAAGAATCACTGTCAGACCGACGAACGAAGTTCCGCGGTAAATAAACGTGAATATATTTTAAAATTGTTTCTTTCCATTTAGTCGCTTGCATCAACAAATATGGTATAGAAACAAAAAATATTTCGTATCCGCAATAAACTACATTAATTTTTGTTGCCTTACTATCAACGTTGTTAAGTCGCGCTATAACTACAACGCTATTTGTTTATCTTAGCATAACCTCAAAAATGGTAAACAAATAAATTGTAAATGATATTTGGTTCGAAAATTTTGCTGCCTGAATGTATTAATCGTTTGTAGTTAACGTTTAGTGCAACTTTCAATAGTTACTTACCACTAAAATCTGCTGTACGATGGTAAACATCTTTTAAGTTGGATAGAAACTTCCCAGCTTGGAATTCGGCTATACACCGCATATAAACTTTGTAAACTATATCACGGGCACCTCCACGAATTACCTTATTCATGTTTTTCCACTGTTTTTCTATCTACACACAGAAATATCACACAAAAACCAAAATTCTTACGAAAATCGAAACCGATCGAGATGAATTGACAGCTCAAGTACTCATTTTAGATGTTGCCAGAAAATGAAAACTTTTAGTTCCCAAATATTTAACTTCTACTCTTTTATGTTGCACTGTAAATACGAGCCCAGCCACTCTAACAAAGATCCGGATATGCCATAGGACCGCAACTTGGCTATTAAGATTTTGTGGGATACTTTGTCAAAAGCCTTGCTGAAATCCGTATATATAACATCAGCTTGATGGCCTGCATCAACAGCTTTTATAAGAAGTTCAGTAAAGTGGACCAAATTAGTGCTAGTTGAACGGGTTTTAACAAATCCATGCTGGTGATCGCTTAAATACATATTTAAGTGATCCTGTATTTATGGACAGATCAATGACTCAAAAACTTTGGAGAATGAAGATAAAATTGAAATAGGCCTGTAATTAGCAACGACGTCAGTGTCTTCCGATTTGTGAATAGGAACCACTTTAGCAATTTTCCATTTTGAAGGAAATAAACCTGTTGTTAATGATTTGTTATAAATCAACATTAAAGGGTAAACAAGCTCAGATGAACACACTGTGATGAAAACGGGAGGTATTCCATCCGGCCCTGCCCCTTTATTTGGATCTAGGCTTTTTAATTTCTCGTAAAGATGTTCAGGAGAAATAACTGGTGCAGTTAGGCTCAAACTATTGTCCTCTATAGATAGCAAGAATTCAGACTCATGGCCAACACTACCACTATCGTCGGGGCTATAAACGGATGAAAAATAATCGGCAAATAACTCGCATACTTTTGTCCCGTCCGAAGTAGCGGTCGTTCCGTCTGTCATTGTCAATGGGTACGCACTTGAACCTCCTCGCTTTGCCTTCAGATAAGACCAAAATAACTTTGGGTTTGATGCTAATTTGTCCTCCATATATTTAGTATAGCTATTGTAACAGGTAGTAGCAAGATTTCCACACCGTTTAGTAATTAGTTTTAACTCTATTGCATCTAATGGGTTTCTATATTTCTTGAATCGTTTTCTAATTTTATTCTTTTCATTTAGCATTTTAATTAATTTACGACTAAACCATGGCGGAAATTTACGGTTTTTATGTTTATGTGACGGTAAGAATTGTTGTATCGCGGTATCCAGCGTGTCGTAGAATACCTTCACCATTCCATTCACATCACGTTGATCATTGAATAACGAGTTCCAGTCTAACTCTTTTAGGAAATCACGAATTGGTTGATAATCCGCCCCATGAAAATTGGGAGTCACTTTTTCAGTGTTGTAAGGGAGCCTGGCTTCCCCATAAAATGAAATAACAATATCCAAAGGAGGATGCTGTTGATCCACATTACTAATAGGAGATAAATTTTCACTTACACAACATAACGGCATTGTAGAGAGCACAAGATCCAGTATGCGACCAGCAGTATTCGTTATTAAGTTACATATTTTCAACATATTAACACAAGTAAAATCTATCAAAAGTTCGCTGATAGCACACTGTGCAACCCTACTCGTGGTGGGATACACATCTTTCCAACTGATGCCGCTCACGTTAAAATCACCCACAATGCAAACGTCACAGTCAGAAATCTGTTCAAAAATCGCATCACAAGAGTTCACAAAGTTTTCCAAAGTAGTGCGACGTACTGGCGGAGCTAGGTAAACTGCGCAGAGAGCTATCCGTTTGACAGTTCGTGTCCATGGCAGTTCTATGGTAACCCAGAGATCCTCGTTATTAGTTTCCCACTCCTTTACACGTTTTGATTCGATACTTTTCTTAATAGCAATCAGAACTCCTCCACCATCCTTTTTTACACCCGCTGAATGGGTACTTTCTCTGTCCCTTCTATAGACAACGTATCTGTCATCGAACAGCTCTCCACTCAGAACAGAACTGTTTAGCCAAGTCTCTGACAATATTACTACATCAAAGTCATTACAACATATATTCCCATAGAAAACATGGGTCTTTGTCCATAAGCCTCGACTATTTTGGTAATATAATTTTAAGCAGTTGAATTTGATTTTAGTGTCGTATAGCATGCATAATGTATTTAAGCAATAATGTAAGCAAAAAAAAAAACAAGATACTGTGTTAAATATACAAGCTAAATTATCTTATTTAGAGAATCCAAATTTTTAATAAGAATATGTCCCTCGCCATCATCCTTTCTTACAAAGATCTTGCCGTTTTTCACCCAGACATACCTATATCTCTTTTCTTGGGCCTTGAGCCTTGCGGCAGCATGAAGAGATTTATTGGATGCGGATAAGTGCTCCACAATATAAACTGGGGTTTTGTTACCAGCAAGTCCAAAATCGGCACTATTGAGCTTGTCGTTTTTATTATTTTTGTTATATTCTATGACGGCGGCCAGAAGCTGATCCCTAATTCTCGGCGAGGCGAGCTGAATCACAACAGAACGAGGACGAGAACTATTGGTTTGCAGCTTAGCAGTACGAGTGCAGTGCAGAATATCGCTGTCTCTCAATTCACACTTGACTATAGATGCCAGTTGCTTAACTACGGTGTATAAGTTCTCCTGTTTATTTTCCGGAAAACATTGCATCTCCAGGTTGTTGGCCCGCGCTTGCTGCTCCAAGTAATTGAGACGGTGACTAAATTCTGAACAAGAGGCTTTCAATTGTGTATTTTCGTCCTTTAATTCTTTCACAGTATTCTTCAAGGCAGCGTGATCAGATTGAAAGTCTTCAAATTGTTTAGTATGGAAATTTAGTGAAACTTTCAGCTCACTCACCTCTTTTCCTATTGGCTCCAACTCCTTTTTGACGAAACTAACAATCAAGTTTTTCAAAAATGGATGCCATTTTTGAAAAAGTGGAGCAATATCTGCATATCAGTAGTTACGACGTAGCTGAAGAACTGGGAATTGACCACAAAACAGTTTTGGCGAATTTGAAAAAAACTGGGTTCACAAAAAAGCTCGATATTTGGGTACCTCACGAGCTCACTGAAAGAAACCTAATGAACCGAGTACTCATTTGTGATTCTTTATTACGACGTAATGAAACCGAACCATTTTTGAAGAACTGATAACTGGTGATGAAAAGTGTATCACGTACGACAAGAACGTGCGAAAAAGGTCGTGGTCAAAGGCCAGTCAGGCTTCACAGACTGTGGCGAAACCCGGGTTAACTCGCAACAAGGTGATGCTGTGTGCGTGGTGGGATTGGAGGGGCATTATTCATTATGAGTTGTTACCACCAGGCAGGACCATCGATTCTGAACTCTACTGCTAACAACTGATGAGATTAAAGCAAGAAGTTGAGAGAAAGCGGCCGGAATTAATCAACAGAAGGGGTGTGGTGTTTCATCATGATAACGCTAGACCTCATACATCTTTAGCCACTCAGCAAAAATTAAGAGAGTTTGGCTGGAAAGTGTTAATGCATCCACCCTATTATAGTCCTGACCTTACACCTTCAGATTTCAACCTGTTTCGGTCTCTTCAGAATTCTTTAGGCAGTGTCAGGTTAACATCACGAGAGGACTGCCAAAACCACTTGTCGCGGTATTTTGATCAGAAGTCCCAAAATTTCTATAGCAATGGGATCATGGCCCTACCTACAAGATGGCAAGAAGTTATCGAACAAAATGGTACCTTCATACTTTAGTTAAATGTGAATAAACTATATTAAAAAATGTTTTGAATTTTCTTAAAAAATGCGAAGAAACTTTTTCCCCAACCTATTATATAGCAGCGTCCTAAAATGTTGAACCCATGATTAACAGCATAATTAAGGACTGTCAATTAACTGTAGAAAAAAAATATGATAGTACAATTCGCAGCAAAGCAGAACCTATGACTCTGTAGTTTACTTGTTTCCTTTTGTAACTATTTAACATTTACTTGTATTGACCAAAGTTTTCAATTAAATAAGTTAATCGTTTTTATGTTAATGCTTCCTGTACCTACACAGGCTGAGTTTTCCAAGTGGTTGTAGATGGCCAAATCATCACTATGAAGAATAGCGAAAAACAATCAAAGCAGTCAAGGGGCTAATTTTGATTTAAAACTAAAACTGCATCATTGAATATTTCTCACCCTGTATGTCGACAACCACAATTGATTGACAAAATCTATATTAACGCGGGCGAAGCTGCGGGTAAAAGCTAGGCCGAGTTTCTCACCTTTAAATTATCGCAGAATTGATGTGAAAAATTGTCAAGCACGCGTTATCTGCTGTGATTGGTTAAAAGAATTGTCAACAGCCAATCTAAGTGTGTCTAGTGTACTAATAAATCGAAATGTAATATCGCTTCGTCATCATCAGCCTTTTAATGTTACCACTGCTGGGACACAGGTCTCCTCTCTGTGACAAAGGGTTTGGGCCGTAATCTACCACGCGGGCCCACTGCGGCTTGGTGGATGTCACATATATTTTTGGTTCTATTTTTTTATTTAATTTGTTAGGGACGAAAAACAGTAACATGCCAAGCTTAACAAGATAATCTTAAATTAGTACAATACTTAGAAATACATTTATACATTTTTTTCCATGTTTATGTGTACACATGTAACCTACAACATTGTCCACGAATTCACAAGAACATTCTAAGACATGCTTATATATTAATATCGCTTGTTAATACATATTCAATGAGTCTGGTCGAGGAGTTGCTACGGTCACCTTCCGGCTCCATCATGACACCAGATCCATACTACCTTAAAATATTATTTTAATGTTTCCAAAATTACATAATTACGCCAATTTATAACTTAATCGGATGCCAGGAAGTGCTTGAGTCGGTGTCTTTGGTACCTAATGTTTTCCGTTTTCGGCATACAAAACTAACCCCTCCTCTTTCTACCCCTTCGATTTGTATGCACAAAGTAGTAGCCTATATCCTTTTCAGGGTCTCAAAGTATCTCCACTCCAGATCTAAAGAGTGTAAATTTTTAGATAGTGGAACCACTACCACATTCGGCATTTGTAACAAAATTAATTACCTTATAGACTATAATGACTACAGCGAGAACTATCTAAACCCAAGAGAACTTATTAAGAGGATAGCGAGTAACAAATCAAGCCTTAAATTAAAAGCCCATAAAAGTGAACCCAAGAAAGGAACAATTCCCTTCTATTTTCAACGCAAAAATTCAATACCACAAACACTAAACTTTATACATCCCGTAGAAAAATCTCAAAGAGGAACTATTCCATACTATTTTCCGAAGATAAAACGTAATAGCACGTTTTTTCGTGCCCAAAATATCACCTCCAGTAACCAATAACCTTAAAGTACTCCACCAAAATATTGCCAGTATCACATCAAAAAAAGAAATTCTAGAATTAACTTTACAAGAACTACAAGAAGAACATAACGACCCAGACATAATATGCCTTTCCGAAACCTTTATCAAAAGAGACTGCGAAAGCTACATTAAAATTCACGGTTATGAGATGGCTTCTAACTTCTGTAGAGAAAAACAAAGAGGTGGTACCTGTATTTTTGCTAAAACAAACCTATTATTCAAAGACTTGCCATTTATAAAAAGCTACGCCACGCAAAACACTTTTGAGGTTTGCGGAATTGAACTTACACATGAAAAAATAATTATAATTTGTGTCTACAGAACACCTCAATCAGACCCGAACCAATTTTTAATCAAATTAAATAGCCTAATGCATAATTTACTTCAACAATATAAATCTAGAGTGAAAGTAGTTTTAGCGGGTGATTTGAATATTAACACCCTTAAAAAAGGCAATATCACTGCTCAATTGCAGGAACTAGCATATAATTACAATCTAAAATTTCACATTGATGTACCAACACGTAAGTCATCATGTATAGATCACATTCTGAGTAACATTCACGACGCTACTGCTGCGGTTTTGCCACTTCACTTGTCTGACCACGATACAGCACAAATGTTAACTATTCCTTTAAAACATAAAGCCCAAAATCAAACAATATATTATACATACAAAAGAGATTATAGTTTAAATAATATCCACAAGTTTAAGGAATGCTTAAGTAATCTTTCTTGGTCTGAAATACACACGGCTAACAACGCAAACTCAGCATTCAATCATTTTCATGAAACGTTTTGCCTACTTTACAATCTTTGTTTCCCTAAATTAAAAGTAAAAGTAAATTTAAATAACAAAAAGAAACAAAGTTGGATAAGCAAGGGCTTAAAAAAAAGTTGTAAAACAAAACGGTCACTGCGCCATCAATTTTATAAAAACAAAACTACGATTAATAAGACTAAATACGTTAGATATGCTAATCTCCTTAAAAAATGCATCTTTAATTCCAAGAAAAACGCAAATATCAAATACATAGCTAAAAACGATAATAAATGCAAAGCTACGTGGAATGTTATAAAAGAAGAGCTAAATAATGCAAACTCCAGACATAATATAGACAGTATAAAATATAACAACACACTTATTACCAATCCAGTAGAAATAGCGTCTGCCTTTAATGATCATTATATCGATTCAACAAACAAATCAATGCCGCCGAACGTCACAGGTAACTCTAGCAATAATGTAACTGTTGGCTCTATGTTCCTCAAACCGATGTCAATAACTGAAGTTAAGCAGGAAATACTGCTTTTAAATAATACAAATTCTGAAGGGCACGACGAAATAAGCACAAAAATCATTAAAATCAGTGTCGACGAAATTGTTGAAGTACTAACACACTTGATCAATTTGTCATTCTATGAAGAGCTTTAAAGCTTTCCGTTGTTAGACCACTTTACAAAAAAGGAGACAGACATGACTTGAACAATTACCGCCCTATCACCCTAATACCCATCTTATCTAAAATATACGAAAAATGTATGTACACAAGAATTGAGAATTACTGTACAAAGTTTAATATTATAAAAAAGGAACAGCATGGCTTTCAAAAGGGGAAGTCTACAACATTAGCAATCTATGCTCTCATAAATGTTATATTAACTAACATCAATGACAACAATCTAACCACAGGATTATTCTTTGATTTGTCGAAAGCCTTCGACCTAGTTTCACACGATCTACTACTGCAAAAATTAGAAGCAATCGGGATTAGAGGGCCAACCTTACAGTGGATAAAATCATACCTTGATAACAGGCAACAATGCGTTACCTTAACAAATATTAACGAAGATAAAGAAGTAACGCTACACTCATCGAAATATAGATGTAATAGGTTTGGTGTTCCACAGGGAAGCATACTGGGGCCGATCTTATTCTTGATATATATAAATGACATCATTAAAATAACGAAACATAAGTGCATATTGTTTGCTGATGACATCTCTATTATTGTGACATCCAATAAAAAAAAAAATACAATTCACGAACACGAAACTGACATTAACAATACAATTGACATTTTAATTAACTGGCTTTATGTACATAACTTGAAAATAAACCTTGACAAATCTGTTTATATACAATTTAATAAATCGAATAATTATAAATTTAACTTCAAATTAAATATACCCAAAATTAAATCAGTAACACATACCAAGTTCCTAGGAGTTACTATTGATGAAAACCTACATTGGAAAGTGCATGTAGACAATGTTTCAAGCAAAATTAATAAATTTGTGTATGCTCTTAAACAAGTTAAAAAAAGCACTAATCTGAAAACAGCTATATTAGCTTACCAAGCGTATGTGGAATCCATATTACGTTATGGACTTATAATATGGGGTAATAGTACCGACCAGAATAGAACATTTGTTGCTCAAAAAAAATGCATTAGGGCTCTTTATGGACTTCATCCAGAGGAATCATGTCAGCCAGTATTTAAGAAACTTGGCTTGTTACCGCTACCTTGCCTGTATATTAATGAAATATCCATGTTTGTTTGGAAATATAAGGAGTTATTTAAATTGGCAAACGATATTAATCCTCGAAGCCGACGAGATCCTCACAGACTCGTACTTAACAGTACTCCCAGGCTTGCTAAGTACAATAAAAGCTGCTTAACTATGTGTGTACGAATTTATAACAAATTACCTGGTAATCTGAAAATGTTACAATCTAGATATGCTTTTAAGAATAAATTGTATGAATGGTTAATTGATAACAACTTCTATAGTCTAAAACAATTCCTAGAGCGAAAATAGCGTTGTTATAATATAATAATAATTTTGTTATGGAAATTGTTATCCCAAATATTTGCATGCTGTGTTCAATCTTGGCAAAACATGTCTGCTCTATTTTTGTACTGTAAGACCTTTTTATACCATGTTTTACGCAAATAAATATGATTTGATTTGATTTGATTTGAAAGAATCGCGAATCTTAATAAGAAGTTGCGTGATAAGAAGTTACAAAAAAAAATAACCTACCCCCATTTCTCCAAATTCGTACTTTATGCAAAAATAAGTAGCGTATGTCCTTCTCAGGGTCTCAAAATATCGCCATTCCAAATTTCATCTAAATCGGTTCATTATAAGAAAAAGTTGCATGATAAGAAGTTACATACAAAATTAACCCCCTCCCCATTTTTCTCCCTTCGTGTTTTGTGCACAAAGAAGTAGCCTTATATCCTTATCATGGTCTCAAACTATATCCATACTAAATTTCATCTAAATCGGTTCATAATAAGAAGGAGTTGCATGATAAGAAGTAACATACAAAATTAATCCGCCCCCCTTTCCTCCCCCTTCGTGTTTTATGAAAAAAAAAAAACCTATTTCGTTTCCCGGGTCTCAAACTATCCCCATACCTAATTTCATCTGAATCGGTTCAGCGGTATAAGTGTAAAAAGGTAACAGGCAGACAAACAGACAGACAGAGTTATTTTCGCATTTATAATATTAGTAGCTTTTGCCCGCGACTTCGTCCGCGTGAATGTCGGTTATCGCGGCAAAAGTGATCTTTCGTAAAAAAATTTTTTTCAATAATAAATATCCTATGTTACTTCTAATACCTCCAAGAATATGTGTTCAAAGTTTCATGATGATCTGTTAAGTAGTTTTTGCGTGAAAGCGTAACATACAAACTTACATTCACATTTATAATATTATAATAGTATGATATAAAGTAGGGATTAAGCTGGTTTCATGATGGCGCTGGAAGGTGGTCATTGCATCTCCTAAGCCAGACAAGATAGCACCATTGTGATATTGCATTAAAGTACCTTTCAATTCAAAAAGCCTGTTTAAAAAAAATACCTAATAATTATTATTCATAGTTTCACTCACAGAACAGATAACCTCTTTTATCTGTTCTGTGGTTTCACTTGTCGCGTTACTAAGATTTATCTGTTCTGTGGTTTCACTTGTCACTTTACTAAGATTATTTTTGTTTTTAGACAATGGAGCACATGGCACTGAACCACATGCACTTGTGGAGTCTCCGTTCCCGTGGACGTTTTGTTGTAAATCGAGCGACTGTTTCTTTTTGTACACACATATTCAGCACAGACCACCCGGTGTGGCTGCGATGACTGTTACCTATGAAACAGGTGAGCATCAAGTTTCTTACTGTCTTAAACACACTTTGCAAACTCGAGGACCTAGACAAGTGACATTCTATCCACGAAAATGTCGCAATAGCTATTGACAATAAGTAAAAAACATTTATACAAACATAAATTAAAAGTTTCTTACTGTCTTAAACACACTTTGCAAACTCGAGGACCTAGACAAGTGACATTCTATCCACGAAAATGTCGCAATAGCTATTGACAATAAGTAAAAAACATTTATACAAACATAAATTAAAAGTTTCTTACTGTCTTAAACACACTTTGCAAACTCGAGGACCTAGACAAGTGACATTCTATCCACGAAAATGTCGCAATAGCTATTGACAATAAGTAAAAAACATTTAAACAAAAATAAATTAAACCGACTTCCAAAACAAAACACTACATAGCGAGATTTTTTTTTCCAATGTCGGTGTTTTATTCATATTGTTTATCGTTTTTTTGACACTATTCTTTATTACCTCATATCTTTCAGACCGCTAGACGGCTTAATATAATTAGATAGGTGAAATTAAAAAAAAAATGTTCTGACCAGCTGTGCTGGTCAGTACTGGAAAATGTAACTGAGCGTCTAGAAGGTCAAAGAGTAAATATAAAAGACCATACAAACTTTCATCTCCTATTTTACCTCTTTAAAAGATGAATTTCGAAAAATCCTTTCTTAAATGACACCAACAGTACAAAATCAAAATTTCAAACTTCTATGTTTAGTTGTGTAAACTGGTCGTTGATATGTCAGTCGGGACATTGCCTTTTATATATATACGAGCTGGGGTTCAGGGATAAATTATTTAAACAGCTGTCTTCAATTAATCACTGTTTATTACAAAAACACTTCTTAAACAATTCTATTACTTCGCACTATTTTCCGCTTTGATCGCTCTGTATCGCTTCTCAATCGAAACTGACTCACGACGACCCCACCCCTCTTTATATAGCCCGGAAGATATTTCTAGAACGTCCCATACTGTTCTAGGTACTTCGAGAATCTTCCAGAACAATCGACTTTTGAACTCATCGATCCCGAAGCGACTAGAAACTTCCAGAATGTTCGGTTCGAACATTCTGGAAAATTCTACTCGACACGAACTTTCGAGAACATTAGTTCTGCTATTCGATACTAGATGGCGCCACTAGTTACTACTTAGTTCTTCTACTCGTCACTAGATGGCGCTGCCCTATCTTGTAACATTGCCTCCTTCTTAGACATGCTCGTCCCGAGCATTGTTAGACCCATGATAACGGGCCAACCGATCCACATGAATGACCTTCGATGCACCTCGTGGTCCCTTTTGAATTCGGTAGGTGACGTCATTGATCTTGGTAACTACGCGATATGGTCCATCCCATTTGGCTTGCAATTTAGGCGATTTTTCTTTGCTGCGTACCGGGTTATGTAACCATACCAGAGATCCTTCATAGAACCCCTTATTGTTCGCCTTCCGATCGTAGCGAGTCTTCATCCTATCAGACATTTGCTGACCTGTCTGTCTGATGTGCTCATATACATCATTCATCCTATTCCGTAGTTCATTCGCGTAATCTGTTACATTGCGTGGAGAATCAGGTGGGGTACCGGTGATTAGATCTGCAGGTAATCGTAGTTCTCTTCCGGAATTAGCAAAAGCTGGTGTTACTGCTGTACTTTCATGAACAGCACTCCGATATGCCAGGAGAAATGGTTGAATGTGTTTGTCCCAATCCTTCTGTCTGGTTTCCACAACTTTTGCCAGATACCTCTCCAGCGATTGGTTGAATCGTTCAACCATCCCGTCTGATTGCGGATGATAAGCAGTAGTTCTGGTTTTGTGAGCACCCATCACACGACACGTCTCCTTGAACACTTCTGACTCGAAGTTCCGGCCTTGATCACTGTGAATTTCCAAGGGTACCCCAAACCGACAAAACACTTCGTGAACTAACTTATCAGCCACCGTAACCGCTTCTTGATTGAGGATTGCAAACACTTCCGGCCATTTTGTGAAGTAGTCCATGACGACCAAGAAGTACTTGTTCCCGCTTTGGCTTTCCGGAAATGGCCCAGCAACATCTAATGCTATACGTTCCCGTGGTGCACCAACATTGTAAACCTTTAGTGCCCCTCTGCTACGAGTTTGTGGTCCTTTCACAGCCGCACAACTTGTACATTTGCGGCACCATTCCTCAACGTCCTCTCGACAATGGATCCAGTAAAATCGTTCTCGGATCTTGATTAAAGTCCTCTTAACTCCCATGTGACCCCCTGAACATCCATTGTGGTAGAGCTGTAGGATCTCCGGCACCTTAACTTTAGGTACGACCATTTGTAGATGACACTGGTCACCGCGAGCGTTCTCCCATTTCCGGCACATAACTCCATCGTGGATAACCAAGCTTTCCCACTGTGCCCAATAACTCATGGTGATGGAAAGGTTGCTGCGACATCACTCCAGTGAGGCCTAGGAGCACCTGATTTCTTTCATTCAAGGATCAGTTTTAGGTCTCTGTCTTCTTGTTGAGCGCTCTGCAAGGTTGCCTTTCACTCTTCGCTAAGATCCGTCCTCAAAACCCGCACTAGCGTTACCTGCTTAGCATCTTGTCTCGCACAATGTTTACAATGGTCTGGACACGGTCTTCGCGAGAGGGCATCAGCATTACCGTGCGACGTTCCACTACGATGTTGAATTACGAAATCAAACTCAATCCATCTTGCTACCTACCCTTCCGGGTTCTTAAATTGCAGTAGCCATTTCAAAGCAGCGTGGTCCGTTCGCAGGAGAAATTTCCGCCCCAATGCCCTGACTTGCGTTTTGTTCACCGGAACTGGCCAATCCTTGACGGCAACGAGCTTATCCGGGTCCGTTTGAATACCTTCTTCGGAAACCACATGTCCTAAAAAGTTCACTTGTGTAGAAACATGGTGTCAGAAATCTGAAAATGGCTGAAGAAAATGCTTTGCGTCAGCTGCTACAACAGCAGACGCAATTAATGACAACTATGCAAGCGCAACTACAGTTGTTGCAACAACAAATGGTTCACATAAGTGAATCTAACCATCATGAAGGAGGAGCCGCCGCCGTCAGGAGCAGCGTCAGCGTGCCATGGCCACACCCACTCGAGGTGGACACCGGAGAACCGTACGAAAATATGGAGTTTTTTCGTAACCGGTGGGAGAACTATTGCATAGCGACTGGCATGAACAAGTGGGGACCAGAAAAAGAAGAGATAACCTAACAGTAAAAGATAAAAAACAGGAAAACTTAATATTTGCTAAAATTGAAGAAGAAATTATCAAGAAAACAAACACCATATATTCAGGCTATCTGTTTAACATAAGAAACCAAATACCGGAAGAGAGCTTTGATGATTTTGTGCTGGCCCTAAAAAAGTTAATTAAACCATGCCACTACCCTGAAAACATCAAAGAGGAACTTTTACGTGACCGCATTGTTGTGGGCATAAGGAACAATCAACTTATGGCGGAACTATTAAGAAAAGTAGATCTCTCTCTGAATCAAGCCATCAACATTTGTAGAGCATCTGAAAGAGCCTCTACTCAGGTGGGTTACTTACAAAAGGAAACAAATGTTAATAAAATCACCAGATCTGTTCATAAAACTAAAGAAGCTTCAACATCACTACAAGGAGTAGCTAAGAAATGCAATTTTTGTGGCAATGTACACATATTTAAAAAGAGAGTTTGTCCAGCCTGGGGCACCAAGTGTGAGGAGTGCGGAGGCCGAAATCATTTTAAGTCGGTGTGCAAGAAACGAGGTATGTCTGTTAAGGAGATAAAACAACAACAAGACGATGATGATTCCTCAGATGATAGTGTCTATATATCAGAAGTCCGTTCAAACAAGGAGTCTGGACACAAGGAAGCACCTTTACTCTTTAAAAAAGGTATCAAATGGCAAAAAGTTTACTGCACACTGGATACTGGAGCTCAAGTTTGCGTTATGGGAGTTAAACAATATAAAGAAATTTCAGGTGAAAGAGACCTTTCATCACTCACTCCCTCTACACAGCAATTGAAATGCTTCAATGGGTCTCCTATTATAAATTTTGGTGTTGCCAAGTTTGTCTGCAAGAGAAAAGGCACTGACCATAATATAAAATTTAATGTTGTGGATGTGGATCACAGGCCCTTATTATCAGAAACAGCTTGTGTTGCTTTAGGATTTATAAAATATTGTGATGTAATAACATCTGAAATTGACCAATTGGAAATTCAAAAAATCTTGCACAAGTATAGAAGAAGAAGAAAGAAAGAAAAAGTGTTTATTATAAAAGTGTGTATAAAGATGTGTTTGAAGGATATGGTAGTCTTCCTGGTGAAGTGTCTCTGGATATTGATGAATCCATACCACCTCGTATACAGCCAGCACGACGAGTCCCTATCTGTCTTCGAGAAAAGCTGCTTAAAGAGTTGGAAGAACTTGAAGAAGATGGCATTATAGTGAAAGAAAACCAACACACAGGATGGGTAAATAACATATTAATAGCACATAAAATTATAAATTTAGAATATGTCTTGATCCTATTCCACTTAACAAGGCACTTAAAAGACCTCATTTTCAGTTTAGCACCTTAGACGAAATGTTGCCTGAGTTAAAAAATGCCAAAGTTTTTAGCACAGTTGATGCCAAAAAAGGCTTGTGGCAGTGTCGCCTAAATGAAAACAGCAGTAAATTAACTACATTCTGGACACCCTTTGGACGTTACAGATGGAAGCGGTTACCATTTGGTCTCAGCTCTTCTCCAGAAATATTTCAACAACGACTCACCAGTCTTCTGAAAGATCTGAAAGGGATTGAAATTATAGCAGATGACATCTTGATCTATGGAGTGGGAGATACAATTGAAGAAGCTACTTTGGACCACAATACAAAATTTGAAAAACTTATGCAACGACTGCGTGAGATTAACTGTAAATTAAACAAAGACAAAGTCAAATTATTACAAAAATCAGTAAATTTCTATGGCCATGTACTTACCAATGAGGGTCTAAAAGTTGATCATACAAAAGTAGAGGCTATAAAAAATATGCCTACTCCTAAAAACAGTAAAGATGTTCTTCGATTTCTAGGAATGGTTGGTTATCTTAGCAAGTTTATAAATAACCTCAGTGCTCATGCAAGTAATCTCAGAAGACTGACTAGAAAAGATGTTGAATTTGTTTGGTCTGCAGCTGAAGATAAAGAATTTCAAGATTTAAAAAGCATCATAAGTAACTTACCTACTTTACAGTACTTCGATGTTAACAAACAAGTTACTATTGAATGTGATGCCAGTGAGTTTGGACTTGGTGCAGCCATCTATCAGGACAATAAAATAATTTCTTTTGCTTCCCGCTGCTTAACTAATACGGAAAAGAGATACGCCCAAATAGAGAAAAAAATGCTGGCTGTGGTTTTTGCATGCACAAGATTTAATCAATATATTGCAGGCAGCTCCAAAACCATTATTAAAACTGATCACCGGCCACTCATTAATATTGCTAATAAGCCCCTTGTTCAAGCACCAAAACGATTACAGATGATGTTGCTAACCCTACAAAAATATAATGTTTGTTTGGAATTTATTCAAGGAAAAGACAACTATGTAGCTAATGCTTTATCTAGAGCTCCTGTTACTACTGAAATAAAAAGCAACTATGATTTAGAAACTAATTTGAAAGAAAGAAAGGTTTACAGACTAATAGCAAAAATTTCAAGTGTTAAATATTTAAAAATATCTGATCAGTTATTGGAAAAAATTAAAGAAGAGACTAAAAAAGATGAAACTTTGTCAGAATTGAAAGTATATATAGAAAAAGGATTTCCCAAGTACATTTCTAGGTTTCCAAAATCACTGACAGTATTCAGCGGATTGAGCAATGAACTGTCGACATCTGATGGACTAGTCTTCCGCAATGATCAAGTTATTATCCCGAATACATTAAGAAAGGAAATGTTACACAGATTACATGTAACTCATAATGGAGTGGCAAGTACTCTTCGCTTGGCAAGAGCTAATATATTCTGGCCCAATATGTCTGCTGACATAAAGGAATATATTCAGAAATTTTCAGTATGTGCAGTACATTCAACAAGCCAACAAAAATTAACTCTTGTTTGTCATGATGTTCCAGTCTACCCTTTTCAATATATATCTATGGATGTTTTCTCAGTTGGCGATCTGAAATACCTTGTATCTGTAGATCACTACTCAGACTTCTTTGAATTAGATCGGTTGTCCTCTCTTACTGCCAAAGAAATCATACAAATCTGCAAGAAAAATTTCGCAAGACACGGTATTCCTCAGAAAATTTGTACAGACAATGCTACAAACTTTGTTAACGAACACTTTAAAACATTTACCCAAGAATGGGGTATTCATCATGTAACTTCATCTCCACATCACCCAGAGTCCAATGGTAAAGATGAAGCAGCTGTCAAGATAGCTAAGAAGCTGGTAGTTCAAAGCCTGGAAACCAAAAAGGATCTTTAGTATAGTTTACTTCATCAGAGAAATATACCTATTGAAATGGACAACACAAGCCCCTCACAAAAACTGTTTTCAAGGCGAACTCGCACTGGATTACCATGTACTTTGGAACACCTTAAACTTCAAATAGTCCCACAAGTTACTCTAAATATAAAGAAGAGAAAGGAAAAGATGAAAGTTAAAGTAGATCAGCATGGTAAAGAACAACCAGTTTTAGTAATTGGGCAAAAAGTCATTACTCAATTACAACCTGAAGTTAATAAGAGATGGAGTTTTGGAATTATTACCAAGTTTGTTAATGGCAGGTCTTATATAGTTACAGTAAATGGGAAAGAGTACAGAAGAAACAGAGTTCACATCAAGCCATATGCAGGTGAACAATATCCTGAAGTCAGATCAGGTTCGCCTAAACCTTATACAAGTGAGCAGCAACTTTCAGAGCCTAGTAACCCTGGAGGTTTTCAACTTTATACAGCATCTCTGCAGCCTTCGGAACCCGATGCACCTGGAATCGTCCAGGAACCTGAACCTCGTCATCCTGAAAACCGGTCAGCAGATCCATTACGAAGAAGTGCTCGCGTTAGGACTACTCCTAATTATTTGACTGACTTTGTTCTTTAAAGAAAGGGGGATGTTCCCGAACGATAGTGAGTTTCTAAACGGATATGTCATTCGATAGGACCTGTCAACAGTGTCAATCGGATCACTAACTTTTGGCGCCATACTGTAACCATGTGATTATCAAATACATATTAAAAGTATAAATTACTGTTTTATTACATAGAAACACCGCCTGAACAACGCGCACTTCTTTGGACTTAGCTTTAGATTGGCCCCTCTTATCTTTGACAGCACACGTTCCAAATTGCGGAGGTGATCTTCAAACGTCCGTTCCACGATTATAATGTCATCCAAGTAGACTAGGCAGGCGTCACCAATCAGCCCAGTAAGTACCCGCTCCATCAATCTCTCAAAGGTGGCAGGAGCATTACACAGTCCAAATGGCATAACGTTGAATTGCCACAATCCTTTGCCTGTAGAGAACGCTGTCTTTTCTTTATCCCGAGGGTCTATTTTGACCTGCCAGTAGCCACTCTTCAGATCTAGGGTGGAAAACCACTTCATTCCTGTTAGCGTATCCAGCGTGTCGTCGATCCTCGGCAATGGATAACTGTCCTTCTTCGTAATGTCGTTTATTTATTTATTTATTTGGGGAAAACAAACAGTGACACTTTACATTTTACAACTTAGTATTACAACAATTACGACCAAATGTGCAACCAACTACATTTCCCACGGAATACATATAAGAAAAAAAATTGCATGCGATTTAAATAAAAACCCTACAATAGTCAAAATAATACAAAAAAAAAAGATGATCTAAATTAAAACATTAAATATCAAATTAAAAACATTTAAAAATCAATATAAAAAACTTAAAAATCAAATTAAGAACAATATGAAAAATTTAAAAAGAAACATTAAATTAAATATCAAATCAAAAGAAATTAATTAAATAAGAAGTCAATAAACATTAAATACATAACATTAGAAATTAAAACATAATAAAAATTGTCCTGTTACATAAATAATAATTAAAAAAAAAAAAAAAAAAACACTGAAAAATAGCAATTAAAAAATAAAATGTCAAGCTGCATCAAATATACTTAAATAAATCAATTGAATAATAAAAATTTCTACTGATTAAGTGTTTTGAGTACACGACTTTTAAATTTACCCACAGAAAGAGCAAAAATATCAATGTCGTGGAAGTTCTTGTTAAAGGTATTGGTAAGTCGACGCAAAGGAGCGCGCACACCCGCGTTAGTGCGACAAGAGCTCACTGCAAACAGGGGATGCGCACGCGCCCCGCGTCGAACTGTCCCCCTAGGAACTATGTAGCTTATGTTATTGCGGATATCAATACAGTAATATACATTGCTGCACAAATCAAACAGAAATACCATCTCTAGGAGAGTGCGTCTTGATTTCAGACCAAGCAATTTATACTTTATCAGTAAATCATCATATGATAAATATGTTTGGAAGCAACGGTAATGCATGGTTTTTAGAAATTTTATTTGAACCTTTTCAATTTGTTCAGAATATTTATTGTACAAGGGATTCCACACAGGAACCGCGTACTCGAGTTGAGATCTGATCAGCGACTTAAAAAGATATATATAGGTTGATGGGCGCAAAAACTCCTTTGCAGATCTCATTACGAAACCGTACATTCGATAGGCATTGTTCACAATCTTACCGATGTGGGCTTCAAGGTGAAGTTTATCGTCGAGTATGATTCCAAGATCACGAATAAGGGACACCCTTGATAGTGTAGTATTAACCAAAGCGTATGGATACTTGAAAACATTCCTATTCTTCGTGAAGCTGATGCAACAACATTTAGGTAGACTAAGTTGTAATCTATTGACCCTGCAATAATCACTGAAACGATCCAGATCTTCTTGTAATAAAATGCTGTCTTGCACTGTTTTAATGGGCCTATAAATTTTAGATCGTCAGCGTAGAGTAAAACTTTAGAATTTCTAAAAGAAGCGTCAATGTCGTTTATAAATAAAATGAACAAAAGGGGTCCCAGAATTGAGCCTTGAGGCACACCGGAAGTTACATTTATAGCCGTCGCAGATCTAAAACCGTTAATTACAACTCTTTGAGTTCTGTTCGTAATGTATGAAGAGAACCACCGGAGTAAGTCACTACGAATACCGTTGTATGAAATGTTTTTTAAAAGCAACTCATGATCAACCTTGTCGTATGCCTTTCGAAAGTCGGTATAAACAGCGTCCACCTGAACACGAGAATCCATATTTTTAAATAAATAATCCATAAAGGCCACCAGATATGTGGTAGTGGACCTTTTCTTTACGAATCCGTGTTGTTGCTGTATTATAGTATGATGAAGAACAGGATACACTTTATCATGCACCAACCTATCAAAAAGCTTCGGCAAGGCTGACATTATGGATATCGGGCGATAGTTCTCAACATCTTGCTTAGAGCCCGATTTATAAATTGGAGTTATATTTGCACCCTTCCATATGTCGGGAAATATTCCTTGTGCCAGCGATTTATTAAACAGAATATATATCGGAGTACAAATATTCTTAGCGGTGGCCCTGAGAAAAGAGACCGGGAGACCATCAGGACCCGGACCCTTTGTTGAATCCAGAGAATTGAGAGCCACCAAAATCTCCTTCATAGTTAGCTCTATCTTACAAATGAGGGAATTGTGCTCAGAAGAACCCCCACTCGACGGGACACCCCTCCCGGATGATTGTTCATAGACTGAATTAAAGAAATCTGAGAAAAAGTTGCAAATTTCTTCGGGGTCATTGGTGCTTCTGTCTTTGTATTTCATATTAGATGGTACACCAGTAGAAAACTTCCGATTTGCTATATACGTCCAAAAGTGTTTCACGTTACAGCGAATACCATCTTCAACAGATTCCATGTACTTTGTGTAGAATGATTTGCATTCAGCATGAAATCTAGATCTGTATAGTGAAAATTGTTCATAATCGGCAATATTGTGATACACCTTCCATTTAACCCAGGCCTTTGCCTTGTTTTTATAGATATGTATCAGCGAAGGTGAGAACCATATCGGAAATCTTTGGGACTTTGTGTTAACGAGTGGAACGTGAGATTTAATAATGCAATTTTTTTTATTATAAAATTTAGTCACGGCTACATCCACGGAGTGCTCCATACCAATCAGTTCACTCCAATTAATTTCGCTTAATTCTTCATTTATCTTCTCGTAATTTGCTTTATATTAGTTAAACCTTTTCAGCGATTTTCGGGTCATATATTTATGGGGGTGTTTATATGGTACTAATACACAGAATGGTGGGTGGTAATTATCGAGTTGCAGTAAATAGTCGGTGGGAGGGAAAACAGAACAGTGATTATTACATATAGCCAGGTCTAATATTTTCCCACTGGGGTTCTTGATAGTGTTGTACTGGTAAGCATTAAGGAAAGACATAAATACACCAAGCTGTCCGCAAATCGTGGCACTGCCACTAGAAACTAATCCTGATACCGATACACCGTTATCACAGGGAATCCAGTCAATATCAGGTAGGTTGTAATCACCCAAAAGATAAAAGTGTTCAACATTAGTGTCTCCGAGTAAAGGTTGGAGAAATTCGAAATATCGGACATAAACGGACTCAGGTGCTCTAGGTGGAATATAAGCCGCCCCGACAGTTTGGTTCTTCCCTCTAGTTGAACTTGGAAATCTAAGGAGAACGTGCTCCAGGCTAGCTTCCAGAGCAAACTGGTCCAATCTTACAGAGCGCAACTCCCTCAATACAGCCACAAGGACACCACCTCCATCTTTCTTATTCGTGGCTGTGCGGTCTCGATCGCACCTATGTACCAAGTAACGAGAATCAATGAATTCACCATCAAATATTTCGGGCGTTAACCAGGTTTCAGTGAGCACTATAATATCGTAACAATTAGATAAAATGTTCATGTATAAAATGTCCAGTTTAGTGCTAATCCCTCGACAATTTTGATAATAAATAACCAAATTATCTGCCATCGAAAAAGTGAATTTTGCAAATAGATAATAAGCCAGCATTACACGATGCGATAATAAATATAAAATTAACATAATATTTCGATCCGGCCAAATGCAGCGAGATAGGTTTAGACTCAAGTACACATCTCTCTAAGAAATATATAGATACTAACAAAAGTCCACAAAACCAAGCAATGAGCGTACCAGTGACACAGTAAAACACCTCAAAAAAGCAACATTCATCGACATTTTTAACGTCCACAAAACGAAGGTACATCAACAACTGCATGACATTTAGTAACATACAACCTAAATTATTTGATAATTCAATGTAAACAAAAACATCCACTATTAATCCAAACAAGTGGAATGAATAATTTAAATGTCTATTGATTTTAAATATTAATAACAACATTACAGTAATTCTTACACAAAAAGTTACGAGAAAAATAAACAGACTATTACTAACTTCTACACGGATACTCTCATTCTGCGATCTCAGGAATGGTGGCAGGTTGACCAGGCTTGATCTTAGCAACGTCCTCTCGAGATCTGGTTGCGAACGATCTAGCTCCTTCTTTCTCACGAACGAGGATGGTTCCGTGTTTGACGCATAAAAATCGGAAATTGTTTGCTTTGGCTGCATTTCGGCACTCACGAAACAACAATTTGTTTTTCAAAGTGAGATGTTCATGCATATAAATAGGAGACGACGTTCCCGATAAACCCAGTTTTACGGTACTTAGTCCCCTATCTAATCTGTAAGCGCTTAAAATATTGTCGCGTAATATGCGCGAGTTCAGTTTTACAATAATGTTTTTGGGTTTATTATTATCTCGATGGGCGTGTGGAACTCGATGTATTGAAACAATGTCGCTCTGCTTGAAATTACAATTTATGGAGGAACCAATGTTGGTCATAAGGGTCATAAGGGTAATAAGGTCTTCATTACGCCTTTCAGGAAGATTACATATCTCAATGTTGCAGCTTCGGGCGCTTTGTTCCAGGGATTTGATTTTATTAACAAGTTCTGATATCGTCTGCTTAGATTCAGTGAAGTCATAAAGATCTTTACTAAGCTGATCGACCTTTTTTGAAATATCAGATTGTTCATCACCGGCGAACTGAATCAAGTCCTTCAGACGGTCAATTTCTTTTGTGACATCTTTGTATTGAGTCTCAAGTTCAGAGACACTTTGTTTGATTGCAAATTGCTCGGAACGTAAAGAACGAATGTCGTTTTTAATGTCCGTAGTGGTTTGAGTTATTGTTGACAGTTCAACTTTTATGGAAGCTACGCTGTCGCATATCTTACTAATGCTACTCTCCAAGTCACGCCGTAATTTATTATGCGAATTTCTGCCAAATTGTCAATCGCTTCCGACCATTCCTGAGCCGTTTGTTTGCGTTTACCAGAAGCTTCGCACAGGTGCAGGTTCGCATCGGAGCTATTATCAGTTGAATTAGACATTTTTAAACTCAAACAAATATTCTCCTAATTAATGGAAGAGAAATATTCAAATAACAAACTTCCTAAAATTTTTGCAGTTAGCAGGATACGAACTCGGGCCGCGTCGTTCACAGCTTGTTTGACAAAAAGAGCTACCGGTCACCACTCGACCACTCGTGCATACGGCTTTTAGTTGAAATTTATGATCTGTACTTGGCAGCTTATGCATTTAACGAACATTCGGCTCTATGTTAATGAGTTCCTTTGTTCACTGTCTCGAAGTATAATCCGAGTACCGTCACACAAACTTTAATTAGTCAAAATTGTTCCACTGTTCCCAATCGAAAATTGCAGTAAATATCGTTTATTACCTTAACACTTTATTGATAAATGATAAATGATTTTATTTCTGTAAGTTGGTTTGTACAAACACTTTTACATGTCGATCATATTTTTTAAAACTAGATGAGGTCGGCGTTTCCTATCTGACTACTCTGAGAAGAAAGGCCGAAACAAACTCAGAGGTCACAGTCTCTTTTGAAGTCTTGACAAAAACTTGGTTATATCATGTGAAGACCATGTAGACATATGTCTGAATTGGTCTTTTGAGGCAAGAACCAGCCAGATTGAGTGGACCTGTCCAGTCAGTGCACGCATTTGTCAATAACCGAGCAGCTCAACTCAGAATTTACGGAGCTCAACGATTCGACGAACAATACCAAAGAAAGGACATTCGGGTAGGCCGCATAAACTACTCAAACTGCCAGACCATGAGTAAAAACTAACTAAGTTATAATAAAAAACAAAAATCCACATAATCTTCACATTCACAATAATAAAAATAAAATAATATAATACTTTAAAAAGTAAATATTCTTGTCATTGCAAGAAAACAAAAAAAAAATATCAAAATTAAAAACAAAATTCACGGTGCAAAATATAAAAAATCAAAATTAATTGGAGCAGCTCAATCCCAAGCCTTTTTGTCCTCAACGTAATCTTTATTAGTATAAAACGCTTTCTGACACAACTTACGTTTAATGAATGATTTGAATTTATTAAGACTTAGATCTTGTACGTGGCTTGGAAGCTTATTATAAAAGCGTACACATTGACATCTAAACGAGCCACCTATCTTCTTGAGCCTTGTTGTAGGTACTACAAATTTGTGTTTGTTCCTAGTATTTATGTTATGGATATCACTGTATTTTTTAAACAATTTTATATTTTTATGAGCATATAAAAGATTATCATAAATAAAAGATTATCATAAATATACTGAGAGGGCACAGTCATTACATTAATCTCCTTAAATTTCTCTCTGAGAGAGTGCCTCGGGCTTAATTTATATATTGATCGAACAGCTGCAGCGAATCTTAATAAGAAGTTGCGTGATAAGAAGTTACAAAAAAAAATAACCTACCCCCATTTCTCCAAATTCGTACTTTATGCAAAAATAAGTAGCGTATGTCCTTCTCAGGGTCTCAAAATATCGCCATTCCAAATTTCATCTAAATCGGTTCATTATAAGAAAAAGTTGCATGATAAGAAGTTACATACAAAATTAACCCCCTCCCCATTTTTCTCCCTTCGTGTTTTGTGCACAAAGAAGTAGCCTTATATCCTTATCATGGTCTCAAACTATATCCATACTAAATTTCATCTAAATCGGTTCATAATAAGAAGGAGTTGCATGATAAGAAGTAACATACAAAATTAATCCGCCCCCCTTTCCTCCCCCTTCGTGTTTTATGAAAAAAAAAAAACCTATTTCGTTTCCCGGGTCTCAAACTATCCCCATACCTAATTTCATCTGAATCGGTTCAGCGGTATAAGTGTAAAAAGGTAACAGGCAGACAAACAGACAGACAGAGTTATTTTCGCATTTATAATATTAGTAGCTTTTGCCCGCGACTTCGTCCGCGTGAATGTCGGTTATCGCGGCAAAAGTGATCTTTCGTAAAAAAATTTTTTTCAATAATAAATATCCTATGTTACTTCTAATACCTCCAAGAATATGTGTTCAAAGTTTCATGATGATCTGTTAAGTAGTTTTTGCGTGAAAGCGTAACATACAAACTTACATTCACATTTATAATATTATAATAGTATGATATAAAGTAGGGATGAAGCTGGTTTCATGATGGCGCTGGAAGGTGGTCATTGCATCTCCTAAGCCAGACAAGATAGCACCATTGTGATATTGCATTAAAGTACCTTTCAATTCAAAAAGCCTGTTTAAAAAAAATACCTAATAATTATTATTCATAGTTTCACTCACAGAACAGATAACCTCTTTTATCTGTTCTGTGGTTTCACTTGTCGCGTTACTAAGATTTATCTGTTCTGTGGTTTCACTTGTCACTTTACTAAGATTTATCTGTTCTGTGGTTTCACTTGTCGCTTTACTAAGATTTATCTGTTCTGTGGTTTCACTTGTCACTTTACTAAGATTATTTTTGTTTTTAGACAATGGAGCACATGGCACTGAACCACATGCACTTGTGGAGTCTCCGTTCCCGTGGACGTTTTGTTGTAAATCGAGCGACTGTTTCTTTTTGTACACACATATTCAGCACAGACCACCCGGTGTGGCTGCGATGACTGTTACCTATGAAACAGGTGAGCATCAAGTTTCTTACTGTCTTAAACACACTTTGCAAACTCGAGGACCTAGACAAGTGACATTCTATCCACGAAAATGTCGCAATAGCTATTGACAATAAGTAAAAAACATTTATACAAACATAAATTAAAAGTTTCTTACTGTCCTAAACACACTTTGCAAACTCGAAGACCTAGACAAGTGACATTCTATCCACGAAAATGTCGCAATAGCTATTGACAATAAGTAAAAAACATTTATACAAACATAAATTAAAAGTTTCTTACTGTCTTAAACACACTTTGCAAACTCGAGGACCTAGACAAGTGACATTCTATCCACGAAAATGTCGCAATAGCTATTGACAATAAGTAAAAAACATTTAAACAAAAATAAATTAAACCGACTTCCAAAACAAAACACTACATAGCGAGATTTTTTTTTCCAATGTCGGTGTTTTATTCATATTGTTTATCGTTTTTTTGACACTATTCTTTATTACCTCATATCTTTCAGACCGCTAGACGGCTTAATATAATTAGATAGGTGAAATTTAAAAAAAAATGGAAATGGAACTGGAAAATGTAACTGAGCGTCTAGAAGGTCAAAGAGTAAATATAAAAGACCATACAAACTTTCATCTCCTATTTTACCTCTTTAAAAGATGAATTTCGAAAAATCCTTTCTTAAATGACACCAACAGTACCAGGCCCCTCAGAAAGTATTGCGAAAAAAAGTTTTTATATATGGGAGACTGGCCAGTTATAATGTTTTTCGAAAATATGATTATTTATAAGTAAAAATAAGTAAGTTCCAATTTCAAAATTTCCCTCCACATTTTTTGCGAGTTAATTCAAAGTATTGTGTCTCACTGAAATATGGATCTGCGCCGGGAACATTTTAGAGCTATGATTTTATACGATTTCAAGTGTCGCCTGAAACCGGATGAATCGTACGATAGACTTCAAATGGCATTCATGGATGAAGGCCCTTCCAAGGCAACCGTGTATCGTTGGTATAACGAATTCAAGCGCGGTCGACCAACTTTGGGGGATGACGAAAGAAGCGGTCGCCCTTTGACGGCTGTTACCGAAGAAAACGTGCTAGCAGTGAAAAATTTAATCCAAGACAATAGGCGAATTACATATCAGGAGATTCAACACATATTGAAGATTGGATCGGGAAGCGTTCACGAGATTCTACACAGCCATCTTCGCGTGAGGAGGATAGTATCACGCTGGGTGCCGCACAACCTCACCGATGCTCAGAAGCAGGCCCGGGTGGAATGGTGCCGTGATATGCTTAACAAATTTGAAGCAGGCTCGTCTCGGCGTGTTTACGACATCGTTACAGGTGATGAGTCCTGGATTTATCAATACGACCCAGAAACCAAGCGCCAGTCGACTGTTTGGGTGTTTCAAAATGAGCCAACGCCTACCAAAGTGAAGCGATCTAGAAGCGGGGGTAAGATTTTGATCGCTAGCTTTTTTAATTTGACTGGCCACTTGGTATCAATTCCCTTACGGGATCAAAGAAGCATTAATGCCGAATGGTATACTACCAAATGTTTGCCAGAAGTTTTCTCTGTTATAAGCAACAAGCGACCAAACACAGGGCTTCGCGGGCTACTGCTCCACCACGACAATGCACCTGCGCACACCGCACTCAAAACGAGGGACTTCCTGGACAGCACGCCAGTCAAACTCCTGGGTCACCCTCCTAACAGCCCTGATCTAGCACCGTGTGACTTCTTTTTATTCCCAAAAATAAAAAATCAGCTCAAAGGGATACAATTTTCGTCGCCGGAAGATGCGCTGGCTGCGTTCGAGCAGGCTGTAAACGAGGTGTCTGCGGCGGACTGGAAAAAGTGTTTTGAAAACTGGTTTAGGCGCATGAATCTTTGTATAGAGGCTGGTGGAAAGTACTTTGAAAAGATTTAATAAAAATATATGTACGTATAGAACAATTTTTTTTAGTTTCGCAAAACTTTCTGAGTGTCCCACGTACAAAATCAAAATTTCAAACTTCTATGTTTAGTTGTGTAAACTGGTCGTTGATATGTCAGTCGGGACATTGCCTTTTATATATATTGTTACGAGCTGGGGTTCAGGGATAAATTATTTAAACAGCTGTCTTCAATTAATCACTGTTTATTACAAAAACACTTCTTAAACAATTCTATTACTTCGCACTATTTTCCGCTTTGATCGCTCTGTATCGCTTCTCAATCGAAACTGACTCACGACGACCCCACCCCTCTTTATATAGCCCGGAAGATATTTCTAGAACGTCCCATACTGTTCTAGGTACTTCGAGAATCTTCCAGAACAATCGACTTTTGAACTCATCGATCCCGAAGCGACTAGAAACTTCCAGAATGTTCGGTTCGAACATTCTGGAAAATTCTACTCGACACGAACTTTCGAGAACATTAGTTCTGCTATTCGATACTAGATGGCGCCACTAGTTACTACTTAGTTCTTCTACTCGTCACTAGATGGCGCTGCCCTATCTTGTAACATTGCCTCCTTCTTAGACATGCTCGTCCCGAGCATTGTTAGACCCATGATAACGGGCCAACCGATCCACATGAATGACCTTCGATGCACCTCGTGGTCCCTTTTGAATTCGGTAGGTGACGTCATTGATCTTGGTAACTACGCGATATGGTCCATCCCATTTGGCTTGCAATTTAGGCGATTTTTCTTTGCTGCGTACCGGGTTATGTAACCATACCAGAGATCCTTCATCGAACCCCTTATTGTTCGCCTTCCGATCGTAGCGAGTCTTCATCCTATCAGACATTTGCTGACCTGTCTGTCTGATGTGCTCGTATACATCATTCATCCTATTCCGTAGTTCATTCGCGTAATCTGTTACATTGCGTGGAGAATCAGGTGGGGTACCGGTGATTAGATCTGCAGGTAATCGTAGTTCTCTTCCGGAATTAGCAAAAGCTGGTGTTACTGCTGTACTTTCATGAACAGCACTCCGATATGCCAGGAGAAATGGTTGAATGTGTTTGTCCCAAACCTTCTGTCTGGTTTCCACAACTTTTGCCAGATACCTCTCCAGCGATTGGTTGAATCGTTCAACCATCCCGTCTGATTGCGGATGATAAGCAGTAGTTCTGGTTTTGTGAGCACGCATCACACGACACGTCTCCTTGAACACTTCTGACTCGAAGTTCCGGCCTTGATCACTGTGAATTTCCAAGGGTACCCCAAACCGACAAAACACTTCGTGAACTAACTTATCAGCCACCGTAACCGCTTCTTGATTGAGGATTGCAAACACTTCCGGCCATTTTGTGAAGTAGTCCATGACGACCAAGAAGTACTTGTTCCCGCTTTGGCTTTCCGGAAATGGCCCAGCAACATCTAATGCTATACGTTCCCGTGGTGCACCAACATTGTAAACCTTTAGTGCCCCTCTGCTACGAGTTTGTGGTCCTTTCACAGCCGCACAACTTGTACATTTGCGGCACCATTCCTCAACGTCCTCTCGACAATGGATCCAGTAAAATCGTTCTCGGATCTTGATTAAAGTCCTCTTAACTCCCATGTGACCCTCTGAACATCCATTGTGGTAGAGCTGTAGGATCTCCGGCACCTTAACTTTAGGTACGACCATTTGTAGATGACACTGGTCACCGCGAGCGTTCTCCCATTTCCGGCACATAACTCCATCCTGGATAACCAAGCTTTCCCACTGTGCCCAATAACTCATGGTGATGGAACTGGTTGCTGCGACATCACTCCAGTGAGGCCTAGGAGCACCTGATTTCTTCCATTCAAGGATCAGTTTTAGGTCTCTGTCTTCTTGTTGAGCGCTCTGCAAGGTTGCCTTTCACTCTTCGCTAAGATCCGTCCTCAAAACCCGCACTAGCGTTACCTGCTTAGCATCTTGTCTCGCACAATGTTTACAATGGTCTGGACACGGTCTTCGCGAGAGGGCATCAGCATTACCGTGCGACGTTCCACTACGATGTTGAATTACGAAATCAAACTCAATCCATCTTGCTACCTACCCTTCCGGGTTCTTAAATTGCAGTAGCCATTTCAAAGCAGCGTGGTCCGTTCGCAGGAGAAATTTCCGCCCCAATGCCCTGACTTGCGTTTTGTTCTCCGGAACTGGCCAATCCTTGACGGCAACGAGCTTATCCAGGTCCGTTTGAATACCTTCTTCGGAAACCACATGTCCTAAAAAGTTCACTTGTGTAGAAACATGGTGTCCGAAATCTGAAAATGGCTGAAGAAAATGCTTTGCGTCAGCTGCTACAACAGCAGACGCAATTAATGACAACTATGCAAGCGCAACTACAGTTATTGCAACAACAAATGGTTCACATAAGTGAATCTAACCATCATGAAGGAGGAGCCGCCGCCGTCAGGAGCAGCGTCAGCGTGCCATGGCCACACCCACTCGAGGTGGACACCGGAGAACCGTACGAAAATATGGAGTTTTTTCGTAACCGGTGGGAGAACTATTGCATAGCGACTGGCATGAACAAGTGGGGACCAGAAAAAGAAGAGATCAAAGCTGGTATCTTACTCAATGCTATCGGTAGTGCGGCTATGAAAAAATACATGGATTTTAACCTAACAGTAAAAGATAAAAAACAGGAAAACTTAATATTTGCTAAAAATTAAGAAGAAATTATCAAGAAAACAAACACCATATATTCAGGCTATCTGTTTAACATAAGAAACCAAATACCGGAAGAGAGCTTTGATGATTTGGTGCTGGCCCTAAAAAAGTTAATTAAACCATGCCACTACCCTGAAAACATCAAAGAGGAACTTTTACGTGACCGCATTGTTGTGGGCATAAGGAACAATCAACTTATGGCGGAACTATTAAGAAAAGTAGATCTCTCTCTGAATCAAGCCATCAACATTTGTAGAGCATCTGAAAGAGCCTCAACTCAGGTGGGTTACTTACAAAAGGAAACAAATGTTAATAAAATCACCAGATCTGTTCATAAAACTAAAGAAGCTTCAACATCACTACAAGGAGTAGCTAAGAAATGCAATTTTTGTGGCAATGTACACATATTTAAAAAGAGAGTTTGTCCAGCCTGAGGCACCAAGTGTGAGGAGTGCGGAGGCCGAAATCATTTTAAGTCGGTGTGCAAGAAACGAGGTATATCTGTTAAGGAGATAAAACAACAACAAGACGATGATGATTCCTCAGATGATAGTGTCTATTATCAGAAGTCCGTTCAAACAAGGAGTCTGGACACAAGGAAGCACCTTTACTCTTTAAAAAAGGTATCAAATGGCAAAAAGTTTACTGCACACTGGATACTGGAGCTCAAGTTTGCGTTATGGGAGTTAAACAATATAAAGAAATTTCAGGTGAAAAAGACCTTTCATCACTCACTCCCTCTTCACAGCAATTGAAATGCTTCAATGGGTCTCCTATTATAAATTTTGGTGTTGCCAAGTTTGTCTGCAAGAGAAAAGGCACTGACCATAATATAAAATTTAATGTTGTGGATGTGGATCACAGGCCCTTATTATCAGAAACAGCTTGTGTTGCTTTAGGATTTATAAAATATTGTGATGTAATAACATCTGAAATTGATCAATTGGAAATTCAAAAAATCTTGCACAAGTATAGAAGAAGAAGAAAGAAAGAAAAAGTGTTTATTATAAAAGTGTGTATAAAGATGTGTTTGAAGGATATGGTAGTCTTCCTGGTGAAGTGTCTCTGGATATTGATGAATCCATACCACCTCGTATACAGCCAGCGCGACGAGTCCCTATCTGTCTTCGAGAAAAGCTGCTTAAAGAGTTGGAAGAACTTGAAGAAGATGGCATTATAGTGAAAGAAAACCAACACACAGAATGGGTAAATAACATATTAATAGTACATAAAATTATAAATTTAGAATATGTCTTGATCCTATTCCACTTAACAAGGCACTTAAAAGACCTCATTTTCAGTTTAGCACCTTAGACGAAATGTTGCCTGAGTTAAAAAATGCCAAAGTTTTTAGCACAGTTGATGCCAAAAAAGGCTTGTGGCAGTGTCGCCTAAATGAAAACAGCAGTAAATTAACTACATTCTGGACACCCTTTGGACGTTACAGATGGAAGCGGTTACCATTTGGTCTCAGCTCTTCTCCAGAAATATTTCAACAACGACTCACCAGTCTTCTGAAAGATCTGAAAGGGATTGAAATTATAGCAGATGACATCTTGATCTATGGAGTGGGGGATACAATTGAAGAAGCTACTTTGGACCACAATACAAAATTTGAAAAACTTATGCAACGACTGCGTGAGATTAACTGTAAATTAAACAAAGACAAAGTCAAATTATTACAAAAATCAGTAAATTTCTATGGGCATGTACTTACCAATGAGGGTCTAAAAGTTGATCATACAAAAGTAGAGGCTATAAAAAATATGCCTACTCCTAAAAACAGTAAAGATGTTCTTCGATTTCTAGGAATGGTTGGTTATCTTAGCAAGTTTATAAATAACCTCAGTGCTCATGCAAGTAATCTCAGAAGACTGACTAGAAAAGATGTTGAATTTGTTTGGTCTGCAGCTGAAGATAAAGAATTTCAAGATTTAAAAAGCATCATAAGTAACTTACCTACTTTACAGTACTTCGATGTTAACAAACAAGTTACTATTGAATGTGATGCCAGTGAGTTTGGACTTGGTGCAGCCATCTATCAGGACAATAAAATAATTTCTTTTGCTTCCCGCTGCTTAACTAATACGGAAAAGAGATACGCCCAAATAGAGAAAAAAAATCTGGCTGTGGTTTTTGCATGCACAAGATTTAATCAATATATTGCAGGCAGCTCCAAAACCATTATTAAAACTGATCACCGGCCACTCATTAATATTGCTAATAAGCCCCTTGTTCAAGCACCAAAACGATTACAGATGATGTTGCTAACCCTACAAAAATATAATGTTTGTTTGGAATTTATTCAAGGAAAAGACAACTATGTAGCTAATGCTTTATCTAGAGCTCCTGTTACTACTGAAATAAAAAGAAACTATGATTTAGAAACTAATTTGAAAGAAAGAAAGGTTTACAGACTAATAGCAAAAATTTCAAGTGTTAAATATTTAAAAATATCTGATCAGTTATTGGAAAAAATTAAAGAAGAGACTAAAAAAGATGAAACTTTGTCAGAATTGAAAGTATATATAGAAAAAGGATTTCCCAAGTACATTTCTAGGTTTCCAAAATCACTGACAGTATTCAGCGGATTGAGCAATGAACTGTCGACATCTGATGGACTAGTCTTCCGCAATGATCAAGTTATTATCCCGAATACATTAAGAAAGGAAATGTTACACAGATTACATGTAACTCATAATGGAGTGGCAAGTACTCTTCGCTTGGCAAGAGCTAATATATTCTGGCCCAATATGTCTGCTGACATAAAGGAATATATTCAGAAATGTTCAGTATGTGCAGTACATTCAACAAGCCAACAAAAATTAACTCTTGTTTGTCATGATGTTCCAGTCTACCCTTTTCAATATATATCTATGGATGTTTTCTCAGTTGGCGATCTGAAATACCTTGTATCTGTAGATCACTACTCAGACTTCTTTGAATTAGATCGGTTGTCCTCTCTTACTGCCAAAGAAATCATACAAATCTGCAAGAAAAATTTCGCAAGACACGGTATTCCTCAGAAAATTTGTACAGACAATGCTACAAACTTTGTTAACGAACACTTTAAAACATTTACCCAAGAATGGGGTATTCATCATGTAACTTCATCTCCACATCACCCAGAGTCCAATGGTAAAGATGAAGCAGCTGTCAAGATAGCTAAGAAGCTGGTAGTTCAAAGCCTGGAAACCAAAAAGGATCTTTGGTATAGTTTGCTTCATCAGAGAAATATACCTATTGAAATGGACAACACAAGCCCCTCACAAAAATTGTTTTCAAGGCGAACTCGCACTGGATTACCATGTACTTTGGAACACCTTAAACTTCAAATAGTCCCACAAGTTGCTCTAAATATAAAGAAGAGAAAGGAAAAGATGAAAGTTAAAGTAGATCAGCATGGTAAAGAACAACCAGTTTTAGTAATTGGGCAAAAAGTCATTACTCAATTACAACCTGAAGTTAATAAGAGATTGAGTTTTGGAATTATTACCAAGTTTGTTAATGGCAGGTCTTATATAGTTACAGTAAATGGGAAAGAGTACAGAAGAAACAGAGTTCACATCAAGCCATATGCAGGTGAACAATATCCTGAAGTCAGATCAGGTTCGCCTAAACCTTATACAAGTGAGCAGCAACTTTCAGAGCCTAGTAACCCTGGAGGTTTTCAACTTTATACAGCATCTCTGCAGCCTTCGGAACCCGATGCACCTGCCCGGCGAGCATGGCAAACCCAAGACGTTTGTGACAAGACATGATAAAATTTGTCCATGTCTTACAATTTGTCATTTATGCTAGCACGGGTCAACCATGTGACATATTTTAAAGGCGCGACATGTCTTTTTTGTTGCTTCCCGGCGAGCACGGCCTATTGTACCATGGCTTGAGTCACACATTTCATCGCAATTTGGGCGATAAAGTCATTTTGTCTTAAATACTAGTACCGGCGGCGTGAAAAAATTTCGTGACGTTTATTTGGGACTCATCGGGTCTTAATTGCTAATACGGGCGCACCCATTTTGTCACAAATGTCACATTTTGTCAGATGATTGAGAAAAATGTATCACTTTCGTTCGGAGGTGGTGATAAAATTGTACAGTTGAAAAAAAAAATATTTTCCTTCTAATTACTGCACCAAATGGCAATAAATTTATTTTGTGTGTGGTGATCAATGCTTATTAATTAATTGAAATGTTATAGGATCTACAATTAATTTTATATTATTTTTATTTTGATTATAATTTTTTTTATTATTATTTTCTTTTATTCCATATTCTTCTTACTTTCTACATTTTAAATGTTTCTTAAATAAAATCCCCAAAAAACATTTAAAATATAAAAAATAGGAGCCTACCGGTATTGGTCCAAGCTATTATATTTTTTAGTAAATCTTTCTAACAAACACTTAATATGTTATCAAACAAACAAAGAAAAATAAAAAAGTTGTTTGGCTGTATGAACGGCATACTTTTTTACGTATTATTTTATTTGGTCGTCTATTCAAATTATGTCGCACTATGAAGTCAACAACAAGAAAAGCAAGTCGCGACTGCACACTATGTGACATGGTTGTCCCGTGCTAGCATTTAAGACAAATTGTAAGACATGACATATTCTATCATAACTTGTCATGACCGTAGTTCAAGTCGAAAGCCAAGCAATGTTAAAAAAAAAAACGTATAATTCATGTTGGGATGCTGTTAACATGGGGGTAGCAAAGGGGGGGGCTAAATTTTGGTTATTTTTTGCCTAGGACATACCGTTTTCGAGATATCATTTTAGAAATATAGAGCGTTTTATGCACTCTCATTTTCTCAGAACATAAATGGTTTTTATAGCCAAGGTTAAACCGAAACTGCAATAAAATTGGAAAATTTCCGAAAAAGAAAAAAATAAACGTCAAGAAGTTATGCCACAAGTCAAGAAAATATCTCACGCCGCCGTGCTAGCATTTATGACAAAATGAGTTTATCGCCCAAACTGTGATTAAAAGTGTGACTTAAGCGATGTCACAGTAGGCCATGCTCGCCGGGCTGGAATCGTCCAGGAACCTGAACCTCGTCATCCTGAAAACCGGTCAGCAGATCCATTACGAAGAAGTGCTCGCGTTAGGACTACTCCTAATTATTTGACTGACTTTGTTCTTTAAAGAAAGGGGGATGTTCCCGAACGATAGTGAGTTTCTAAACGGATATGTCATTCGATAGGACCTGTCAACAGTGTCAATCGGATCACTAACTTTTGGCGCCATACTGTAACCATGTGATTATCAAATACATATTAAAAGTATAAATTACTGTTTTATTACATAGAAACACCGCCTGAACAACGCGCACTTCTTTGGACTTAGCTTTAGATTGGCCCCTCTTATCTTTGACAGCACACGTTCCAAATTGCGGAGGTGATCTTCAAACGTCCGTCCCACGATTATAATGTCATCCAAGTAGACTAGGCAGGCGTCACCAATCAGCCAAGTAAGTACCCGCTCCATCAATCTCTCAAAGGTGGCAGGAGCATTACACAGTCCAAATGGCATAACGTTGAATTGCCACAATCCTTTGCCTGTTGAGAACGCTGTCTTTTCTTTATCCCGAGGGTCTATTTTGACCTGCCAGTAGCCACTCTTCAGATCTAGGGTGGAAAACCACTTCATTCCTGTTAGCGTATCCAGCGTGTCGTCGATCCTCGGCAATGGATAACTGTCCTTCTTCGTAATGTCGTTTATTTATTTATTTATTTGGGGAAAACAAACAGTGACACATTACATTTTACAACTTAGTATTACAACAATTACGACCAAATGTGCAACCAACTACATTTCCCACGGAATACATATAAGAAAAAAAATTGCATGCGATTTAAATTAAAACCCTACAATAGTCAAAATAATACAAAAAAAACATGATCTAAATTAAAACATTAAATATCAAATTAAAAACATTTAAAAATCAATATAAAAAACTTAAAAATCAAATTAAGAACAATATGAAAAATTTAAAAAAAAGAAACATTAAATTAAATATCAAATCAAAAGAAATTAATTAAATAAGAAGTCAATAAACATTAAATACATAACATTAGAAATTAAAACATAATAAAAATGGTCCTGTTACATAAAGAATAATAAAAAATAAAAAAAAAACACTGAAAAATAGCAATTAAAAAATAAAATGTCAAGCTGCATCAAATATACTTAAATAAATCAATTGAATAATAAAAATTTCTACTGATTAAGTGTTTTGAGTACACGACTTTTAAATTTACCCACAGAAAGAGCAAAAATATCAATGTCGTGGAAGTTCTTGTTAAAGGTATCGGTAAGTCGACGCAAAGGAGCGCGCACACCCGCGTTAGTGCGACAAGAGCTCACTGCAAACAGGGGATGCGCACGCGCCCCGCATCGAACTGTCCTCCTAGGAACTATGTAGCTTATGTTATTGCGGATATCAATACAGTAATATACATTGCTGCACAAATCAAACAGAAATACCATCTCTAGGAGAGTGCGTCTTGATTTCAGACCAAGCAATTTATACTTTATCAGTAAATCATCATATGATAAATATGTTTGGAAGCAACGGTAATGCATGGCTTTTAGAAATTTTATTTGAACCTTTTCAATTTGTTCAGAATATTTATTGTACAAGGGATTCCACACAGGAACCGCGTACTCGAGTTGAGATCTGATCAGCGACTTAAAAAGATATATATAGGTTGATGGGCGCAAAAACTCCTTTGCAGATCTCATTACGAAACCGTACATTCGATAGGCATTGTTCACAATCTTAGCGATGTGGGCTTCAAGGTGAAGTTTATCGTCGAGTATGATTCCAAGATCACGAATAAGGGACACCCTTGATAGTGTAGTATTAACCAAAGCGTATGGATACTTGAAAACATTCCTATTCTTTGTGAAGCTGATGCAACAACATTTAGGTAGACTAAGTTGTAATCTATTGACCCTGCAATAATCACTGAAACGATCCAGATCTTCTTGTAATAAAATGCTGTCTTGCACTATTTTAATGGGCCTATAAATTTTAGATCGTCAGCGTAGAGTAAAACTTTAGAATTTCTAAAAGAAGCGTCAATGTCGTTTATAAATAAAATGAACAAAAGGGGTCCCAGAATTGAGCCTTGAGGCACACCGGAAGTTACATTTATAGCCGTCGCAGATCTAAAACCGTTAATTACAACTCTTTGAGTTCTGTTCGTAATGTATGAAGAGAACCACCGGAGTAAATCACTACGAATACCGTTGTATGAAATGTTTTTTAAAAGCAACTCATGATCAACCTTGTCGTATGCCTTTCGAAAGTCGGTATAAACAGCGTCCACCTGAACACGAGAATCCATATTTTTAAATAAATAATCCATAAAGGCCACCAGATATGTGGTAGTGGACCTTTTCTTTACGAATCCGTGTTGTTGCTGTATTATAGTATGATGAAGAACAGGATACACTTTATCATGCACCAACCTATCAAAAAGCTTCGGCAAGGCTGACATTATGGATATCGGGCGATAGTTCTCAACATCTTGCTTAGAGCCCGATTTATAAATTGGAGTTATATTTGCACCCTTCCATATGTCGGGAAATATTCCTTGTGCCAGCGATTTATTGAACAGAATATATATCGGAGTACAAATATTCTTAGCGGTGGCCCTGAGAAAAGAGACCGGGAGACCATCAGGACCCGGACCCTTTGTTGAATCCAGAGAATTGAGAGCCACCAAAATCTCCTTCATAGTTAGCTCTATCTTACAAATGAGGGAATTGTGCTCAGAAGAACCCCCACTCGACGGGACACCCCTCCCGGATGATTGTTCATAGACTGAATTAAAGAAATCTGAGAAAAAGTTGCAAATTTCTTCGGGGTCATTGGTGCTTCTGTCTTTGTATTTCATATTAGATGGTACACCAGTAGAAAACTTCCGATTTGCTATATACGTCCAAAAGTGTTTCACGTTACAGCGAATACCATCTTCAACAGATTCCATGTACTTTGTGTAGCATGATTTGCATTCAGCATGAAATCTAGATCTGTATAGTGAAAATTGTTCATAATCGGCAATATTGTGATACACCTTCCATTTAACCCAGGCCTTTGCCTTGTTTTTATAGATATGTATCAGCGAAGGTGAGAACCATATCGGAAATCTTTGGGACTTTGTGTTATCGAGTGGAACGTGAGATTTAATAATGCAATTTTTTTTATCATAGAATTTAGTCACGGCTACATCCACGGAGTGCTCCATACCAATCAGTTCACTCCAATTAATTTCGCTTAATTCTTCATTTATCTTCTCGTAATTTGCTTTATATTAGTTAAACCTTTTCAGCGATTTTCGGGTCATATATTTATGGGGGTGTTTATATGGTACTAATACACAGAATGGTGGGTGGTAGTTATCGAGTTGCAGTAAATAGTCGGTGGGAGGGAAAACAGAACAGTGATTATTACATATAGCCAGGTCTAATATTTTCCCACTGGGGTTCTTGATAGTGTTGTACTGGTAAGCATTAAGGAAAGACATAAATACACCAAGCTGTCCGCAAATCGTGGCACTGCCACTAGAAACTAATCCTGATACCGATACACCGTTATCACAGGGAATCCAGTCAATATCAGGTAGGTTAAAAGTGTTCAACATTAGTGTCTCCGAGTAAAGGTTGGAGAAATTCGAAATATCGGACATAAACGGACTCAGGTGCTCTAGGTGGAATATAAGCCGCCCCGACAGTTTGGTTCTTCCCTCTAGTTGAACTTGGAAATCTAAGGAGAACGTGCTCCAGGCTGGCTTCCAGAGCAAACTGGTCCAATCTTACAGAGCGCAACTCCCTCAATACAGCCACAAGGACACCACCTCCATCTTTCTTATTCGTGGCTGTGCGGTCTCAATCGCACCTATGTACCTAGTAACGAGAATCAATGAATTCACCATCAAATATTTCGGGCGTTAACCAGGTTTCAGTGAGCACTATAATATCGTAACAATTAGATAAAATGTTCATGTATAAAATGTCCAGTTTAGTGCTAATCCCTCGACAATTTTGATAATAAATAACCAAATTATCTGCCATCGAAAAAGTGAATTTTGCAAATAGATAATAAGCCAGCATTACACGATGCGATAGTAAATATAAAATTAACATAATATTTCGATCCGGCCAAATGCAGCGAGATAGGTTTAGACTCAAGTACACATCTCTCTAAGAAATATATAGATACTAACAAAAGTCCTCAAAACCAAGCAATGAGCGTACCAGTGACACAGTAAAACACCTCAAAAAAGCAACATTCATCGACATTTTTAACGTCCACAAAACCAAGGTACATCAACAACTGCATGAGATTTAGTAACATACAACCTAAATTATTTGATAATTCAATGTAAACAAAAACATCCACTATTAATCCAAACAAGTGGAATGAATAATTTAAATGTCTATTGATTTTAAATATTAATAACAACATTACAGTAATTCTTACACAAAAAGTTACGAGAAAAATAAACAGACTATTACTAACTTCTACACGGATACTCTCATTCTGCGATCTCAGGAATGGTGGCAGGTTGACCAGGCTTGATCTTAGCAACGTCCTCTCGAGATCTGATTGCGAACGATCTAGCTCCTTCTTTCTCACGAACGAGGATGGTTCCGTGTTTGACCCATAAAAATCGGAAATTGTTTGCTTTGGCTGCATCTCGGCACTCACGAAACAACAATTTGTTTTTCAAAGTGAGATGTTCATGCATATAAATAGGAGACGACGTTCCCGATAAACCCAGTTTTACGGTACTTAGTTCCCTATCTAATCTGTAAGCGCTTAAAATATTGTCGCGTAATATGCGCGAGTTCAGTTTTACAATAATGTTTTTGGGATTATTATCTCGATGGGCGTGTGGAACTCGATGTATTGAAACAATGTCGCTCTGCTTGAAATTACAATTTATGGAGGAACCAATGTTGGTCATAAGGGTCATAAGGGTAATAAGGTCTTCATTACGCCTTTCAGGAAGATTACATATCTCAATGTTGCAGCTTCGGGCGCTTTGTTCCAGGGAGTTGATTTTATTAACAAGTTCTGATATCGTCTGCTTAGATTCAGTGAAGTCATAAAGATCTTTACTAAGCTGATCGACCTTTTTTGAAATATCAGATTGTTCATCACCGGCGAACTGAATCAAGTCCTTCAGACGGTCAATTTCTTTTGTGACATCTTTGTATTGAGTCTCAAGTTCAGAGACACTTTGCTTGATTGCAAATTGCTCGGAACGTAAAGTCAAAGTCAAAGTCAAATATATTTATTCAATTAGGCCAATAAACGGCACTTTTGAACGTCACATAAATTAAAATTAAAAATTAAAAGTAACAAAAAAAAATAATTAAAAGTAATAAAAAAAAAACAAGATAAAAAAAAAAATATATGATTCTACCGTGCATTCGGAAAGTAGATTGTTATGGAGAAGAACGCACAAGACACTCCATACTTACTCTTTTTAAAAAAAAATAATTGGTGTTTTACAAACGTGTTGTAAAGAACGAATGTCGTTTTTAATGTCCGTAGTGGTTTGAGTTATTGTTGACAGTTCAACTTTTATGGAAGCTACGCTGTCGCATATCTTACTAATGCTACTCTCCAAGTCACGCCGTAATTTATTATGCGAATTTCTAAACTCCTTCGCCAAATTGTCAATCGCTTCCGACCAATCCTGAGCCGTTTGTTTGCGTTTACCAGAAGCTTCGCACAGGTGCAGGTTCGCATCGGAGCTATTATCAGTTGAATTAGACATTTTTAAACTCAAACAAATATTCTCCTAATTAATGGAAGAGAAATATTCAAATAAAAAACTTCCTAAAATTTTTGCAGTTAGCAGGATACGAACTCGGGCCGCGTCGTTCACAAAAAGAGCTACCGGTCACCACTCGACCACTCGTGCATACGGATTTTAGTTGAATTTTATGACCTGTACTTGGCAGCTTATGCATTTAACGAACATTCGGCTCTATGTTAATGAGTTCCTTTGTTCACTGTCTCGAAGTATAATCCGAGTACCGTCACACGAACTTTAATTAGTCAAAATTGTTCCACTGTTCCCAATCGAAAATTGCAGTAAATATCGTTTATTACCTTAACACTTTATTGAAACACCAAGCACTGAATATAGTCAATGCAATGCACCACACATCTGTTCTAATTTAGAGCTTTTTGATAACTTTTTTTAAATTATTGTAGTAGCGGTTGTCACGCAATGTAGTTTGAGCAAAGTTCGAACGACTGTGAGAGTCCACACAGAAGCGCATGCTACCGTCCTTCTTCTTCACCAGCACTACTGGTGAACACCATGGGCTGGATGAAGGTTCAATCACGCTATCTTTCACCATACCCTTGACCATGTCGTCAACTTCACGTTCCCGTGCCACTGGCACACGTCTTGGTCGCTGGCGGATTGGTACCTCATTTCCTGTATTTATTCTGTGTTGAACTAACGCAGTCTTCCCTTTGTCGGCATCATTTGTTGAGAAAATGTCGGCGAACCTGTTCAACATCTTCTTAACCTTGTTCTCTTCTTCTTCCGACAGATTATTCTGGCAGTCCCTCAAAAGCGATGACACATCGAATCTTGTACTTTGAACTTTGGCGTTGGTAGGTTGTTCGTGGCATCTACGCATCCAAACCACTCCTTCACAAGTGCCTAACATTGTTCCTTTCTTGAGCACCAGGTCCTGGTCACTTGTGTTGAGTGCACGTACCGATGAAACACTAGTACCCCTCACCAATTTACCATGAAGCATCGTTATCTAAACCTTCTATAAGTACACATCGGTTTTCCCGACCAGAATTTCTTGGTAGACAAACTGGTACGATTGTTTCTGACCTTGGTTGAAGAGTAACCTTTTCCAGGCAGTACACCTTCCCCGATGATGCACCTTCCATGAAGACTTCTTCTGAGCCACACTTCAACACTCCTTGATAAATGTCAATCTCACACACATGATGTTTCCTCATGAAGTCTAGACCCAGAATGCAGTCGTCAACTATGTCAGCCACGATAACATTGTGCCGGTAAACATTATTCCCTAACTTCATTTCCACCACCTTCTCACCTCGGACGGTTATGTGCTGACCGGTGGCTGTTCTCAGATGTACACCTTCATGGTTCCCGAAGAAGTCCCTAAGAAACCTTCTTGCTAGTTGGAAACTGACAACAGTCCGAGAAGCCCCAGTATCCAATGTCAGCTTGCATGGTGTTCTGTTAATTTCGCCCTCGATGATCAGGCTGTTCCCGTCACAGGATTGTGAGATCGAGATCCTTGGGGCTCTTCCATCACCAGCCAGCACCCGCCCCTTAGTCCTGGCATCTACTCGTTTCCCTGCTGCTGTTGCCCAGCAGGGACATAAAGTGATCCTTCTCCTGGCGACTGCTTACCAACGTGGGGAGGCCTTCGCTTCGGGCAGCTCAATCGGATGTGGCCTCTTTCTCCGCAGCCATAGCATCGGGGTGAAGTCGCAACCTCCCTGATTCGGTGAGTTCGATCGTCCCGTCGAACTGCCTCCACCTCCAAAGCGTGGGCTAGAGCGTCCATGAGGTCCTTGAAATGATCTAGCCTTACGGCAGCCCTAACCTCCAGGTCGCGGATCCCATCCGTGAAGGCCTGTACGAGGTTCCCGTTGATCAGCACAGGTTACGAGTGGTAAGCCTTCCGGACCAGTTTTTCCACTTCAAACTTCACTGCTGAAGAGTTTCACCAACCCGTTGCGATCGGTCTTTCAGCTGGGCCCGAAACACATGTTCCAGGTGCGCGTCGCCGTATCTAGCTTCTAAAGCTTCCAGAAGCTTCTCGAAAGTGACGTCTTGTCCCAGCGCCTCTAACACAGTCGAGGCCTGGTCGCGAAGACCCAAGGTTAGAGCAGTCAAAGCCTGTTCGTTAGTCCACCCATTCGATTTCATCACGGCCTCAAACTGAATCTTGTAGGCGGACCATGACGAAGAACCATCGAAAGGTGGTACTTTAAAACCACGAGGCAAAGGTGTCACTACCGCAGCTGCCACGATCCCATCTCCAGACTTGAGGCCACGTATTGACTTCTCCATTTCGACGATGCGGGTCTCGTGTTGCTGGATCTGGTCCTTTACCTCTTTCATCTCCTTACCAATGGCTCCGCGGAGATCCTTAATCACCAAGAGCTGCTCCTCCTGACGGCGAGCCTGCTCCTCCTGACGGCGAGCCTGCTCTTCCTTGTCACGCTGCAGCTGCTCCTCTAAGCGGCGAGCTTGCTCCTCCTGACGGCGATCCTGCTCTTGTATGAATGCCATAAGGGCGGCTAGGTCAAGTGACGCCGACGATTGAGCTGGTTCCGCTGCAGCCGCGGAATCTCCATGTCCACCTGATGACGGTGAGGGAGCGTCTCCAATGCGCTTTTGGTCTACGTCTTGCTGGCGCTGACTCCTGGTGCGCATCCCTTCCGTTTCTTCATTCGGTAGAACCGGTATAATTTATCCCGCACTTCTGAAACCAATTCGTCACGAGCTGGGGTTCAGGGATAAATTATTTAAACAGCTGACTTCAATTAATCACTGTTTATTACAAAAACATTTCCTAAACAATTCTATTACTTCGCACTATTTTCCGCTTTGATCGCTCTGTATCGCTTCTCAATCGAAACTGACTCACTACGAACCCGACCGCTCTTTATATAGCCCGGAAGATATTTCTAGAACGTCCCATACTGTTCTAGGTACTTCGAGAATCTTCCAGAACAATCGACTTTTGAACTCATCGATCCCGAAGCGACTAGAAACTTCCAGAATGTTCGGTTCGAACATTCTGGAAAATTCTACTCGACACGAACTTTTGAGAACATTAGTTCCGCTATTCGATACTAGATGGCGCCACTAGTTACTACTTAGTTCTTCTACTTGTCACTAGATGGCGCTGCCCTATCTTGTAACAATATAATAGCTATCCACCCGCAGCTTTGCCTGCGTGGATTACACGATATTGGCTGTTTGGTTTTCTCCAGTTCTGGCGTGATATTGCAAATTATTATCCAAACATAGTTTTCCACCCGCGTCTTTGTTCGCGTAAACCACAAAATTTGCTTCACTTTATTATTTTATCGAATTATAATAATCTCGTCAGTCAGTCATTCAGGACAAAGCATTTTATATGTATAGATTAGCATACTGATATCATGACTTGTATTGAGGAGCATAATAAAATAATAATTGGTTAAATTTTAATATAAAATCACTATCCTCTTAAAATTTAAAACTTGTATCATTAGTGGTTTAGGCTAGGCGTTGATATGTCAGTCGGGACATTGCCTTTTATATTATATATATATATATATATATTTTTTTTCTGGTATTGGTACAGAGGTCTAGTGTAGGTCTATGGACTTTTAAAATATCTACTATTAGATATTTTGACATACTGTTTTCCTCAAAAGCGTTTACCTTTTTCTGATTTCTAAAATACATCACTCTTGCCAGAACTGCCGGCGGATATTACAGTTATCGTAGCGATGCGTACAGTTGGCTGTAAAAGTCTTCTACTTCTGAAAGAATCTCCTGCCTCAAAACGACAACATCCCCACTCGATTTAGCCAGCTTCGTCAGATGGCTCCTCCCAAGTGGCTGGAAGAACACTTTGGACCCCCGGTTTTGCTCAATCGCTTTCTCTATAGAGAGCGTATTGGATCGTCGGAGATCGCGTCGTACCAGTTTCCTAATTATTTTGTTGAGTGCCCACTGTTCTGACGAAGTGGCTGGCGGATTTTCACGTCGCTCCGTCATGAGCTTTCTTTTTTTTCAAGTTTCTTCCGAAAGTTTAGACTGCCGGCCCGTACGCCGCATCTTACAAAATCTCGTACCTTCCTCCCTGAGGATTTGCACCAGATGGTCGAGCGTCTGGTCAACGTCATCTGTGGTTTCCCCGACAGCGAACAGCGAACCGGTTCTCCAGGTCTGACTGGAACGCTTCAGATCCTAACATAGTTTGGAGCATGTTTGGACGGAGCCTAGACTTCATCAAACGAGTTCTCTCAAGCTTGAAGTTGATATTCAGAGATCCTCGAACAAGTCTGTGATCGCTGCCGGTATTAAACCTGTTGATCACTGAGACATCCCTGAATATATGCTTTTTATCTGTTATGATGAAGTCTATCTCATTTTTGGTCATAGTGTCGGGGCTCTGCCACGTCCACTTCCTTTGGGGCTGTTTCTTAAAAAAGAAATTCATCACAAAGAGCCCCTTTTTCTCTAGGAAGTTGACAAGCATTTGCCCCCTATGATTTCTGCTGCCAAACCCGTAGGATCCTACTACCGATTCGCTGCAATTCTGTACTCCCAGTTTACCGTAAAAATCCCCCATGACAACGCTGTAGTGGGTCTTAGTGGTGGAGTGCAAGGCCTTGTAAATGTCCTCGAACATTTCTTCCATTTCGTCGTCCGAGTGCGCCGAGGTCGGTGCGTAGACTTGCACAACCTTGAGGCTATACCTCTCGGTTAGGTTCACTATGAGGTACGCTACCCTGTTCGATACACTGGAGACTTCCACAACGTTGCTACAGATAGATTTATTAACCAGGAACCCGACACCGCCTTGGGATAGCTGGTCTCCCTCTCGGAAATACATAAGGTGGCCCGATTCAAGAGTTATTGTGTCCTCCCCCTCTCTTCGGACTTCACTCAACCCCAGAATGTGTTACCTTATATTTTCGAGCTCCTGTTCAAGCTGCACGAGGTGTTTGTCGAGCCGTAACGTGCGTCCGTTGTACGTAGCGAAGGTCAGTTGAGTTTTTTGATTTTGGCGGCCGTAGTCCGTAACCCGGAGATTCTTCGTACCCCCGAGTGCCCTGCCGCTACCGTGACTGCCGCCATAATCAGCAATAACAGCAGGGCGGCCGGGAACTGGGGGCCGTGGTTTCTTTTGACTTGCCATTGGAGGGTTTGCCCATAATCGCCAAGCTGGGCATGCGGGTTGGCGATCGCAGATCGCAGTTTCTCGCACTGGTGACGCTGCTGCCCGTCACCAGTCTGTGCCATTTAACTGCGAAGATTTGTAGAAATAGTTATACCGCCATTTGTCGGTTGTTATCAGAGCCTCGTTTGTTGATCAGCAGGATGCACCACGAGCAGGTGAAGTTGACTTGGGGCGCTAAGTTTGCGAGTGCGCCCCTTTACATCCCTCAATACATATCCCTCATACAAACTTTAATCCCCCCTTTTTACCCATTTGAGGGATGAAATTCAAAAAAATCCCTAATACGTGTTCCTTTAATTTTATTGAAGAGTATAAATACCAAATTCCATGTTATTTTCATAGTAAACAATTTAGGTTTCATACAAAATTCAGCGCCCCTTTTTCCCCTTTTAAGGGATGAAATTCAAAAATCCCCAAACACCTGTTTCTTTAATTGTACTGAAGAGCAGAATGACTAAATTTTAATTAATTTTGATAATGAACAATTTAGCTTTCATACAAATTTTAACACCCCTTTTAACCCATTTAAGGGATGAAATTCAAAAAGTTCCTTAATACGTGTTTCTTTAATTATATTAAAGTATATAAATACTAAATTCCATGTAATTTTGATAATAAACAATTTAGTTTTCATACAAAATTCAGTACCCCTTTTTACCCTTTTAAGGGATGAAATTCAAAAATCCTTAAATACCTGTTTCTTTAATTGTACTGAAGAGCAGAATGACTAAATTTTAATTAAAATTGATAATGAACAATTTATTTTTCATTCAAACTTCAACATCCTTTTTTACCCCTTTAAGGGATGAAATTAAAAAAATTCCCTAATAAGTGTTTCTTTAATTATATTAAAGAGTATAAATACTATATTCCATGTAATTTTGATAATAAACAATTTAGTTTTCATACAAAATTCAGTACCCCTTTTTACCCTTTTAAGGGATGAAATTCAAAAATCTTTAAATACCATATTTTATTCAATTCAAATAAAAAAAAAACCCTTTAGGGGATGAATTTCCAAAACTCCTTTCTTAAATGACGCCTACAGTAGAAAACCAACATCCTCTAAAAATCCAAACTACTATCATTAGTGGTTTAGGCTGGGCGTTGATGTCAGTCGGGACATTGCCTTATATATATATATAGATAGATTTGTGTTGACAAAAATTTTGAGCGATAGTGATTCTACTCCAAACTTTACCAAAACAGGCGCTTTACAGATTATTAATGAATCTACCACCGGAAAAATCAAAACACAGATACCAAAGAGCCTAGGACGATTTTGTTCAATGGAGAACAACAAAAGTAAGAGTCAAGATTATGAATATTATTATTTAGATTTTCAACATTTAGCAAAAACTCGAAGGTCAAGCAGCCTATGGTGAATTTATTCAATGCTCGGATCTAAAATAACCAACAATATTCAAATCAATACATACAGCAGCTTTTTAGTGTCTCGCAGGTGTGAAAAGTAGAGTATGCCCCTCTGGCCGCCCGTGACGTAAGACACTGCTTTATCCCCTTGGTGTATAATCTACTATTACTTGTATTGAATGAGAGTGTCACTCGTCGAAACACTAAAATTATTTCATGTTGCACGATTACCGATATTTTTTTTTTATAAGACTTTGTTTAAATTCAAAGATTTATTTATATAAAACAACTTATGAGTTACTGAAACATCAAAAAATATGATCCGCTTGTGTCCAGAAATGCAACAATATAAAACTTTGCTTTTCATTACAGATGTTGGAAATTTCGAGGCGCAGAATTTTACATTACAATCTGGCAGTAGACCAGGTGATCGTTATTATGTCCCTAGAACATTAATGGATAACTCGACAGAAATAAAAATAGTGCTTAACTTATACACATCGAATAACTTACGAGTATGTTCGTCACTACTGGCAGCGAAAGGCAGGCGTGCCCTGCAGATGACGAACGAGACGACGGAGAAGCAGTTGGAATGTAATATAAGTTATTATTGTATAGTTACATTAATGAGAGCTTTGCATCGCATCTGCAACGCTTTTGAGTAAAGTGTTTAGTGAATGAATATGTCATACTTAAGCTATACGAAAGATGGATTTATGTATTTTCTCCGCTCTTCCCCTTTATGGAAGCAGCCACTTCTCCTGGAAAAAATTGACGAAATTATTCGATGCACTCTGTCATCTATCTTAAATGTGGCCTTGGATGACCGAGCCTGGACGCAAGCCACGCTACCCATTCGCTTCGGTGGGCTCGGCATCCGCAAAATTTCTAGTATAAGCCTACCGGCGTTCCTGTCTTCGGTCCACAGCACTGAAACGTTAACCACTAAAATTTTATCCCTGTCACTGGTTAACTGTGAAGTGCCGTGCTCGACCGACGCAGTGTGCGCCTGGAAAGTGGCTTGCCCGAATACGGCGTTGCCCGAAAACCCATCTTCCCAAAGACAGTGGGATGAGCCGCTCTGCAGATTGGTACGGAATAAACTCATAAATACGTCCACCAATACTGCTGAGCGTGCTCGCTTACTGGCTGTGGGTGAATGGGAGTCGGGCCTCTGGCTACAGGCTTTACCGTCACCCAACTTAGGTACAATGTTGAGTGACACTACTTTCCGGATCGCTACATGTCTGCGCCTAGGCTCTCCCAGCGGAGCTCCACATCGTTGTCAATGTGGTGAAGCAGTCGACCGCCTCGGAAACCATGGCCTATCCTGCAGTAGGAGCGCTGGTCGGATAGCACGGCACGCCAGCATTAATGACATCATACGTCGTGCTCTTGTTACCGCCGGGGTGCCAGCTGTTTTAGAACCCAATGGCTTAGCACGCGACGATGGGAAGAGACCGGACGGGAAAACCATAATGCCTTGGAAGTTGGGTAGGCCTTTGGTGTGGGATGCAACATGTGTCGATACCCTTGCGCCATCCCATCTTCTTAGCACGGCGGGCTGTGCTGGGGCGGCTGCTGCTGGTGCAGAAAACCTCAAACGGCGCAAATATAACAACTTTATTGGCAATTATATGTTTGAGCCGTTTGGGGTTGAGACATTAGGTCCATGGGGTCCGAGTGCTCACCGAGTTTTTCGAGACATAAGTAAACGGTTAGTCGACTGTTCACGTGACCAGAGGGCTGGCCTTTTCTTCAGCCAGAGGATCAGCATTGCCATTCAACGTGGCAATGCTGCCAGCGTTCTGGGCACGTTTCCCATTGACATCGATGTGGACGAATTTTTTGATGCGCAATGAGCCCTTTTCCTTCTCCCCTTTGTATGTAATTTTGTTTTGTTATTAGTCATAAGATTAGAAATATTCAGTTGTATATATTATTTAATATATCTTGAATGATTACAATAAAAAAGATGGTAATTATTGATTTGTGTTATTTATTTTACAGATTTTGATGCATGCAGTAGCGGTTGTGTGCTAGTGGTGAATTTAAAAGATAAATGTAAAGGTAAGCTTTTCTGCATCTATTTCATATAATATCTACTATTTCCATTATGCCTTTTCAGAAAAGTATTAGGCCTAATAAGACAACCGCTTCAATACAAAAAATAAATAAGTTATCATGGGGACTGCCGACAGAAATGAAAACTTATAACTTTGGAATAACTGTTTTTGTGTGCAAACTGGCAACGCTGTATTTACCGTCACACGTCACATTAGCTCGAATTGGGCCCTAACTTATCTCTGTAACCAAAATAAAGCACTTGTAAATATATAAGACTTAAAAATACCTGTGTGAAGTACACTGCATTATGAGCCTGTAGTGAAATAAGGTCCAATATTGGAGTGGGTTGTTTTTTTTTCAGAAGGTGATTTGCTGAATGTGACTCCGTCTAAAAACGATGTGTTAATATACGTGATATCATCTGTGATAGTGATGTGTTTAGTAATATTGGTGATTTTTATAAGTGTTAAAAAGTATTGTCACCGAAATTTGCAGCCATTAGAAATATTGGAATTGGATACATATGTAAGTCTTGTATAAAGCGACAACCTTTGTATATTTAATCAGCCCAGCATTGCCCTACTCTTATCAGTCTTAGGTCTTCTTGCACCACCCGGGGCTGTCTTACTAACTCCAAGTTAGTAGCTAACACTGCCAATTATGTATGACATATTTGTTATTTAACCTCGAGTTAGCAACTAACTCTGAGCTAAGTTTTCTCCGCAAGAGGGCCTTATAAGGATTCTGGCTTCATACCCGCGTGGGGATCAAAAAGCTACATTATTTACATATAGGTAAGAAGTCGTCCGTCCGCTGTTGCGTAGGATGTGCACGGAGAGCCTTGCTTCGTTAGCTGCGCGGCTCATTTGTTTGCCTGCCACGCATCCGAGCGTAGCGTGGTTGTAGTGAGCAGTGGATGATCCATCATTCATCTAATATTTTCGTACAAGTATTCATACAAAGCGAAGTCAAGTACCCGTGGAGTATTTATGACTGATGCGTCTTAGCTACGCACGGGCATTTGACTTCTTAATTATAAAACCTACCTGTGAAAGTCGCTTTTAAAACGATTAAGTCTATACGAAGATTAAGTCGATCAACCAGATAGACCAACTAACACAAAAACCATAGCTGACTTCATTTTCAAGCAGTAATGCCGGAATTCATAATCTTTATAAACGAGAATCGTTTAAATATTTTCTTTTTCTAGATCACCACAAATGAAGTTGTCTATGCGGATCTCAGCTTGGTGCACGGAGACAGTCAGCCACCTAGACGTGATGAAGAATCCACATATGCTGAAATAATTGGAGTGATGAAACCAGTTGATGTAAATTTGACAAAGAAATAAATTGTATTTGTTTTTCTGATAACATTTTTTTACTGCCCGCAGGTTCTCCCAAAGAAACGTATTCCCGTGACAAAAAATATCATAATCCTATCCGTGTGATAGATATCATACAAACCTATTCAGGCGACTAACGTCCAGACTTGCTCTATTGTAATTCTATTAGGATTTATGGAATCTGTGGCTTCTCTATCCTCCTCGAGTTGCCTACTGAGTCTACAGTAGACCTGTAGAGACTCCAGCATGTAACCCTGCTATGACAAAGCCAACCATCTGTAAACCGCGTGCGTGCGAGCGGGAGTCACATGAGCTATCGTAATGTCAAGTGGTCAATCCACATTTTTACATGTTTACAATCGCTATCGATGATAGAAAGTCACTTTGTGAATGTTTCTTGATGTCGCGTGTGTTAGAGCACCGTCAGCTTACTCTTATTTGACAAAGACGGATTTGTGGATAGCAAATCATCATCAGCATCAGAAAGTTTGGACACCATATTTTTAGGCTGCGATGGGAAGAGTCTATCGGACTCATGTGATGATTTGACCAGTAAGCCAATTCCCCCGAATCTCGCAGGCAAATTTCCGATGGAAAGTACGAATTCGTATGTGATGGCAAGTGCGAGATAACGTTTTTGTAGTTTACATTAAAAATTAATGTGGTATAATTTAATGTATTATCTTTTGTCAACTAAATAAAAGATATAGGTAGCCTATTTTATATTACTTAACTAGCTGCCGCCCGCGGCTCCACTTGCGTGCACTTAGTACTTAATAACTTTATAAATTTGTAGCTGTCCGCCGTGGCTTCGCTTAAATCAACTGGCTATCTACCTAGCTACCCTACCCTACCCACCCTACACTACTTACCTACCCACTACCTACCTACCTACAAACCTTCCCTACCCTACTTATCTACCCACTACCCTACCCTAATTACCTACCTACCCTACCTAGGGTTGCCAGATTGTAAGACTAAAATATCTGGACAAAATTTGAAAATGTCAGGATTTTGGGATTGTTGTCGGGGGTAATAAATATTAAAACGAACGTGGGGCAATACGGATAGCTCTTCCTACGTAAATAAATTTGTACCTTTTAGAGCGAAATACAGAAAAGAGTAGAACATACTTTATTGTACAACGAAAATAACATTACACATCAGCGAGTTTTTATTTATAGAGTTCTCCGAAAACTCGTTGTGAATAGCTCGTTTTAAAAACTGTTCAGCTTCTTTTTTTTCTGTATGTTCACCGCATTCTCCGTCAATTGTGGACCGATTTTGACAATGATTTTTTTGTTTGAAAGAATATGTTCCCAAATTGGTCCCTTGGTGAATTTGGTAAAGATCTGATGAAGAAATTTGGCAATATACAGAACTCTTCAATAAATGACGGCAAATCTCTCGGGATAGCTGCAATCGCATGCCCGTTTACTTATTATATATATTTATATATATATATAGATATTTATTATTATATATATTATATGTCCTGTATATATATTTTTGTGGTGTACAATAAAGAATATAATAAATAATAAACAAATAAAGGGGTACGACGATGTGTACAGTTCACCTTGGTACCCTCTTATTTCACCGGTTATGTTCAAGTTTCATGATATTCGGGTTATCTATTCCGGCATAGCTTTGGGCATTATAGGTACCTATAGAACTTGCCCATTATGTACCACAACTAAAAAGCGAAAAATAATTAAAAGAAAAGAGAAAAACAAGTACTTGGTATAATTTAAATATATTAGAGCGGTGACAAACGAAGTTTTGGTAGGTTTTTCTAAAATGTTTGTTTGTCCCCTCATAATATTTAATTTTAATGTATAAATACGCACCGGTTATATTCTAGTTCAATTTCACCAAATTAGAGTGTACCAGGGTGAACTGTACACATCTGCGCACCCCTTTAGAGTGTTCCGGCGTGATTTTATTATATATTAGCGAACTTCTCGCGGTTTCACCCGCGTAGTCCCCGTTCCCGTGGCAATACAGGGAAAATAGTAGCCTATGTCACCCGGGGATAGTATAGATTCCCAACGGTGAAATAATTTGTGAAATAGGTCCAGTAGTTTTTAAGTTTATTCTTTACATACAAAAATAAAAATCTGTCCTCTTTTTAATATTATATAGTAAATATAGTATAGAAAAGACACACATAGACTAGACTAGAATAGTACAGAAGTATAGATATAGTTTATGAAATGGTCTACATGCGATTGCAGCAATCCCGAGAGATTTTTCGTCATTTATTAAAGAGTTCTGTTTCCTGAGAAGTTCTTCATCAGCCCGGCTAGCATGGCCTACTGTGACATCGCTTAAGTCACACTTTTAATCACAGTTTGGGCGATAAACTCATTTTGTCATAAATGCTAGCACGGCGGCGTGAGATATTTTCTTGACTTGTGGCATAACTTCTTGACATTAATTTTGTTTTTTTTTTTGGCAATTATCCAATTTTATTGCCGTTTCGTTGCAACCTTGGCCATAAAAACCATTTAGGTTCTGAGAAGCATAGCCTTACGACGCACTGTTTCCGAATTATGGGCTCCGTATATTATTTTATTTTGCGTAGAACGCTCTATATTTCCAAAATGATATCTCGAAAACGGTATGTCCTAGGCAAAAAATATCCAAAATTTAGCCCCCCCCCCCTTTGTTTCCCCCATGTTAGCAGCATCCCAACATGAATATTAAGTTTTTTTTTTTTTTTCCTTTGCTTGGTTTTCGACTTGAACTACGGTCATGATAAGTTATGATAAAATATGTCATGTCTTGCAATTTGTCTTAAATGCTAGCACGGGACAACCATGTGACATAGTTTACAGGCGCGAGTTGCTTTTCTTGTTGTTGACTTCATAGTGCGACATAATTTGAATAGACGACCAAATAAAATAATACTTAAAAAAGTATGCCGTTCATACAGCTAAACAACTATTTAATTTTGTTGGGAATAAATTAATATTTGACCCACGACCATAGACTTACGCACACTTTATTTTTCTTTGTTTTTGATAACATATTAAGTGTTTGTTAGAAAGATATAATTATTGTGAAAATTTTTATAATTATAAAAAAATATAATAGCTTAGACCAATACCGGTGGGCCCCTATTTTTTTATATTTTAAATGTTTTTTGGGGATTTTATTTAAGAAACATTTCAAATGTAGAAAGTACGAAGAATACGGTATAAAAGAAAATAATGATAATAATGATGATAATAATTTTTTAATGGTGTTTCAAAGAGAAGAAGATGTATCGAAGTGTGAAGTGAAAATAAATGATAAGAGTGTGGAGCAAGTGAACGAGTTTGTATATCTGGGAAGTACGTTCACAAGGGATGGAAAGATTGAAGAGGATGTGGAAAGGAGAGTGAATGCAGGGAATAAAGTGAATGGTGCTATGCATGCAGTTGTGACCAGCAAGTCGATGTCTCCGGAAGCTCGACTCGCCGTTCACAACAGCGTGCTGGTGCCTACACTTATGTATGGAAGTGAAGGCTGGGTATGGCAAAAAAGACATGAAAGTAGGATTAATGCAGCAGAAATGCGCTCCTTGCGGAGTATGTGTGGTGTAACTTTAACTGATAGATTGAGGAATGAGGTAATAAGACAACGTTGTGGTTTAAAAGAAGATGTAGTGACTAAAATTGAAAAGGGTATGTTAAGATGGTTTGGCCATGTTGAGAGGATGAATGAAAGTCGACTAACGAAAGGTATTTACAAGGCAGACGTGAATGAAAACGCCGGGAGGGGACGCCCTAGAAAGACATACATAGACCTTCAAATTCAAATTCAAATTAAATTTATTGCATCCATAATGTACACACAGGTGGTAAATATAAGTTGTGTATGACTAGATGTATGAATGTGTGTGAAGCAAAAGAAGTATGTAAGGATCGTAGCAGGTGGCGTTCTGTAGTTTCTGTCTACCCCCTTGGGAAAAAGGCGTGAGTTTATGTATGTATGTAATTATAAAAAAAAAAAACAAAATAAGAATAACAATAAAAAAAAATACAATTATGAAAAAGAAATAATATAAAATTAATTAATAATCCTGTAAAATTTCAATTAATAAATAAGCATTGATTACCACACACACAAAATTAATTTATTGCCATTTGGTGCAGTAATAGGCAGTAGAAGGCAAATATATTTTTTAAATAGGTCTTTGTTTCCTGATAGCTACAACCTAAGGGTCTTCAAGTCAAGAGTGAATAGGTTACTTCTAGGCAAGCGTGCTTCACCTTCGACCACATCATCACTTAACATCAGGCGAGATAGTGGTCAAACGCGAACCTTTATCAAATAAAAAAAATAAAAAAAACATCCAACTTATTTATTTTGTAATGCTTCACGAATAATTCGTGTTCTGTTCCGTGCCGAGCACACTCCATCAGCAAATGTTGCGCGTCCTCGATTTGATTGCAAACTGTGCAATTTGGAGAATCGGCCTTTTTCATAAGAAATGCGAATTTTGCCGATGGATAGTGCCCAGAACGAAGCCTTAATATCAATTTAACGTAATTTCTATCTAATTTAGTATCTTCGAACCAGGGAACATGAGATGGCTGACCGTGAATGCTTTGTACCAAAGCCCTTTGTCTAGAGACATTTTGAAAAAATGTTGTGTCCAGGAATTAAAGCATGCAGATTTAAATTTAGTAGTATATTCCCAATAATCAGGTATATAATTAATTAAACATCCGACCTCTACAGCTTGTTTGGATATTCGATCAGCTTCCTCGTTACCGCTTAGTCCAATATGTGCTGGAACCCATTGCAATCTACATTCTTTATTATTGTTTTAAGTAAAATTATAAATTTTAAAATATCATACGCTATCGATGTACTTCTGCTGTAGCCATAGGCGCATCGAGCGATAATATGTTGGAGTGCGCTTTTGCTATCTGAAAAAAATACTACTTTATTTAAATTTTGATTCAAGACATAATTAACTGCTTTGTTTAAATTGCTATGAGCTCCAGCGACATAATTGATATATCACTTATAATTTTATATCCAAAAGTATTCCCTAGTCTCTGGTCAAATAACCCTGCTCCTTGCCCCTGAGCACTCTTAGATGCATCAGTGTACAATATCACTCAGTAACACATTTGGGTTATAATTACGTTTAGCAGAGCTTAAACTTTTGACGCCGATCAAAGTTAAGGGCAAAATTTACAAAACAGCTGTAAGACCCGCAATGATGTACGGTGCCGAATGCTGGGCCATAAAAAAGGTGCATGAACAGAGGCTGCATGTGGCTGAGATGAAGATGCTGAGGTGGGCAGCGGGCGTAACAAGACTTGATAAAGTGCGAAATGAACACATCAGAGGCAGTTACAAAGTTGCGGCCATCACAGACAAACTAACTGAAAGTAGACTTCGTGGTATGGCCACGTAATGAGACGTCCTGAAAACTACGTGGTTCGGCAAGCCCTGGCACTACCAAACACAAATAAGAAAAGAGGAATACCCCAAGCCAAGCCCCAAATAATAGGATGAGGCAAGGAGAAAGAAGAAGAAGAAGAGCTTAAACTTTTGAGTTCAATTTCAATGATATTTTTTTGAATATAGGAGGTCCAGATTTCTAAACTAAACATTTTAAGATAATCTGATGCTGTAATTTCTAAGTGTCTATCGTCATTGTATACCTTCACAAGTAATTGTATTTTTTTGTTTTGCCAATAAGAAGTACGACAAAAATCGCTCAACTCGAATATAAGATCAATTGTGACATTATTTGACCACGATCGACTTTTTAGACAGTATTTGTATGCTAAATATTTCCTTCTTAAATATAAAGGTGAGATACATAAATCTGATTCCATAACGTGAATAGGGGAGCTTTTAATGTAACCCCCTATTATTCGTAGGGCCTGATTTTGCAGCTTATCTAATTTCAATAAATGTATTGTATGTATTATTTATATATGTATGTATTCAACAAACATATATAAATGTATTTTAGCACTACAGTCATAGATAAATGATAAATGATAAATGATTTTATTTCTGTAAGTTGGTTTGTACAAACGCTTTTACATGTCTAACATATTTTTTTTTTAAAAACTAGATGAGGTCGGCGTTTCATATCTGACTACTCTGAGAAGAAAGGCCGAAACAAACTCAGAGGTCACAGTCTCTTTTAAAGTCCTGACAAAAATCTTGGTTCGATCATGTGAAGACCATGTAGACTGATGTCTGAAATGGTCTTTTGAGGAAAGAACCAGCCAGATTGAGTGGACCTGTCCAGTCAGTGCACGCATTTGTCAATAACCGAGCAGCTCAACTCAGAATTTAAGGAGCTCAACGATTCGACGAACAATACCAAAGAAAGGACATTCGGGTAGGCCGCATAAACTACTCAAACTGCCAGACCATGATTAAAAACTAAGATAAATTAAAAAACAAAATAATGATCCACATAGTCTTCACATTCACAATAATTAAAATAAAATAATATAATACTTTAAAAAGTAAATATTCTTGTCATTGCAAGAAAACAAATAAAAAAAAAAATTAAAAATTTAAAAAATAACAAAATTCATGGTGCAAAATATTTAAACAAAAAAAAAAAAACTAAATTAATTTAATTGGAGCAGGTCACTCCCAAGCCGTTTTATCCTCAACGTAATCTTTAATGCTATAAAACGCTTTTTGGCACAACTTACGTTTAAATTTATTAAGACTTAGATTTTGTACGTGGCTTGGAAGCATATTATAAAAGCGCACACATTGACATCTAAACGAGCCACCTATTTTCTTGAGCCTTGTTGTAGGTATTACAAATTTGTGTTTGTTCCTAGTATTTATATTATGGATATCACTGTATGTTTTAAACAATTTTATATTTTTATGGGCATATAAAAGATTTTCATAAATATACTGAGAAGGCACAGTCATTACATTAATCTCCTTAAATTTCTCTCTGAGAGAGTGTCTCGGGCTTAATTTATAAATTGATCGAACAGCTGTCGGCTGTGGATGTCGGCGGCATTTCCCCACAACAGAATACCGTACGACATTACACTATGAAAATAGCTAAAGTATACTAAACGGGCTGTCTCTATGTCCGTTAAATTACGAATTTTTCTAACAGCATATGCTGCGGAGCTTAGCTTCTTTGACAATTTATCTATATGTGGGCCCCACTGAAGCTTAGCATCCAAAGTTAAACCTAAGAACACTGTGCTATTTTCAGGATTCAATTCTTCGCCCTTTATCAGCACGTCAGTTTTCACCTGCCTAACGTGAGGTAGGGTAAACTTAATGCATTTCGTTTTTTTTTCATTAAGAAGTAAATTGTTAACATTGAACCAGTGAACTACATTTGAGATCGCGCTATTTACATCGTCAGTAACCAGCTGCTGACGTTTAAGTTTAAACAAAAGTGAAGTATCATCCGCAAACAACACTATATTATGGTTATCCTTTATGAGGTAAGGCAAATCATTAATATAAATAAGAAACAAGAAAGGACCAAGAATCGAGCCCTGCGGGACTCCCATTGCTACTATAGATCCAGGAGATCTTTTTCCATTAACGTCAACGCTCTGAATCCTATTACTCAAGTATGAAGTAAGAAGATCCAGAGCGCCGTTCCGGATCCCGTAGTGGCGGAGTTTCCTGATTAGGGTTTCATGAAGAACACAATCAAATGCCTTGGACAAATCACAAAAGATGCCCAAGGCATCGCACTTATCCTCCCATGCATTATAAATATGTCCCAAAAGCTCAACACCGGCATCAGTAGTTGAACGACCCCTTGTAAAACCGAACTGTTTGCTATGTAATAATTTATGTTTATTAAAAAATCTTTGCAATTGCTCTAAAATTAATTTCTCAAATATTTTACTAAAAGTAGGTAGTACTGAAATAGGTCTATAATTTGTAGGGTCTGATGTACTACCTGATTTAAACAAAGGTATTATTTTACTATTTTTCATTAGGTCAGGAAACTCCCCACAGTCGATACAATTATTAAAGATAATAGCTAAACTAGGTGCGACAATATCAATAATAGACTTGGCGACTTCAACAGAATGACCCCACAGATCAGCAGTCTTTTTAACATTTAATGTGTGAAAGGTTTTAATTATGTCTCTACAAGTAATATGTTCAAAAATAAATTCCGAATCGCAAACATTAACATTTTCTTTTAGCAAAGACTCAGCAACAGAAGGTGATGAGTTTAAGGATTTAGTAGTAGAAACGGGAATATCCGAAAAGAAATTTTCAAAGGCCAGTGCGACTTGTGAGTCTGATTTTATGATGTTGTCATTAATAGACAGGCTGTAGTCAATATTTCGGTTACCAGATCCTCCCGTTTCACTATTAATAATATTCCAAGTCGTTTTAATAACATTACTACTGTTTTTAATCTTCGAACTCAAATAACGCGACTTGGCCAAAAAACAAACTTTTTTAAATAATTTTGAATAATTTCTAACATATAAATTAAATTCAGCAGTGTTTACATAAGTCCTTTCATCGTACAGCTCATAAAGCCGTGTTCTACTTTTATGAATACCAATGGTAGCCCAATCACTGAATGATGCATTACCATTAACGGAGATTGTCTTGGGAATAAAGGTGGAATTAAATTGTTTACAGTATATACTAAAAAAATCATCATATTGATGATTAGGTTCAGCATGAATTGGCAAAATTGGTAATTTATCAATGAGTTTAACTTTAAAAGCTTTCAAGCGACTTGCAGTTTTGGGGTTAACAGTGATATCCTTTTTAGCCACTTTGTTGTTTTGGATTGGTATAGTAATCCTCTGCCCGCAATGATCAGAATCTAGTAAATTTATAATTTCTTTGTGGACTGGTACAACATTAGTATAAATATTATCTAAGCATGTGGCACTAGTAGGGGTTATTCTTGTGGGCTCCAAAAATAGGTTTACAAGATTGTAGGACTGAAACAGACTTATTATTTTACTACAAGAACCTGAGTTTTCCAACAAATTAACATTAAAATCACCACAAGTTATAATGGATTTATTAGTGTTACAAATCTTGTGTAACACTTCATCCATTACCTTTTCAAAGCAGTCATACAATCCTGAAGGGGGTCTGTATACACTTAATACAATAAACTGCTCCAATTCTATACAAGCTATTTCAACTGTCCGCTCAACAGATAGGCTCACAATATCCTTACGGTCTTTAAATTTAAGCTGGTTACTTACTAAAATCAAGGAGCCACCATGTATAGCATTAACTCTGCTGAATGAACTACCAACCTGGTGATTATTAAAATTGAACAATAACTGGTGGCTTTTAAGCCAATGTTCTGTTATACAAAGAATATCAATACTGTTAAAATTCATAAACAATTCTACTTCTAAATCTTTGTTCATAAAGCCTTGAATATTTTGATGCACCAGGTTAATACTATTTACTGAATTAAAACTTTTATTTGATTTTATTTTGCAATTTTCATTTTGTAAAATTTTGCAAGAGGTTGACTCTATTGTCCTAATTTGTAATTTAAATTATTATCAATATCAATTACTGATACCAAATTATTGTCTGAATTACATAACATTTCTTGGCATTGTTCAATAGAAACAAGTTGTTTAGCCAAATTCTTGGCTGTAATAGAAAAAAAGAAAGTACCTATCCGTAAAAAAAATATATTTTGTCAAATAAAAGTGATTACCAACATAATTGTTAGTGTCAATTAAATGGAATAAGTTACTACTATAAGTTAAATTATGTAATGTCCTATTCAATTCAAATCTAAGATTGTTTTCTTCCTGTGGCAAACTTTGGCTGTATGGGAAAGTGAACATCACAATTTGTTTTAAACTAAGGTCGCACAAAGATCTTTAATGTTGGAGTAATTCTCCTTTGTTCACATTACCCCTATTACCAATAAATATTAATAATGTAGTATCCTGGTTAAAATTACATTTAGTAACTTTTTTCATTATGTCAAATAAGGAACAACCAGGCATACAGTAGTTCATAATTGAGTGTCCTGGATATTTATTTGTCAACAAATGGCCTAGATCCTTTCCAATTTCATCACAAAATAATACTATTTCTGTATTTACATTATTTTTAGGCAAACAGTTAGTAATTTCTAATGGCAAACTGGCACTAGACTGCGGTATGGTGGCATCACATATTGTCAATGAATGGTCCGGCGTGGGTTCAACAGATGGTGGTTGACACTGATCACATTTGTTGGTTTGTGAGCTCACCAGCTCATTCATTGCCAATACATATTCCCTCATTTGGTTTTCAGAGGCTGTATACTTGATGGTCATAGAACTAAGTTTCTCCTGTAGTAGGTCAAGTTCATACTGCAAGTCTTCTGTGTCAGTTTGGTGTTTCCTAGTACTTTTTTCTAAGTTATATGAATACATATCTAACTGTTTAAGTAGATGAAATCTTTCTCTATTAAGTTTTACATTTTTGATGAAGAACCTTTGTTTTTTGACCATTTTCTTGGTTTTAACTATGTATTTGTTAATTTTAATGTACTTTTTTATTTTATTTTTACTAGTAACTACCCTCAATGATTTAATTGATTTTGAATCATCATGACCTGTTAAATCTATTGTGTAAGAGGGGTTTATTGCAGTAACCATTGATGGGGCAACAGGCACCAATTCATTGAATAGACTTTGATTCAACGAGGCAGTGATGTTTAAATTTGTAGTTTCAAGTTGTTCAATCTGACTTTGAGCCTCATGTAGCTGCTGTTGTAATAAAAAAATGTTACTAAGAGCTTGTTCATACTCATTGCTACACTGGCTGAACCCGTCCACAACAACTTGGAGCCTGTCCCGGGCTGCTACGGCATCAGTGTGTTGAATATATAACTGAGCCATTTCTGTTTTCAGTTTGCTATTCCTGTCAAGGACACTAAGGAATTCTATTTCGTTTTCATCCTTTTCCCTAATCAGTTGGTCACAGAGCTCCTGAGACGCCTTTAATTCGCTCAAAGCCTGACTGAGTTTGGTCTCTTCTAGGCGAGCCCGCGCGCTGCGAGTCATGATCATGATTAAAGAGAAGAAAGAAGAGGTTGGAAAAGAGTAGTGGAATGAGTAACAGATGATTAGTTGAACGGAAAATGAAATTTAGATCGTTAAGAAAGAAGCTCTGTTACCAAACTAATTAAGGTTATGTTTATGTTTTACAGGTCATTGGCATCAACTTGTAATCGTAATAAAAGTGATCCAATTAATTGTAGGCAAATATTAAAACGCAAACAATCCTATATCAAGTAAAAATATACAGTATTGCACCAGGTACCGAGATGAAAAACAACATTCACTTGAGCCGGTAACTGTCAACGAAACACAATGAAATTTTTACACTTATTTTGCACTTAGTGCCTCAATTCAACACCAAACACTTAATTACACTTTAAAACTAGTTAATAAATTGGAAATAGGCCTTATTATTAATGAAATCTAATATTTAAAATTAAAATTATTAGGACAAATTCAAATCAGCTGTTAGCTGTAGTGTTGCCACAGGAGGAAAAAAAAAAAAAAAAAAAATAGAGAAACGAACCATAATCCAGTCGACTTCTAATTAAGGAGATGTACAGTTTACGTAAATGTTTAGTGTGTATACCCTAAGAGCTCCCCGTTAATAGCTTTAATATATTCTAAAACTTTGAACTTTTCGTGATTGTTTCATTTACGTGTTTACTCCAACGTAAACTTTGGTCTAACCACATACCTAAATATTTAGTACATGGCGAAAATGTTATCGACTGTTGATTTATTTTAAGAGAAGGTAGTATTCTGCGTCTGCCCCTACTAAATAAACAATATGTAGACTTATTGGAAGATAATTCGAGACCAAGTACATCTAAGGACATAACAATATGATCTAACGCATTTTGAACATACATTTCACATTTCATAATGGCTTTATCTTTAACATATTTAACGAAATCATCTGCATATTGCGACACTACTACTGTGTTAAGATGTTGTTGACATACTTTATATGTAATTAAATTAAATATTAGTGGGGATAAAGGGTCTCCTTGAGCTAAACCTTTATTACTTCATCGATCTGTTATTAAATCACCGAATTCTGTTTTAATGTTTAGATGTCATGAGTACAAAATTTTGATCCAATTTGAAGTTCATCCAAAACTTTAACTACTGCATCAACAGATACATTATTATATGCATTTTGAATATTCAGGAAACATGCTACAGTAGATATATTTTTAGAAAAACCATTTTGTATGTAAGTAACTAGGGTACTCAATGAATCTAAACAGGACAAAGGTTTTCTAAAGCCTTTGGCAAAGTTGGTGGCATGTATTATTAAGTAAAATATAAAAAATCATTATCTATCCCTAGCCATGTTTTGTATGCCTTGCATTTTGCAACCATGGACAATGCAAATTGATCGTGGGTGTAGAATGTGGGATTGTCTAATCCCGATGGAATTTAATTTCGTTCACTTAGGCGCGCATGCAGCACCCAGGGTTATCTTACTAATTCCAAGTCAATAGCTAACCCGGTCAGTTATGTATGTCATAATTGTTATTTAATCTCGCCTTAGCAACTAACTCTGAGTTAAGATTTGGGCGCAAGTGGGCCTTAGCATAATAGGTATTTTAGTTATTGTTTAAACATAATTTGTAATGTGACACGAGAGCAACTGCCGACAAACTGTTTTACAGTTTGGCAGAATCTTTAAATGTAATAGTGTAGACTGCTTTCTTTGCCTTGTAAATTGTTCGCTTCCAAATCTTTGTGATTACTTTCATATCATGTTTTATCACTTGCATTATCCCCATCACTATAGTTCGTCATTCTCACAATGCTCACAATGCATCGATCGGCCTCGAGGTTAGCCGACGCACGAAAACAATAAGCTCAATAGCTAATGAGTACACAACTAATACACCGTACGCGTTCAATACGAATACTTGTGTGCCAATTATGACGCTGGTACTTATTACAGTCTTTCAAGCCATTTCATATGCAAATGGACCAAGATTAATGTGTATCGATAGCCTACGATATTTTTAGTATCATTCATAAATTCGATAAAAATGGTTTTGAATTTAGATTGCAATGGGTTCCGGCTCATATTGGTGTGAAAGATAACGAGTAGGCTGATTGAAAATATAAATTAGCAGCAGTAGAAGGACATGAGATGAGATTTTTGCCGGACTACTCAGATTTGATCCCTAAATTTAAAACTAAATATAACGAGTTCTGATAAATCATTTTGATGAAAAATTTGAAACAAAAGGAATTTGGTATAAAGGATTTGGATTGAGAGATAAACATTGGAAAGAGATTATGGCTTGAACAGGTTAGACATTGGCCTAATTCAGACGATTTATCGTACCCTAAGGTCGTTTGTTCACGAGGAACCGTACGACACGATTTGCGGTCACGATTTTAACACACGACTCACTACATAAGGTCTCTCGTCCGTTAGTTAGTTCACTATACACGATTCTGCAACGACACTGCAGTCAAATCAAATCAAATCAAATCAAATCATTTTTATTTGCTCAAACATGAGTATCATACATACATAACAAATTGTCAGCATGAAGAGGTGTTAGGATACAGAATGATAGAACGTCATGTTTACCTTGGAAAATGGCATGCAAATATTAATAAAGAATACAAATCAAAATACTTAATAGAATATCATATTTAGTAAAAATTTAAAGATTAAATAAATGTTGTGTAAATGTCAATAAAATAATACAAGTCAAAATTATGCTTATAGAATGTCAGAGTAAAAATAAAAAAATAAAGATATTAAAATAATAAATAAATTCAAAATAATCATTCTAGAATGTCAATAAGAATTATTAAAAAATGTCATGATATTAAAATATTTAATGTGTAAAATGAAAATGTCGTGAAAAATCGTGCAGATTTCAATAAATAGTATAAATCAGGGATGTGATAATAGAATGTCAGAACATAACAAAATAATAATAAAAATAAAAACAATATGTCAAGACAAAACAATCATTCCAGAATTTCAGAATACAATTTTATAAGAATAACAGTACCATAATCAATAACAATAACATAAACATTCAAAAGGGGTCCGTTAAAAAGTCATTTATATTATAATAACACTTGTCTGTTAATAAATTTCGAATCTTATTTTTAAATAGATTTGTTGTCATAGCTTTATATGACTGTGGTATTTTGTTATATATTTTCGGGGCCATACAAAAAAAGCTTTTCCCCATGAGGGCAGTTTTTGCCGAGTGCAAACAAAGTTGACTATTGTCACGTCTGTTGCGTGGAAAAGTGTCAGATAGTCGTGGAAAGTGTTGGGGGTTTGCCTTTACAAACGATGCAACTTCAAAAATATATAAAGAGGGTAAAGTCAATAACTTGTATTTTTTAAACAATGGTCTGCAGCTTTCTGTCGATTGTATCTTAAACATAGCCCGAATACACCTCTTTTGAGCTTTAAACGCTATTTCTCTGTCCGTAGAGTTACCCCAAAATATTATACCATAGCGCAGAAGTGATGACACCAATCCATGATAAGCTGTCACCAAAGCGTCTGGGTTAATTTCTGAAGACAGTTTGTACATGACATACGCGGACGAGCTCAGTTTTTTGCTTATATATTCAATATGCGCTTTCCAGTTCAATTTTGCGTCTATCATTACACCAAGAAATTTTGCGTCGTCGACTTTATTTAATACTGTGCCATTGTAGACTGCTTCAATGTCAGTATCAGCATGTATCCGTTGACTAAAATGCATTATTGTCGTCTTATCTAAATTAATTTTAAGATTATTCTTATCTAACCATGCTATTATTGATGTCAAGGTTTCATTAATGTCATATTTATAAACGTCCTTATTATTACATGTTATAGTCACTGTGCTGTCATCTGCGAATAGGGTCATGGGGTAGTCAATAGCATCAGGCAGGTCATTGATATATAGGATAAATAATAGTGCTGCAAGCACGCTCCCTTGTGGGACGCCGTAAATAGGCGTTCGTTCGCCAGATACGTAAATTTCCTCTCTTTTTGTCTTAATATTTAGTTTTGTTATTTCCGTGTACTGTTTTCTGTTAATTAAGTAAGACTCTATAAGGTTAAGTATATTTCCTCTTATGCCATATGCCTCTAGTTTCTGCAGTAGAATGTTATGGTTTACATAATCGAACGCTTGCGTCATGTCACAGTAAATAGCGCATACTGGGATTCTAACGTCCATCTTTATCATTACCTTATGCAAGAAGTCATAAATAGCCATATTGGTTGTCCTGTTTTTCCTAAATCCCTTTTGCTCATCGATTAAAATGTGTTTCTTCTCAAGGTATGAGTACATCTCCTTATAAATATACTTTTCAAAAATTTTTGATATGATAGGAATGAGTGCGATTGGTCTATAGTTGCCCATGTGTTCATTATTGTTTTTTTTAAATAACGGCTTTATTATAGACACTTTTAAGGCATCTGGATATACACCTGAACAGATACACAGGTTTATGAGATAGCTCAAGTGGTTACAAATAAAGTCAGATACATACTTGATTATCTTCGTGGAAATTCCGTCATATCCTGTACTATTTGTGGCTTTTAATGATTTTATAATGTTTTTAATGTCTATTGGTATACTCGGGGCAACATAAATTGAATCTCGAAGTTTTGTAATATTTACTGAATTATTTCCTGAACATGGAATCGGTTGAATTTTGTCTACAAAAAAGTCGTTAAATGCGTTTGCTATTTCTTGAGGGTCATTTAATACTTTATTATCTAAGTTGATCTGTCTAATGGGTTCCTTAGGGAAACAGGGTTTTGCTTTGTTTATTATATTCCAGGTAGTTTTTGACTTATTGGTAGAGGTTTTAATAGAATAATTGTTTTGGGCACGTCTAGTAAGTTTCATAACTTTTTTAAATCTATTTTTATAATTTATGAAACTTGCCTTATTCGTTATATTTGGTTTTAGTCTATAACGCCACAGCAATTGCCGTTTCTTTTTGCTACATAATTTAATGCCGTGTGATATCCATCTAGGTTTCCTTATCACCCTTATAGTTGTCCATTTAAATGGAAAACATAGGTCATAAAACAGTTTAAATGTGTCAATAAATATGTCAAATGCATCATTAGGATTACTTGTTTCATAAATTTCTGAAAAAGTCAATTGTTTTAAAATATCTTTAAATTTAATCATATTCTCTGCATTAAAATCACGTTTTTTTATACGCCAATATTTTAAAATAGCAGTTTTTTTCACCGGGCACTTTATTATTTGAGCTGTGTGGTCTGAAAGTGCAAATTCAATCACTTCAGTTTTACATTTGGTTTTAAAGTTATGTGCGATATTGTCTATGCACGTTTGGCTACGGATCCTGGTTGGTTGTTTTAAAGCTAATGTTAGATTGAAATTTAATAACAGACATTCAAATTCCAATACAATATTATTATTTTTCATTACGTCAATATTAAAGTCTCCCGTCATTACAACATGTGCATATTTTTTGTTACATATGATTCGTAATATTTTTTCTAACACCCCATAGAATGTGTTTATATTATTTATTTTTGGTACCCTGTATACACACAAAATAACAATACTATACTGTATGAGCTCTACACCGCAACACTCTATTACACCAGTTATTGACAAATTAGCTATCTGTGGCAGCTCTTTCCACTGATGCCCGTTTCTAATTAAAATGCACGCACCACCACGCTTACTATTTTTTCTAGAAAACACTGATGCCAAACAATAATTAGGTACATTTAAGTGGTTTTCGTAACCTGACATCATAAAATGCTCTGTAATACACAGTGCGTCAATATTAATGTTCTTTTCTTCTAGTTCCTGTAGGCAAACAGATAAAGCATCTGTCTTATTTAACAGGCCTGCTATATTCTGATGCATCACGTTTATACTATTACTAACGAAAAAACTGTTTTTCTGTTTCTAGTACATGTGTGGGTTCGTGGGTCGTTAATGTAACCAAGTGATTCCTCGAAGACTGAGTGTTAAAACACTGTATGTTCCCAATTAGATTTAGGAGATTAACAAAAACGGTACGGAGCCCAAAGTTGTTTAGTTGACCAGATTGCCTAAAGAATGTGTTGTAGTTATAGTCGATATTTGCATTTGAATCCAACACATATGCATACTTATGTTTCCCAACATTTTCATATAAAAGTTGATTAAATGTCATGACTCGCCAATTATACAAGACAGACTTAACATTATATTTATATGTTGGTAAACAGATAATAATGTTAGTATGTGATATGGCACTGAGCGTGTTCCTTATGTCTAATATTAGTTTAGAGTAGTTATAACTAATTTTAAAGTCCTGTTCACCAATAAAAATAACACAATAATCGTTCCTCGTGTAATCCTCAAGTTTATTGCTTAATCCTTCCAGGAGATTACATGTGGCTCCTCCTGGTGTCAGATAGTGACAAAAGTCAAATTGCTTCTCAATCGTCTCTTCTGCTATAGACATGGTCTTGTTCTGTTTATTACTACTCAGAATGCATATTTTGTTCCGTTTATACTGTTCGTTTTGTTTGTTTTTAATATTATGCAATAATGAAGACTTTTCACACCTTGAGTCGTAGTCACTCGGTTTTGTACACGCGCTGGGACTTTGAACGCTGTTCTTTGGCGTCGACTTTGCGTGTAGAATTCCCTCAGAACTACAGATTGATCCTGCTTTATTGGACGCTGTGTCTCCAATATTGTTGGGAGTCTGTCTTTCGGCATTGTCCTTTTGATGTTTCGTTTTAGGATTAATAGTCAACTTTGTCGGTGTAGAAAAGCAGCTCGTTCTTATAGTGTTTCCTTTTTTTGCAGATTTCGGTGAAAAACTCTTCGTTTCTAATATATTTACCTTCTTATATGTCTCAATAACTTTTTGATATTGGCCTATGTCCATTTTTAGACGAAAGTTTTCACTGTTTAAGTTCTCAATCTCCAGATGGGCACTTTCTAATTCCAGAGTCAATCTCCCAATTGTGTCTTTATAGCATACAATAGCGTCACTGTCATTTATTGAAGTGTTAGGCAAACTCATCATTGTTGTATCCATTAACGTCGAATTTCTGCTTTCGTTGTAAATATTATCCATTGAATTGGCCTTTACTGGTTTTCTGACGGTAATATTATCCATATCGAAGTTCTCCATAGTAATTTACTTTTTATTGTTTTGATTCTATTATCGTTGTAGTTACTATTGCCCTCTGGCGTCTGATAGCGGTACTAAATTTACACCTGTCGGTTTTTCAATATTCGAAATTTACGAATTTACGAAAAGTGAATATAACTCGGCTTGAGGTTTGAACTCGCGACCAGTTGTGCGACTCAAGTTAACTGGCAAAAGTAGGCGACTGTTTTAACCACTAGGCCAACTATGCACTATGTTTGCTGGTCGAATTTTTGGAGTGGTTGCGACACAGTTCAAAATTATTTTATGTGGTAGTTTAACGTTCTAATTAACTTTTCTTGGTGACGGTTGACGTTAAAAATTGTTGTATTAATCACTTTTTTTCACTTTGTCTATGTTATTGTTGGTTTTTACTAAACTGATTTCTAAATATTAGGATCACAGAGTGTCTTGTGGATTATATTATAAGGTTTAAAGCTATTGTCACTTGTTGGTGTTTTGTTTTTATTGTATAAGTAACGGTTTTTGATAAAAATAGTTTTTGTTTTTAACTTCACTGTTTGTGTATTAAATCCGGAGATAACACTGTCACTAAGTAATTAGTTAATTTTGTATCAGTTAACTTATTATTATTCACTTCTGTACAGTCACGATATTTTTAAACATATAATTAAAACAGAGCGATTTTTTTTTACGTCAGGCTAGACGAAGTGCCATCTACCCTCCGCAGTGCACTTGTATTGTTTTATAAGCGCGTGAATGACGAACCACCCGTGAGTCGTGCGGTGCGGTGTGTCGTGTCGTCAACAAGCTCATATCGGTTTTGTTCAGCCGCTAAATCGTCATCGCATAAATGTCGCGACGACATAGCAACATCGACGACGACGAAAAACCGTATGAAAATCTAGTCTGATTTAGAAAAACAACTTTGTAGGCTGGCAGTAATTTGAAACCCGTAAAGTTATGTTTCTTTTTTGTATAAGTAGTTTTTTGTAAAGTATTGTAAAGTGCATTAGTGCAGTATATTGTTTAAGGGAGGGGTTTGGCTTGACGTATCCATGTGGATAAAAACCCCCAAATTAATAATAAAGGTTAAAGGGGCTGGTCTGTGTTAACAAACTTACGCTTTGAGCTTTCAGCGACAAGCCTCGTAGGGCTTGGCTTTGTCAACGCAGTCCTACCTTGTCTGACTCCTTCAGAGACGGCAAGGTGGCGTGGTCTTGAGGGAGAGCGCTACGGTCGTGTAGATCCTCAAGGCAAGTGCGGTGATTATCCTTCTCGTGGTTGCTGCCCTGTTCTTGGTCTAATTCCCTATGAAATAGACGTAACAGAAATCACCGGGCGACGCAACACAGGGGTGGCGAGGTCATGCCCCTGGGTGTCCACCATTGAACAAGAACAATGATGGATTGCAATGACCTCCCGCGTGTTTGTGCCGTGTGCGGGGACCCGTACAGAGGGATGAAGGGATCTGGTGGTTGAGTGGAGCAGGCTGCACACAACACGCCACTTTGACCCGGATTTCTTACCACACGGGAGGTTGTGGGAGTAGCTAACTCACGATCAATCGGCTGAACTCTCCTTCTGAGAGTAGCGAGGTGCGTGGGGTCCACTGATGTCGTTCTTGGACGGCTGAAGTGGTGGTGAAGGTCATGCTGACGGTGTAAGGGAGGGCTGTTCTGTTCAAGCCAGCCCAAACGAGCACCTGATGTCGCACTGTAAGCCAGCCCTGCGCACCTATATCTCGAAGGTAGTCCTAACGCCCCACCTTAAGTGGTGGGGCGTTCCCTGTTGCGGGCTCGATGGAGGGTGGGAGCCGGAGAGACGAAAAATCTACAACATATTCATGGATTTTGTCACTGACTTGAATATCACGGGGGTAGAGTTGGCGCAAGCTGACGATACTCCAAAGCGGGGTGCACCTAGTACTCCGCTTGCCCCTGGACCTGAGGATAACGCCACGGGCTCCAGTGCGGGCACCGGTCCGGCTGTGGCGAGAACCGCAGCTAAGACCAATCAAGAGTCCCTACCTAAATCGCATAAGGGCTCAGGGCTGCACGGGACCAGCACTGATCCTTATCCTCCGTTGGCGAAAGGTAAGGTGCCGGCGACGACTCATACCACTGCCGGTTCCAACCTTTCTAGGCAACCCCATCCTCATCCCCCTCCTATACCTACTTCGCAGGCCGGGGGGGCAACCACCACCAGTCAAACGGGGGCGGCGGCCGAAACCTGGCGGGTACATACCCAAAAGGGCAAGGGCAAGGGCAAGAAAAGAAAAAAACAAACCCACGCCCCTTGCCCAAACCTTCTGGTACACACAACCCCGACAACCCAGGGTACCAAAGGGGATGGCCTGACGCAGAAAGAGAGGCGTCAACAGCAGAGGAGAAGCAAGGGCAAAGTCTCCCAATTAGGGCAGGCTGCTAAGACAGGCAACCTGAACTTCTCGAAGGGGAAGCGGTCGCAGACTGCGGCCGAAGGAAGCCAATCGGTAGCAGGGGGACCAGCGCAGAAGGCTGGAACGTCGCGGCAGGCCGCTCGGAAGGGTCAGGCCGTGGCCAAGCGAGCTCTCAACGAGACCATGTCACCTCGAGGGGAGCACAAGCGGCTGCGGCTTGATCATTCCGGGCGGGCTGATGCGACGAGCTATGCCCGAGTTGCCAGCGCACACCTGTGCGTCGCGGTAACCTGTGCCAGCACGGGGATTATCAGCCTAGAGGTGTCAAACCAGATCCATGACGAGATCCAAAGGCTGATAATCGAAGAGGCGTGGTCCCCCGCGAGGGAGACTTCAGAGCGGCAGATACCGTCCTTCGTCGCCAGGCCGAAGTTCGGCAATGGGGCGCTCAAGCTTTGGTGTAGCGATGATTACACCTTAGCTTGGCTCAAGAGGACGGTCTCCAGCAGGACTCTCTCGGCTAGCACCCAGCTAGTCGTCAAGAGTCAGGCTGAACTGCAGAAGCAGGTGCGGTGCGGTATCGCGATCCCAGATGACAGAGGGGTGTACAAAGACGTGACCGTAGTGGGTAGAACCCTATGGTACCAGAACCCCTTTGTCGATATTAAGAGGTGGGTGCTCCTGCGTTCTGAGAGACAGAAGGCGGGCTGGTTCGTGGTGCTGGGGGTTCCCGAGGACCACATTCCGATCTTGATGGGCGCCGAGCGCAGACTGTCATTCGGTCTGGGCTCGGTGTACATCAAGTTCCAGGGAACGAACGGCCGTTTCGGGTGTGTTCCTCGGGGATGGGACCCGGTGACGGGGCAGCTCGTCGATGCAGGGGAGAGCAATCCCCCGTCCAACAACCCGGAAGCGTCCACGGCCACAGTCACAACTGCACAGCCGGCCGTACCCACTACCACGCCATCACGGTCACCGTCCCTTCGTCGGGCGGGGAGCTGGACGACATCATACTGTCGCCGGCTTCCGGAACGATGGAGGATGACGGGGTGGGCGACGCTTTCGCCGGTCTTCAGCTGGAAGAGGACGAGGAGGGACCCATCTGCGATGGCGACCCCTTCGTCGGCTTGTAAAGTGGTACAGGCGAACCTCCACCACAGTCAAACAGCGACGGCCCAGTTACGCAAGTGGTTGGAGGTTCAACACACGGCCATTGCCCTGATCCAGGAGCCGTGGATTAGGGGCGGCCAAATACGAGGACTCTCCGGTTTAGGCGGTAAGATCCTGGTTACCTCAACCCATGATCACCCCAGATCATGTATATATGTCACAGGTAACATCAGAGCACAGCTTTTAATTGATTTCTGTTGCAGAGATATCTCTGCAGCTAGGCTGAACATACAGCGTGGAGCCACGATGATGTCGTGTGTCTTTGCCTCGGTTTATATGCCTGAGGCAGAGGCACCGCCCCCGCATGACCTATCCCGCCTCGTAATGCATTGCGAAACCAGCGGCGAAGAGGTTATCATCGGGACCGACGCAAATGCACATCACCCACTGTGGGGAATGAACACACAGAATGAAAGGGGTAAGGCATTGGTAGAATACTTGTTCACAACTAACCTTTCCCTACTAAACACAGGCTCGGAACCGACGTTTGTAACCAGACGCAGTCGGACGATTATAGACCTGACTTTAGCAACAGAAGGCGCAGCGGGAAGCATCACTGGGTGGCTGGTCTCTAGTGAGGCCTCTTGCTCGGACCACAGATGGATCCGCTTTGACATACAGGTCTGCGTTGCACCTACACCACCTAGGCGTAATCCGCGCAACACAGACAAAGCTGTCTACACTCGCACCCTCGCCTCTAAGCTTCCGCCCATATGCGAGGAGTTGGCTTATGAGAACACGACGCAGATAGATACGCAGGTAAACCAACTTACCGAATCTATGATATGCAGCTACCATACTGCCTGCCCAGAAACTACTCCCCGCAAAATACCGGGCAAACAACCCTGGTGGGGTAAAGATCTGGAACGTATGCGCGGTAAGGTAAGAAAGGCCCTGAATAGAGCCATGAACACAAGCACGGATGAGGACTGGGACGCCTACTACGCAGCCAAATCCAACTACAAAAAAGGCATCAGATTCAGACGTACCGCGGGATGGCGTAAGTACTGTGGGAACATTGAATCTTGCCAACAAGCTAACAGGGTAAGGAAAATACTGGCACAACAGAGTACACCTGGGCCTGCCACACTCCGTAAACCTGACAATACTCTCACAGCGTCACCTGAAGAAACGAGACGAGTCCTAGTAGAAACACACTTCCCAGGAAGCGTCTTCGTGCAGGTAACGGACTGGAAAGATACTTTTCAACCACCAACTACTGACAATTGGCATTATGCAAGAGGGATGATCACATTGGAGAAACTCCAATGGGCCGTCCAAAGCTTCCATCCTTTCAAGGCGTCCGGTCCAGACGGGGTGTTCCCTGCGCTACTACAATGGGGTGGTATGCCTGTAGTAGAAAGACTGGAGCCACTGTTGAGAGCGTGCCTGGCCTTTAGACACGTCCCCAAAGGATGGAGGGAAGTCAAAGCAATATTCATCCCAAAACCAGGTAGGAGTGACTATACAAACGCCAAGTCCTACAGACCCATCAGCCTGACCTCGTTCTTGCTAAAGACAATGGAAAGACTGTGTGAAAGGGAGCTCCGAGATGGCGCTCTAATAACATTACCTTTACATGGTAACCAACACGCCTACAGCTCAGGTAAGTCTACTGAATCCGCTCTTCACTTGGTGGTAAGCCAAATAGAGGAAGCAATTCATCAGAAAGGTACCTGCCTGGGCACCTTCATAGACATCGAAGGTGCTTTCGACAAGACAAACTTCTCCAGCATCGGTGCTGCCCTTTCCAAACATGGCGTAGAGCAGCTACTGATTGACTGGATTACTAATATGCTTAGCAAACGAGCGGTTCGTCTAGAAGGAGAGCAGCAGCAGGCCTTGATAGCCAGGGGCTGCCCACAAGGAGGGGTGCTTTCCCCCCTTTTATGGTATCTGGTAATTAACGATCTCATCACCAGGCTAAACGAACACCGTTACTATACAATAGGTTATGCAGACGACCTCGCAATCCTCGTACCTGGGAAGGTGACTGGTACAATCTGCAACCTTACTCAGCAGGCACTACGTATAGTAGAACGATGGTGCAGGGAGTATGAACTATCAGTAAACCCCACTAAAACTGAATTGGTCATGTTCACCCAGAAAAGGGCACTAGGTCCCTTCCGCCTGCCTAAGCTGTTCGATACAGAGCTCCAGCTTTCCAACGAGGTCAAGTATTTGGGAGTCATTCTTGACAGTAAGTTGAACTGGGGCAGTCATTTAGACAATAAGTTAGACAGGGCCTGCATCACCTTTTGGCAATGCAGGAAAATGATAGGCCAAAAGTGGGGCCTATCACCTAAGATCATACTCTGGCTGTACAGCGCGGTGATTCGGCCCATGATCACCTACGGGGCCGTAGTTTGGTGGCCTCGCACTAAACTAACTACAGCAGTGAACAAGCTACAGCGTATGCAGAGACTGGCCTGCATGGCGACAACGGGCTGCATGAGGACTACTCCGACGGCAGCGCTCGAGGCTATGCTTGGACTTCCCCCTCTGCATCTGTTTATACAGCAGGAGGCGACGATGGCAGCTGTACGTCTTAAGACACTGGATCTCTGGGGTAAGATAGAGACTCAACACACCGCTCTGATCGAGGATCTCCACCGTGAAATCCCACTAACTAGAGCCATAAATGACCGGATACCTAAGAAAGTCATTTTTGATAAAAAATACAGAATCCAGTTATACGAGGATAACCACTGCGAGGGGTTACGCCCCGAGGAACTGCGGATCTTCACGGACGGATCCAAAACAGGTACAGGCACGGGTGCAGGAGTCTTCTCAGAGGACCTAAATATCCGCTTAGCCACACCACTGGGGATCCACAACACGGTGTTCCAGGCCGAATGCTTGGGCATTTCCATGGCGGCCTCTGCGGTCCTGGCTAGGAAGGTAAAAAACTTTCCCATACGTATACTTTCGGACAGCATGGCCGTCCTGCAAGCACTAAACAGCCACACGGTCAACTCAGGGCTGATTTACGAGTGTCACCAGCGCCTGAACCAGGTCGGTATGCACAATAAAGTAACCATTCAATGGATCAAAGGACACAGCGACTCCCGAGGGAACGACGCTGCGGACGAGCTCGCCCGAAGGGGCTCAAATATGGCACCGGTGGGCCCGGAGCCCATAGTGCCCTTACCTTTCGGGTTTCTGCGCGGTCTGGTAAGAAAACGCACCAGGGAGCAACACAGCAAGTTATGGTCTGATCATAGCGAGTGCAGGCAGGCCAAGGAGGCACTACCTCTCATTGACGGCCGTTTTACGAAAAGGGTCCTACGATTGACTAAGCCACAGCTACGTGCGGTCACAGCCGTAACTACTGGACATGGGACCTTTAATAAGCACCTCTTTGTCATAGGAATCACGGACAGCCCACTCTGCAGAGCTTGCATGGTGGAGGAAGAGACAGCAGCACACCTACTCCTAAGCTGCCCCGTAGTCGCTGACTACAGGGCCAAATACTTCGGCGACCCAGGTACCCTGCAGGAGATAGTCGGCAGCACCAAGGCGCTGCTGGCCTTCCTCGAGGAGCTGGGGTGGATCGAATAATGTGACTGAATCCCACCCGTACGCAAAATACGCGCTTGGTCGTGGAGTTGCGGAAACAGCCCGTCGAAACCTAACCTAACCTAACCTAATAAAGGTTAAAAAATTGTGTAGACAGATTTTGAATAAATTGAGATTGATCTGAAAAAAGGGAACGTGAGCTCTTTTTTTCCTCTTAAAAAAAGTGCAACTTGATGTGAAAGTTCTAATGCGGGCATTGAGGTAATGTGCGATGAATGTGGGTGGCTATTTAGTATATCTCCTATCTTCTTGAGTAAGTATTCTTACAAGTTTTTCGGTAAATTAAACTTATAACGTCAGGGTCACCCGTATTTTGCTTTGTTGAGGTTATCTGTATTTTGCTTTAATGGGGTCATCGCTATTTAGAGTTTAGCATACTTAATTGTTTGTAAACAAATACCTTTTTGTAAATAACATATGTAAACACTTGAAAAATCTTTGACAAATATGCTGTCGATTTATTTCTGACAGACGTCAATAACAATTTATTTGTAAGCAATGTAATTTTCTGGCAAGATCCTATAAGATATTTTACATAAAAACTGTCTACTGAATACCGCACACAAAGAATTTGTAAAATCAGCATCGTGTGCCCGGTAGCCGGCTTATGAATTGCCGGAACTTTACATCTCTCGCTAAGTGTTCGTGAATGTCGACAGACTTATTGTGTCTCTTTCTGTGGCATCCAAGTTGTGATGAGAATTCAGCCGCTTGACCCTAAGAGAAAACAAGAAGAATTAACATTAGTTAATTAAAAAAATTAACAACCCGGCTACTTAGGAAGCGATCTAAAAAGACGTAAACAAGAAGAAAGTCATGCTGTGTAGTCGGAGGTATATAATTATTATGGTTTTGGTCATTCCGCTCGCGATTATGTTTCCTCCGACTGCAGCGCATGATTTTCTTAGTTTTTAACCTCCGTCGGAAAAATTGGGGAGTTATTACTTTGATGTGTGTGTACCTGTGTGTTTGTGTATTTGTGAATTTGCCTGTGGCATCATAGCTCCTAAATGGATGAACCAATTTTGGTTTGATTTGTTTGAAAGGTGACTTTATCGAGACTGTTTTTAGATGGAAATC